>VMDO01000042.1:0-561511 GCA_007922755.1 Pedetes capensis
ACTCGACGGCACCTAACAACAACAACAACATGCAGCAGTTAGAATCAATGAGCCAAATCTACATAGAGCAACATGGATCCTAAAGAAAATAGTGTTGAGTGAATAAAAATGAAAGAAGAATGAGATTTCTAGCATGCTAATTTTTGCATAAATCTAAAGTGCATAAAATTACAAAATTTACTACACAAGGGAAAGTGGTACATCCAATGTATTAGATGTGTTCTTATTATGAAGAAGAGAATGGGAATGGAAACCATAGATGGAGAGGGAAAATAGAAAACAAAAGAAGGTCCTTGGGCCGGCAGAATGGGAGAGTCTGCCTTGAATGGAGCAGGGTAAACTCAAGACTGTTCTGAGGAGTAAGAAATCAATAAAAAATAAATAATTAATTTTACTCTTTAATATAACTTTATTACATTTATAGACAAATTGAGTTGAATTGGATTTGTTGATACATCACACTTCATAGACAGTTAAACCTTCTTTAATTTTGAACTTGCAATTTTCTTTGTATATTTAGGAAATTCTTTTTCTAGGTTTTGAACATTTTCATATGGCTATTGAAGAATTCTCAGGCTCAAAATACTGGACTTGTGCCATTATATAGCATGACTATATACTTATTGTCAGAAGTTATGATTATAACAGGATATGTTTAGCAGTCAGGTTTGAGTGACTGTTTGTATTAGTTACAGTGTTCCTGTTTTTTATAATAGTGTAATGAATATCCTTGAATATTCATTGTTGAACAGTGTATATCAGTAAGTTAAGTTATGTGTGCATATATATTTAATTGAACATAAATTGGCAAATTATCCTCCTACCGATTTATACTCTTTCCCTTGTCAACATTGTACATTATCGAACATTCTGATTTTTGCTATACTGATCAATGAAAATTTTTATTCATAATTTAATTTTTATTTACTTAATTAGAAATGGCTTTGCATAATTTTTTCATATGTTCACAAGCCATTCATATTAACCTTGGTGGTTGGCCTTGTAAAAAAATTACTGTATATTCTCAAATCTAATCCACACTTTCAACAGTTTTAGAGGTCCTCAAGAGATATCTTGCCCAAATCCAATCCTCATGTGATTTTAATCTGCATGATTTTGTAGCCCTCTAAAACTACTGAAAGGGTGCAAATGAAATTTGATAATATAAGATAATTTACTAAAAATTATTTAAAAATTAATTTATTACTGTTCTTTATTAAGATTTTTAGTATTTTTCCATATGTCCCAAAAATCTAAAACTAGCTAGATATATATTACTGTGGTTTAAATGTGTCCCTTCAAAAGCACACACTAGAAACTTAGTCCTTAATGGGACCGTGTTGAGAAGTAGTACCTTTAAGAGGTGACTAAGTCATGAGAGCTCTGCTATCATGAATGGTTAAGTACCCTTATTGACAGAGTCAGGTAGTTTTCATGGGAGTGGATTACTGATAAAAGGATGCGTTTGGCTTTCTTCCAAGCTACGCAGAAGGATGGCCTGCCATGGGGAATTAAGCCCTGAAGCTTGGAGAAGAGAGTATCCATGCAGAAAGAAGGTGGTGGTCCAGGGCAGAGTTGGTGATATATAAGGAAATTGGTCAAATAAGTAAATCTATTAAGTATATTGGAAACCAGGTTTCTTTCTATTGAAGAAGATAATCGCAAATATTGAAAAGAAGAAAACTAGAATGGATTCTTTGGTATTGATTGTAATTGGACATTTTATTATGAACTCATAGTTTTTAGATCTATCCAAATAAATGTGAATATAAATGTCTGTATACAAGTGTGTGTGCTGTGCATATCCCAGCTCTGTTCACCAATAGGGCCTGGGTCTGTAATATTCCCATGGTGGTGGGTATAGCTAGCAGCAGTTCTTGGCTTCTATGCATCTTCTGTGTTAGTTTCAGGTTGCTGCCAAAACACATCATACACATAATCATACACATCATACACATCATACACATACACAATATCATACACATAATGACTTAAAACAACATACTTACTATCTTACAGTTATGAAGACTCAACATCTGAAATGAGTCCCACAGAGCTAAAAGTCAAGGTATTGTCAGGGCTGGAGGGCATCAGGGGTTTGGAGTTTGTAGTGGGGACTCTATGTTCTTTCCTTAGTCCAGCTTCTAGAGGCTGGGGGATAACGCTCTAGCAGTAGCATTGTTCTGACGCAGCTTACATTCTCACATCCCTTTTCTCTGGCTCTGATTCTCCAGCCTCTATCTTTCACATACAACAATTCTTATGGTTATGTTGGGCCCACCTGGATAATCCAGAGGAAACGGCCCATCTCAAGGTAATGGAGAGATGGTTATTCCCGGGCTGGAGCATCTTGTTGCTAGGAAACAAGAAAGCATTCAAAGAATGATGGAGACCTTTTCTAAAAAAATGTACAAGCCTGCTTGAAGGGTCTTCCAAAGCACAAATTGGGAACAATTGTAAATTAGGATAAATTATAAATTAGAATCTCCCATGTCTGTCAGCTTTTCATGCTGTTGGGGCTTGCGTGTTGCTGTGATGCTGAAAGTTATGCCACCGGTATCTCAGATACCAGCAGTGCCACCCATGGTGGACAGATTCAGCTGAGCTTCCAGATAGACTAGGGAGTAGGACCCAGCAGCCGACTCCTGAAACAATTAGCCAATGAAAACACGATGAACAGTAGAGAAGCACTGTCAAATATAGTTCTGGAAAATGAGCCCCCCAGGCTGGAAGTCATTCAAGAAACAACTGGGAGGAGTTGCCTCCTCACGGTAAACTTGACCTTAATGATGGGAATGGAGTGGAGCTGCTGGAACTTCCTTTCACTGATGTGGGACAACTCGAAACGAGAATAAACACTGTGTCTGCCACAATGGGTTCAAACATAAAGATTATGAGTATGGCACAGTGTCAGGTAGTATTCCATTCAGTTATACACAGAGTCACTAAGAGTAGGACCTGACTCATGGCATTTAACAACAACCACAGCAACATAAATTAGAAAAAAAGAAGAATCCATGAGTCCATATGACTATAATTAAATTATTGAAAAAATGCAAATTTGAATGAGAACAGAATATTTATGTAATTTCAAAGTACCTCCCCTCAAAATATGTGTTCATTACAAAGAACCAAATAACACTTTTACAATGGAGAACACTGAAAATACCACCTTAATTAAGTGATCACAACTGAATATAATTAGCGATGGGACAAATTGAAATTATGTACCACCTGTTAAAATGCAATAAGAAAATAGCATTGCTTCTGGGATATTTGTATGAAAAATGTATAATCTAAATCTAATTAAGAGGAACCATCAGACAAACCAAAACTGAGGTATTCTAAAAAAGAGAATTGCGTGTAATCATCAAGAGTTTAAGGTCATCAAAATCAAGGAGAGACTAAGGAATGATGTCATATTGAGAGAGACTAACAAGACATGATGATAAAATACAGCATGCTATTTTACACTAGCCTGGAGCTACACCACTGTGGCATCTGATCCCATCAGATCTTGGAAGCTAAGCAGAGTTGTGCCTGGTTAGTACTTGGCTGGGAGACAGCCTTGGAAAACCAGGTGCTAATCTGTCAACTCACTCCCCTTCAAAATAAATAAATAAATAAATAAAATAAAAATAAATAAATGAAAACCAGCCATTGAAGACCCTATGAATTACAGAGAAGCACTAATAATACTGTTATACCTGTTGTATGTAGGGTTGCTATGAGTCCAGCACCTTCTTGTCGGCACCTAACAACAACAACAATTTTACACTAGATTCTTTTCCTATAAAGGACATTATTGTGACAGTTGTTGACAATTTAAATGGAATCTGAGGATATGTGGTAGTAATATAAAATGCCAATTTCCTGATCTCAATAGTACTGTCAATCTTTAAATAACAAACAGAAAAGGACTTTCTAAGATTGATTTTTTTGAATCACTAGGGAGAATTACAATGTAAATACACATGCCATGGAAACCATGGGAATAGTCAATGAGGATGGGGTAAAGGGAAAGTTTTATGGGCAAAATGAGGATGATTGCATGAGTTATTTTAAGACAGTAATACTTAACTACAAGGATTAATAACAAAGATGTTAAAGATCAATAATGAGTGTTGCAGATAGTGTCAACCCAAGGTTGAACAGTTATTTGACAGATGTGTTTGAAGAAGTATCCTTAATATTTTGTTGTGGTGGCCTTTGTACAAGGTAGTATATTTGGCAGAGTTTTTTGATAGTTATTATTAGCAGGTGTATGTGCATGAGATCCTCCTTCATAACCTCCTGTCTTTATTTAATTTGGTTTTGTAGGACTTGACACTCGTGATTCCATTATTATTTTGGCAGCTTTTCCCATACTATTGTGAGCACTATAAGAATACCTGCAAAACACAGTAAAATATTAAAACATAATGGGCCATAATGTTACAGTTCATTTTCGAGTGGTTTGGGTAAGAGTCCTTTGTATGTTACTTCTAACTTTTTGAAAGTTTGTGATTGTTTCAAATATTAATAATTAAAATAAAAGCGACAGTGTCCCTTAGGGAAAAAAGTCACATTGTCATTTTAATTGAGATTGTGTTAAATTTATAGGTTATAAGATGTTTGCCTTGAAAGAACTGACAAAACACAAGGCTCCAGGAATTGATGGAATACCAACTGAGATAGTCCAATAAACAGATGCAGCACTGGAGGTGCTCACTTGTTTATGCCAAGAGATTTGGAAAATAGATAGCTGGCCAGCTGCTGGAAGAGATCCTTATTTGTGCCAATTCCCAAGATAGGGAATCCAACAAAATGTAGAAATTATAGAATAATATCACCAATATCTCTCCCAAGTAAAATTTTAATAAAGATCATTCAAAAGCAATTGCAGCAGTATAATGACAGGGAATTGCTGGAAAATCAAGTCGGATTCAGAAGAGGGCATGGAACCAAGGACATCACTGCTGATGTCAGATGGATATTAGCTGAAAACAAAGAATACTAGAAAGATGTTCATGTTTTATTGACTACATAAAGGCATTTGACTGTCTGGATCACAACAAATTATGGATAACATTGTGAATAATGGGAACACCAGAGAATTTAATTGTGCTCATGAGGAATCTGTCCATGGACCAGTAGGCAGTCATTTGAAGAGAACAGGGGACACTGCCTAGTAATATAAAATGCCAATTTTATGTATATAAGGACTGTCTCCTTTTACCATACCTCTTCAATCTCTATGCTAAGCAAATAATCTGAATATCTGGACTTTACAAAGAAGAACAGGGCATCAGGATTGGAGGAAGACTAATTAACAACCTGTGTGATGTAGATGACACAACTTTGTTGCAGAAACTGAAGAGGATTTGAAACATTTACTGATGAAGATCAAAGAACACAGCCTTCAGTATGGATTGCTCCTCAACATCAAGAAAACAAAAGTCCTTACAACTGAGTCATTAAACAACTTCACAATAAAAAGAGAAAAGATTGAGGTTGTCCAGAATTTTGCATTACTTGGTTCTATAATCAACACCACAGAAGCAGCAGTCAAGAAGTAAAAAAACACATTACATTGGGAAAAGTTGTTGCAGAAGACCTCTTTAAAGTGTTGAAGAGTAAAGATGTCACATTGAAGATGAAGGTGTGTGTGACTCATGCTATGGTATTTTTAGTCACATCGTATGCTTGTGAATACCGGATGTTGAGTAAGGGAGACAAGAGAAGAATGGGTGCTTCTAAATTACGGTGCTAGAGATGAATACTGAATATACCTACTAAAAGAACTAACAGATTCATACTAGATGAAGTGCAATCAGAGTGCTCCTTGGAAGCAAAGATGGCTATACTGCATCTTATGTAGTTTAGACAGGTTGTCAGGACGGAATAATCCCTGGAGAAGGACATCATGTTTGGGAAACTGGCATATCAACAAATATAAGGAAGACCCTCAACTAGGTGGATTGATACAGTGTCTGCAACAATGAGTTTAAACATAAAAAGATTTTGATGTGTTTGCAATACAGCCTTTTTGATGAAAGGAAAGGATATGTGTTCTCATTTGTCTAGCTTTCACTCATGTTCTCTGCTGATTTAAAGCTTTCCTTACATGGAATTTAAAATTGCTTATTATGTTTATTCCTTCATATGGCAATTTTACTGTTTGGAAAAGGGTATCTGTTATTCCATTATATTTTCTGAAGTGTTTATTGATTTTATATATAAAAAGAGATTGATTTGGTAAATTAAAATTTTGGCTAGCCTGTGTTAGTCAGCTTTCTGTCACTGTGACAAAATACCTGAGATAAATCATCTTAAAGGAAAAAAGGTTTATTTTGGCTCACAGTTTCAGAGGTTTCAGTCTAGATGCTTTGGGCCTATGGCAGCATAGTACATCATGGCAGAAGCACCTGGAAGAGGAGATGTGCTCACCTGATGGAAGGGACCAGGATCCTTATATCCCCTTCAAGGGCATATACCCAATGGCCTTTAGCCTCCCACTAGGCTACACTCCTTAATGGTTCCACCTCCTCTCAATAGTGCCATAGGCTGTCAGTCAAGCTTTTAAAAATGGGCATCTGGAGGATGTTCAAGATCCAAACCATAATACAACCATTTTCAAGGTGGCTTATTCATTCTAACAGTTTTCCAGTTAATTCTTTGGAGGTCTCCAGATAAAGAATTATCTCATTTATAATAGGCTAATTTTTGCCTCTTCTTTCTAATTTTTCTACCTCATTTTTTAATGCAGTTTCAGTGCATAGTTATTTCCAGAAGATTATTAAGTAATATTGTGCTCCTGGGAACCTTTGCCTTTTTTCAACTGCTTCTCTTTCTTTCTTTCTCTCTCTTTCTTTCTTTCTTTCTTTCTTTCTTTCTTTCTTTCCTTTTGTGGTTCTTGAGGGTTGAAACTAGTGTTTCTCACATACTTTGCAAGTGCTCTACCACTGCCCAGCACCCCAGCCCATTTTTCTATTTTTAATTTTTAGTCAAGTTCTCACTAAATTGTGCAGTCTGCTCTGGCCTCAAACTCCTAATCCTCCTGCTTCAGTCTCCCAAGTTGCTGGGATGACAAGCCTACCCCACTGCACCTAGCCTTTTCCTAACATTAAACATTTAGTACAATACTAACTTTTGCCTAATTATGTAAAGGAAGTGTTAAAATATTCCTATTTCATTAAGAGGTTTATTTTAGACTTGTTCTGACCTTTGTAATGAACTTCATTAGTCAATCTAGAAAAGTAAATGCTTTCTTTTCTCCCTTTGTTGTTGTTAAGTGCTGTCAAGTCACGTCTGACTCATAGCAACTCTGTGTACAGCAGAACAAAACACTCCCTGATTCTGTGCCAGGCACACAAGCTCATTTATGTTTAAGCTCATTGTTGCAGACACTGTGTCAATCCATCTAGTGGAGGGTTTTCCTTTTTTATTTATTGACCTACCACTCTCCCAAACATGACGTCCTTCTCCAGGGATTGGTCCCCCCTGACTATATGTCCAAAATTATTATGGTAAATTTGAACTATCCTTGCATTCCTAGAAAGATTATTGTTTTGTCATGTGTGTTCCTCTGTTAATGTGTTGCTAGATTTTATTTGAAAAAACAAAATGTAGTTAACATAAAATTTATAAATTAGTTTAATGTGGTATTTGTTTATTTTGTGCCACCTTGATTAAATTTTAATTACCCTGATCATGTACTATTCTAATGGACTGAGCCTTTTGGAGCACTTAAAGTAGCAATAGCATAATCTTCTGAGGGGAATAGTATAGCTTACAGACAAACACAATCTCACCAGAAGCAATGAAAACTTCAGTGCAATACAGAAATAATGTTTGAATGTGGCAGACAACATTGAGGCAACAAAAACTAGAGAAACTAAGGCTGTGGAGAAAGGATCATTTTGGAGAAGGGAACTGACTCTTATCAGCCTTATTTAGAGTAGGGGAATTTGCTGATTCTGGGTATCAAGAGGAGGCTGGTAATCTGGAGTTTATACACATAGAAGGATGCTACTGAGAGTAATGAAACTAAGAGCTCTCTAGATACTTTGGAGAAGACTTAGAGATATGGCAAGTTTTTCCACCAAGCAATTTAGTAAATTTCTGGGTTTAATGGAGAAGAAGGCAAAGAACTTGACAGATAGGAGATTCAAGGCAGCAGAGCTTTTATCTGTCTTAAAGCACAAAGGTAGCTCTTAGTGGAGAACCATGTTGTTGTTGTTGTTGTTGTTAGGTGCTGTCAAGTCATGTCCAACTCATAGCAACCCTCATAGGGTTTTCAATGGCAGATTGTTTCGGGATTGCCTTGGGAGTGGGTTGCCATGTCCTTCTCCCATTTTTGCGGAGCTGGGAAACGACCTGGGGACCTCAGAGACTGCAGAGCGGTGCTCTACCAACTGAGCTAAATCCCAGCCCTAACCATGATGTGGTGTGATATATATTTGGTCTTTGTCCTTGTCCTTGGCACAGAGACCCTAAAACCTTTGGAATTTCCCAGGTGATACAAGTGTCTTGTGCATGCTAATGAAATGACTGGTGGCTGGGGCCCCCAAGATAGTTTCAGGATAGGGGCTAGTCAAACAAGGACTAATCCTTGATTACAGTGTAGGAACCTTCAGCTTTTCAGGGACTGGCAAGGAGATGGGGAGTGAGATCAATCACTAATACCAATAATTTGCCAATCAGCCTCTGCAATGGCATTTCTATAAGGATCCTTGGAGGACAGAACTTGGAGAACCTTCAAGTTGTTGAGTACGTCGAGGTGCTGGGAGGGGAGGATGCTTGGAGAAGGCAAGGATGTTCCTGTCCACTGTCCATCTCCCCATACTTTGTCCTATGCACATCTTCCAATCTGGCTATTTCTGGGTTGCACACTTTATAATAAACTGGTCAACATAAGTGAACTGTTTTTCCTGACTTCTGTGAGTCATTCTAGTAAACTATTAGATCTGGGGTGGGGGAGTTGTGTTAGTCCTTGGATTTATATACTATCAGTCAGAAGTTATCAGGGGCCAAGACTTGCCAATGGTGTTTGAACAGGGGGCAGCCTCGTGGGATGGAGCCCTTAGCCTGGGGCATCTACACTAGATCTAACTCTGGGTAATTTGAATCAAATTTAATCATATTATATCCAGTTAGTGTCAGAGAATCAGACAGTTGGTGTTGGAAGGAGGAAAACAAGTCTCCTGACTAACTCCCAAAGAACAAGGGCAAACTCAACACAGACCAAACCACACTGGAGCTGAAATCCAGCCTTTACCCTGAATAAGAACAAGCAATCTGTTACTCTTTATTAATTATTAGAATAAACGATGAGTTCTCTCAGGAAAAGCTAATCAATTATGTACCAAGTCAAGAAAGGAGTTCCTTTGGGGAGTGGGGGTGGTAATTTAAAGGGGCATGAAATAAACTCCTGGGGGTAGAAGGCATGTTCTATGTAGTGAACTGAGTGCTGGTTACACAGATGTGTTCAGCACTTGAATCATCGTCAAGCTGGGCATTTACCATCGTTCCTTTTTAAACAAATATATTATACCTCAAAAAAAGTGTACATTAAAAAAATTTCTGAGATCCAATTACACTGAGATAGGTCCATTCCTCCTAGGTCCTCCTTCTTGAGGCTGAAGAAATGTGACATAAGCAGGTTAGGAGACTGAAAGGTGGAAGGAGGGAGAAGGTCCTTGGGACTTGAGATGCAGCATGGAGGAGCATGTCTCAGGTTTTCTTGTTGCTCCCTAGGCATCCTAGTCAGGTGCTCTTGAAGACTCTGATCTGGGACCTCCAACAAGCATGGGCCAAAAAACCAAATAAAACAAAGCCATAAGAAAACCTATTACCTTTAGGTAAAGCACCAGAAAAAATGGTGACTTAACAGAAAGTCTTGGTGGTAATACCTACCTCACTCCAGCTGGATGCCAATAGGAAAACCTTCCCTACATACACCTGTGGTTTTACAGGTCTGAGCCAGGAACTGGGCTTCCACCCTCCCCACTATATCTCTCTCCACTTCACTGGAGCAGATAGTGCTATGATCCCAGCTCTGGGTGATGCCAAGTGAGAGGAATGGAAATCTTCCACTTCCCCCCACTGGAACCAGGCATTGCTCCAATTTCCATGCCAGGCTAGCATTGGTTGGGCTGAGTGGGGAGTTGATCTGCAATTCCTTACCCAGTGAGAGCAGTCAGTGCACCAATCCCCCAACTAGAACAGTGTTAGTTTTCTGCTGTGGGGAGCTGAGCATCCACTCACTGCAAGGTGGGATGAGACAGGGCAAGGAAAAAGAGTTGATTCCTTTTTCTCCTTTCCATCCTGGTGCCAGCAGGTCCAAGAAAGGAGGTGAGCCTCCACTGCCCTTGTGCATTATGTGGAGGAGTGAGGTGTGGTAGGCAGTGTTAGTTCACACTTGGACTGTGCCTTCACTCCCTGGTATCATGGTGTCAGCAGGGCCCAATGGCAGCTGAGCTTCCCTCTCCAGTCTGCAGCAACAAATTTGTGTGAATCAGCCTTCTGCTTTAGCCTCCCTTGGTGATAGCAGGGTCCAGTGGGCAGGAAGCTGAACACACACACATACCCGGGCTCTGTTACACTTAAAAATGGGCACTGCTTTTTTTTTTAAAAAAAAGATTAAATAGGATAGCCTTTTATAATATAATGTGTAAAATGTCCAGGATATAGCAGCAGCAGCAGCAACAAGAAACCACTCATATACCAAGAACTGTGAATAATAATATATCACCACCACAGAGACAAATTAGATATTGGAATTATCTGCCAAGGATTTAAGACAGCCATTATAAAGATGCATCAACAAACAACTATGAAAAAATAGAATATCTCAGCAAAGAATTTTTAAAAAGAAGTAGAAGCAAAAAATACAATAATAAATTTTTGAAAAAGCCTAGCTAGATGGGTTCTAGAGTAGAATGGATACAATTGAGAATATAATTAGGGAACTTGAGGACAGATAAATAGGATTTATCTAATGTGGTCAACGGAGAGAAAATAGGCAAAAAAAAAAAAAAAACAGAAAGAAAAAAAAAGGAAAGAAAGAAAGAAAGAAAGAAAGAAAGAAAGAAAGAAATTTAACAGATTCTCAGGAATTTTGGTGACAAGAACAGAAGAACTGACATTTGCATGATTGGAATGCCAGAAAGAGAAGAAAGACCAGGTTCCAATACCCAAAGAAGGAAAGGTTAAATCTTCCTAAATTTAGCAAAAGACACAAACTTAAATATTCAAGAAGCCGGGTGACTCTCAAATAGAATAAACACAAAGAATTCCATAACAAGACACATCATATTAAACCTCCAAAGATAAAGAAAAAATCTTACAAGCATATAGAAACAAACAACTCAGGAAAACATTTATGTTTGCCAGTTTATTATAAAGAGTACAGTCAGAAATAGCCAAATTGGAGAGATGTATAGCATAAATGCAATGTGAAGGAACACCAATTTTTTAATGGAGAATTTCCCATTGTGCATCTAAACCATGAGGCAAGAAGAAAGTGGTACATTTTTCAAGTCCTTAAAGCAAGTAAATGTCCACTTCAAATTCTATATATAGAGAAAACATCCTCAGGAATTAAGGATGAAATAAAGAGATTCCCTGATGAGGGAAAACTAGGAGAATTTTTGTTAGCAAAACTACCCTTTAGAATGGCTTCAGAGTATTAACTAATTAATTATTAATTAGGTAATTACTCTAAACATAAAGGAAGTAGTAACAGAAAAAATCTTGGAACTTTAGGAAAGAAAATCGCATACGGGGATGGGTAGTTTTGTTCTTATTGTTAGGATCCCTGGTACCTCAAATGGGAGAAGGACATGGCAATCCACTCCCAAAGCAATCCTGAAACATTTAGCCATTGAACAACAATAACACATAGGTAGTAGACTATCCTATTTCTCATATGCTTCTTAAATAATATTCAATGATTAAAGTGACAATTATAACACTATCTAACATGGTGCTCAATGTATGTAGAAGAAATCCTTACAAAACTATATTTTAAAAATAGGGAGGTCAAATAGATTTAAGTGTAGGTTTATTAAATTTCACTTGAATAATAAAATTTCAATACTAACAAAGAGTTATAAACTACACATGTATATTGAAATACATGTAGTTGTGAGGTGCCACTGAGAGTCGGGTCTGACTCATAGCAACCCTATGTACAGCAGAACAAAATACTCCCCGATTCCTTGCCAGGGATATGATCTTATTTATGTTTAAGTGCATTGTTGCAGACACTGTGTCACTCCATCTAGTTGAAGGTTTTCCTTTTTTTTTTTTTTAATTGACCTGCTACTCTCCCAAACATGATGTCTTTTTCTAGGTTTATTTCCTACTGACTACATGTCCAAAATATGTAAGATGAAGTCTAGTCATTCTTGCTTCCAAGGAACACTCTGGTTGTTCTTCTTCTGGGACACATCTGTTGGTTCTTTTGGCAGTCCATGGTATATTCAATATTCATCTCCACTATTGAATATACCTTGGATGCTGTTGTTGTTGTTAGGTGCTATCAAGTCATGTCCAAGTCACAGTGACCCTTATAGGGTTTTCAATGGCTGATTGTTTAGGGATTGCCTTTGGAGTGGATTGCCACATCCTTCACCCATTTTTGTGGTGCTGATAATTGAACTCAGGATGTCAGAGACTGTAGAGCAGTACTCTACCAACTGAGCTAAATCCCAGGCCCCATACCATGAATAGTGACCACTAAAACAACTATACAGAGAAGTATACTAAAAACCACTACAAATAAATTAAAATAGAATTCTAGAAAGAGTTTAACTCACAGGAAGGTAAGAAAAGTGAAAGAAAAATGAAAAACAGAAAGCAAATTAATAAGGTAGACTCAACTTCTAACATAACAATAATTATCTTAAATGTAAATGGTCTAATACACCAGTGAAAAGAAAGAGACTGGCATAATACATTAGAAAACATTATTAAATAATACTCTGATTACAAGAAACCACTATAAAAAAGAATATATAGGCTAAAAGGAAAATAATTGAAAAAGTTATACTATGAAAACATTACTAAATAGAGTAGACCTGGGTATGTTAATATCAGATAGAGTAGACTTTGAAGCAAAGAAAATTATTACAAAGACATTAAATAATGATGAAAGGATCAATTCATCAGGAAGACATAATTCTAAAGGTCTATGTAACAAACAAGACAGCCTCAAAATCAAAGCACTAGAGCTGAAGGGAGAAATAGATAAATTCACAATTATATTTGAGGATTTCAACATCCTACTCTCAGCAATTGATAGCATTTCTCTTCAGAAAATCAGCAAGGCTATAAAAATTCAACAACAGAATAAACTAACAGGATTTTACAGATATATGAAGGATACTCCATTCAACAAAAAAGTACACATATTTGAAACGCTCATGGTGTATTCACCAAAATAGTCTATCTTGGGACATAAAACAAACCTCAACAAGTTTAAAATAATTAGTCATAGAATATTATTTTTGATCATAATGAAATTTAACTAGAAATCAATAACAGAAGGATAAAGAAAGCCTCCAAACATTTAGAAATTAAACTACACACTTCCAAACAAGCTGTAGGTCAAAGAGAAAATCCCAAAGAAAATTTAAAAATACATATGACTGATGAAAATGAAAATAAAGCATATCAATACATGTGAGGTACAGCAAGAGCAGGGTTGAGTGGAAAATTCATAACGTAAAATTAATTATAAAAGAGGAAAGGTTTCAAGTCAATGATTCACTTTCTTTCATTTTATGAAACTAGAAAAGCAGAGATTTATATACCCAAAGTAAGAAAAAGAAATCAAATAACACAAAGCAGAAATCAATTAAACTGAAAATAGAAAAATAATAGAGAAAAATCAATGTAACAAAAAGCTGGTTCTTTAAAAAAATCAATAAAATTGATAAAACTGTAGCTGGATTGATAAAGATAAAAAAGTGAGAAGACAAATCACTAATATAAAAAATAAAGAGGAACTATTATAAAAGAGCTTGCAGCCATTAAAATCATAATAAGGGAATACTATGTATAGATCTGGGCTGGGATTTAGCTCAGTTGGTAGAGTGCTGTGCTGCAGTCTCTGAGATCCCGAGTTCAATTCCCAGCACCACTAAAATGGGAGAAGGACCTGGCAATCCACTCCCAAGGCAATCCCGAAACAGTCAGCCATTGAAAACCCTATGAGCGTTGCTATGAATCGGATACCAACTCGACGGCACCTAACAACAACAACAATGTATAGATCTACACTTAAAATCTAAACAATTAAAAAATTCCTCTGAAGCCAAAAAATACCAACTGAGCCAAAAAGAAACAGATAACACAAATAGTCCTATAGCTATTTAAAAATTGAATTTTTAACCTAAAATCTTTTTAAAAAGATATCTTCAGGTACACATGGCTTCACTAGTGAATTCTATAAAATAGTTAAGGAAGAATTAGCATTAATTTTGCACAATCTCTTCCAATGAATAGAAGATAATGGAATAAAAAGTACAAACCAATTTCTCTCATGAAGTTAGACCCAAAAATTAGCAACAAAATGTTAGCAAATCAAATCTTAAAAAGCATAAGAAGAAGTATACACCATTACTAAGTGGGATTCACTCCAGGTATGAAAGTCTATTTCAATATTTGAAGATCAATTAATGTAAGCTAACATATCAACTTGGGAGAAGGACCTGGCAGCCCATTCCAAAAAAAACAATCTGCCATTGAATAGCCTGTGAATAGTAGAGAAACCCTGACAATAGTAGTTCGTACGTTGTACATGCGGTGGCTTGCTGTGAGGCAGACACTGACTTAACAGCACCTAACAACAACAACAATATATCAACAGGCTAAAGAATAAAAAATCAAATGATTGCTAAAATCGAACACGCATTTATGATAAACACTCAGTAAACTAGGAAGAGAGAACTTCTCGATAAAGATCATCCTCAGAAAGCCTACACTAAAATTATACTAATACTGCAGGCTTGAATGCTTTCCTTTAATAGTGGAAACAGGACAAGAATATATAGTCTTTACCACTCTTATTCAGTATATCACTGGTGTTCTACTCATTGCAATAAGGCAGGGGAAAGAAATAAAAGGCATATAGATTTCATAGGAAGAAACAAAACTGCTCCTATTTGCAAATGACATGATTATTCAGAGGGTGCCAAAAAACACACACACATATCTGGGAATGAAAACTTGGCATTTTGCTATTTTAAGGATATGTTGTATGCTTGTTCTGCTAACTCTTGTCTCACATGCACATGTTTGGTAGACTTCTGTGGTAAGCATGCAAACTGTTCTAACACCATAGTGGAAGAAGCAGGACATGTCACTGTGTGAGGCCTCCTAGATCTTCCATTGTGCACATCACACACAGTACCATGTGACTCAAACTTACCATGAATGTGTGCAATTGTTAGGTGTATTGGAGGTTCTGTTGCATACTCATGCTTCCATTGTAGTTGTACTTCCACAGTATTCTCAAATTTCAAATACCACCAAATGATCTTGTGCTCCTTGAGTGACAACTGTGCTTCTGCCATTTTCTTTGACTGTCCTGCCTCTTGCACAGTTGTGCTAGCATTCATTTGCTTAATACCATCTTTTGAGTAAATGTCATATTATGCATTACTACTGTAATTCAATTCAACCTCAGAAAGTTATACATATATGATGTCTATTAAAGTATGTATGCATTTATTTTGGCACTCATGTATGTGTAGGAAATCCTAAGAAATCTAAAAAAGCAAAACATCCAATTACCATACCACCCAGCAATTACTCTTTTTGGCATTTATTCCAGAGAAATAAAAACATATATTTACAATAAAAACTATGCACAAGTGTTCTTAGAAGCTTTATTCATAATAGTCCCAAAATGGAAAACCCCAATTCTTTAATGGGTTAAACAACCTTTGAGACACCTATATAGTGGAATACTACTGGGCAATAAAAAGGAATATATTGTTGACATAGCAACAACTTGGATGAATCTCCAGTGAACTGTTGTGAGTAAAAAGATGGCAATCACAAAAGTTTACACTACTGCAAGATTCCACGTATATGAGATTGTTCAAAACTCAAAATTATAGAAATGGAGAACATATTAGTGGCTTTCAGGGATTAAGGGGGTGGAGAGCAATAGAGAAGTGAATTTGGCTATCAAAGGGGCAATAGGAATAATCTTCACATGATGGAAATACTCTGTGTTACTTGATTGTATCACTGTCAATATCCTGACTGTGGTATCTTACTATATTTTGCAAGATACTACCATTATGGGAAATTAGACAAAGGATATAGAGGATCTTTCTGTATTACTTCTTACAACTATCCATAAATATATGATTGTCTCAAAAAGTTTAATTTTAAAATAAGTGATAACACAAGAACAAAAAGAATATAGTAAAAATTAATTTTCCTGTGAAACATTTGATTTGATACTTTGGAGTATAGAAATCTCTCCAATTTATTCTTTCATAATTTATCTCATGTTTTACAACTCTGAATTATGTAAGTTATATTTACATAGAAACCTTTTCAATTTGCACAGGTTTTCGGGTTTACTTTCAGAGTTAACTTATTAAATTCTTATTGTTTGTTTATTTTTATTTGTATCTGCAATTCTGTCTACATTTCCATTTCTACTTTTGCCTATTTGTGATCTCACAACTTTTTTCTTTATAAATCTGGTTAGCTTTTCAAAAAAAGAAGAATTCCCCTCACAAAGGGAAATGTACTAATTTCTCTCTGTCTCTTATAATTGATTTATTTGTCCTTACTAATTCCTTCCTTCTGCTTTCCTCATGCTTAATATATTGTTCTTTGTGTGATTTTTAAATTGAATTATTTTTATTTGTTCTTACTTAGTAAAATAAACTAATTAAGGATGTAAAGTTTCTCCTGGGCACTGCTTTAGCTGTACATATGAGTTATTATAGGCTGAGGGTTAGCTCAGTTAGTAGAGTGCTTGGTCTGGGCCCTCTGAGGCCCTAGGTTTGATCGGCAGCACCACAAAAATGGGAGAAGGATCTGGCAGCCTACTCCCGAAAACAATCCCAAAACAATGAGGCATCAAAAACCCTATGAGTAGCAGAGAAACATTGACATATTGCCATGCACAGTGTCAGGGAGTGTTCACATTCTTTGTACATATGGTCACTATGTGTCAAACTTGCCTTTATGGCACCTAAAAACAACAACATGGGTTATCACAGGCAGGGGTTTTATTGCTGCTATTTTGAATATAATCAATTTAAGCTTTTATTATTATTATTATTATTATTATTATTATTATTATTATTATTTATTGCTACTACTACTACTAGGCCACAGGTGCTCAGAAGTGGAGCAGTCACCTCTTGATTCAGAATACACTCCAGTTTTGGTCCATGCATGGTCTTCTTCTATTTTGTATTTATTCATTACTTTTGTGTGTGTGTGTGTGTGTGTGGTACTGGGGGTTGAACCCAGGGCCTTGCGCTTATATGCTCTGCAAGTACTGGACCATTGAACTGCACCCCCAGCCCATTTTTTTTACTTTTTGAGACAGGGTCTCGATAAATTATGCAGACTGCCTCTGGTCTCGAACTTGCGATCCTCCTGCCTCCACCTCCCAAGCCGCTGGGATTACAGCGGTGCACCACCATGCCCTGCTTTTTTTCTTTTCTTTTCTTTTCTTTTCTTTTCTTTTCTTTTTTTTTTGCTTTTAATAATAAAAATGATCTGGGGATATACTACACAATGAGTAACTAGAACTTTGATAAAAACTTGGACCTAATTCTATGATCCTGTTTTACCTCAGCCTCCTGATTCTTTTCTTTTTACCTCAGTTAAGCAACATTATAAATCTTATGCTGATGGTTTCCTGCTTTTCCATCCCTGTTTTCTTAAAACAGTTTTATTGAGGTATAATTCACATACCCTACAGTTAATCAGTTCAAAGTGTACAATTCAATGGTTTTTATATATTCACAGAGTTGTGAGACTTTCACCAAAATCTAATTTTAGATCAATCTGGGAGTATTTTGCCATCTAAGATATACAAAGACTTCCAATCCATGAATATAGGATGCCTCTTCATTTATTTACATCTTTTCTTTCAATAATTGTTGGGGATTCTAAAAATTATATCTTACAACTAGGGTCCCTCATGACAGCCTGAGGGGCTGACCCCTAGTTGACCCCAGGGCTCATCTCACTCACTCAAACCAGCCCCTCCCATGGAGTGAGCAAAGATGGCCCCTGGCCAGCCTGACCTGCCCTAATCACCCTAATTTTGATTGGCTCCCCTCAGCATTTTCAGGTAATAACTGTCCCCACCTGGCAGGTATGTCAGTTTACCTGCTGTACCTGTCAAGTGTGTGCTGTTATTGGCTGAATCCCAACATGTGACCCCTCCAGGACCCTATAAAAGTAGGGCTCCTGGACCCCCACTTTACCCCTGAAGAAGACCCCTGAAGACTCCCACTCACCCTCACCTCTCTGACCGTCCCTCAACTGCCACCTGAACCCCATCACCTGGACCAACGCTCCCTACTCCAGCAAGATCTTCTAGCAAGCCGGCGGGATCAAGCTCACGGGCCCCGAAGAGCCGAAGGATTCTAGCAAGCCATGAAGAGCCTCCCAATTCCTCCCATCCTTGGGAAGGAGGGAGGTAGAGAAGGCGAGCCACGAGAGGCAAGACCAACTGACCTCCACGGAACACCGGCGGCTGTGGCTGTGCCTTTAAGGCTGAGCTGTACCAGCACTCAGCCTGCAGCATTCCATGCTGCAGGCTTAGAGCCAGCACTTAAAGGGTATAGGGCTCTGCTCTATAGGGGCTGCTTGCTCCTTGCTCTCCATCAGGGGAGCACCCAATAAACCTTACCTACCCTGTTTTACCATCTGAAGGTCTCCCGAAGTCCTTCATGAATGCCACCGGCCAACTTGTTATGTTGTAGGTTTGGCTCTAATCTTAGCCGGGCTAGAGCTAAAACCCCAACAAATAATGTTTTGAAGTTTCAGTAAATAAGTCTTAACTTCTTCTTAAAAAAATTACCTCTAAGTGTTTTGTTCTCTGCTATGCTATTATAAATGGAATTGTTTTCTTAATTTCATTTTTAGATTAATTTTTGTTATTTTATAGAAATTCAATTTTTGTAATGTTCTCATATCTTGCAAACTTTCTGCACTTGTTAACTCAAATAGTTTTTTAGTGAATTCCTTAGAATTTTCTAAAAACACGATCATGTCATTTGACAATAGAGATAGTTTCATTTCCAGTCTGCATGCTATTTATTTTTCTTATTTAGTTGCTCCATAGTTCAATTTTGAATTGAAGTGTTGAAAGAAGACATCCTTGATCTTGATCTTGGGAAAAAGTGTTCAGGGTTTCATTACTGGGTATGATTTTAGCTATGGCATAACTGATTTGAATATAGTGTTCTAGCACTTACAGTTATTATTCTAAAAACTATATTCTTTAGTATATTCTTTTAATTTTATAAACATAGTATCAGGCAGTGTATAATATTTGGGAACTTTTTCCATTCAAGATGATATTTTATAGGTACAGCCATATTGTTTTTTATAGCTACTGTGGTGTATTTATTTTTTGATTATTATATAATATTCCATTGCCTTAATATGCCATGATTTTATTTAGCCTTATTCCTATCTATGACTATTTCAATTGTTTCCATGGTTTTGCTATTATGAAGAGTGCTTTCATGAGTATTCACTAATGTCCTCTGGGGCACATTTGCAAGTATTTCTCTTGGAAATATACCTAGGCTTGAATTTGATATGGAAATGTTAAATTTTATAAGACAATGTGAAGTTATTTTCTAATGTGGTTCTACAAATTTACATTCCCACTAATAACATATAAAAAGTTTTGTTGATCCAGATTCTCCCTTTGGATTGGTGATGTCTCCTTTGTGTCCCTAAAATGAATATACAGCAGTATCAAAACTTGGGATAGACCTTGCTTTTCCCTAATGGCCTAATGGGACTGACCACCTCATAGGTGAGCCGCATTCAACACTGGCTGAGTGGCTCTTTTGGGGATGCTAATTCCCCTGCACTTCTGAGTTGCACACATGTATGAACACAGGGAACTCCCACTTGCTCCAGGGGGAGCTTGGGGCAGAAGGGAAAATGTTCACTCTTGCTGCATCCAGATAGTGTCACCAAGCCCCAGGGAACTGTCTACCCTGGTATGATGAAAGTCAAGGGTGAAGCTGAGAAGATTTGTGCTGGGGAATCAGACACATCTTCCACAAGCTTATGTTTGTTGTTTCACTCTTTGATCCACAAATGAATGTACTTTTTAAATAATAGATGAGTTTATCCCATTATATTTAATGATATGACAGGGTACATTTGGTCTCAGTTCTGTCATATTACTTTACATTATATGTTCTGATTTTAATGCTTCCTTCAGAAGTTTTTACTTCATGGTCTATATTTCTGCGGTTTGCTTTATATATTGGTTTTCCCTCTAATAATTTGGAAGGTTTATGAAGTATTTTCAGTTCCTTTAGTGGCTGCCTTGTAACTACACACAATATTCTTTTATGTCTTATTTATTGAAATATAACTTAAAAGTTTTTCCCACAACGAAAAGCAAGGAACTTGTTTTACTTCCTCTACCTCACTTTCTCCCATACCTCGTGTGAGTATATTATTACTTCTCCTATATACCTGAAATAATATCCTTCTACATCTAGTACATGATCTTGCAGCTTCTGATGTCTTGACCCTTTTTTCAAGTGGGAGGATTTGTTGATATCTATCCTGCGTGGAACTTGGGCAAAATTTTCCCTAACTCCAACACATTGTCAGTTCTGGAGGACCACCTGCTGAGGTCTCCTCAGATACTGTCTTTCTTCATTTTCTCTGTGTCCATGTCTGAATTCCTGCTGGATGTGGTTCTGGCCTCCTGTTTTCTCACCTTCTTTGCTGTTTTGACTCCAAAGTTACCTTCTGAAACTACTGTGTCCTATCTAGAAGATGTAGCTTTTGCCTTCTGCTGCATCACAGCCCTGGAGTCTCCCCTGCACACGGGCAGACTTTGCAGTAATTATTTCCCCCTAGGGTCTCATACATGGTGGGTGATACAGCTTTAGGATCCCCTATTGCACATGATATAGATCTAGAGTTTGGATTTCTCTCTGGTGTCTCCTTTCTCATTCATGGTCAGGGGAGGTGGGTCCACTTTTGTGAGTGGTGGGTGAAGGTTTCCATTTTCATTTTACAGAAGGGACAGCTTTTCCACACTTGGGGATGTAAGCGTAAAGAACATTCCTAGACTCTTTTGTGCACCAGGCCCATTGTCTCACACTCTCATCCCTCTTAGGTACTAAAACTGGAGCATTTTCTCCAGCACTTATACCTCTGTGGGCTATTTGGCATTAGCTCCTCCTCATTGCTCTGGCTTTGAATTTTCTTTTGTTTCTGGCACAGGAGGAATTTTCCTTCTTGCCTGAGAGTTCATTGATGTGGTCATAAATCTGCTTTGGTTATATTGTAGTCAGCATTTCTCGGAGCTTGCAGTGGGTGTGATGGTTTTGGGAACTCTAGGGAGGGTGTTTCCCCCTGTAGGTCAGTCCTAGAGAGCAGAGGCAAGGCAGCTCTGTTGGAAGCTGGCCCTCAGGCCTAGGCAGCTGGCAAGTATGGAGCTTGAGATGGGGGTCTAGGGAAGATTCATAGGGTCAGAGTAAGCAGTGGAGAGAATGTGGAATTTCAGGACCAAGTAGTCATGAGAAATCTAAACTCAAGCCCACATAGCCTATCAGAAGGGGCTAAAGTCACCTTGATTCTCAGGATCGGCCCTGGCATGCTCAACTGCCTTATTTGAACAGCACATTGGGAAAACAAGCAGAAGAGATCTATTTTCCACATTAGGGACTGTCCCAAATGCAAAGACAAAAGGAGGCGCATCAATAACTTTTCAGAAACAGGAGATTGGAACAAGAGGTGGCCACGAATGCCAACTCTGAAGAATTTTCAGACATCTTGGGAAGGACATTGTACCTCCTACAGGATATGAAGTAGGTTTGAGCAAATGTTCCCAGGCAAAGGGTGGGATGACCCAGATGATATCTCGGTTACAAGGACTGCTGAATCCCTTGCTTTGTTTAGTCTACCTGACTGTTCCGTGAGCAGATGAAATTATCCTCCTCTTCTGTAGCTGTGATTTTCAAACAAGGGTGCTTTTTGTCCCCCAGAGGACATTTGCAATGCCTAGAAACACTTTTGGTTGTTATACTGATGGAGAGGGAAAGGTGTCACTACCAGCTAGTGGGCATATATGAGGAATGTGGGCTTTCTCCCTACAATACACAGAATAGCCCCTCTCAACAAGGATTTATATGGCCCCATATGTCCACAGTGCTGAGAAATCCTGATCTAGGCTCAGGTAATAAGCCTGAGACTTCAAATAGCCTGTGCTAGTTTGGAAAACAGGAAAGTTAGGAAGAAGAATTATAGCTCACAGTTAGCCACTCTGTCTGTGTGGGGCAGTGTTCTAAGTAATCTTTGGGTGCTGTACTTATCATCCTGTTGCATCGATGTGGAATCCATGACGCAGGAAGTGTAAGTTAGTTACTTCTGCATTGCCATGACTAAAATACCTGACATAAATACCCTAAAGGAGGAAGGAGTTACTGTGGCTCGCAGTCTCTTTGTCTACAGCCGTACTGCCTTTCAGATCGTGGAAGCTAAGCAGGGTCAGGCCTGGTTAGTCCTTGGATGGGAGCCAGGTACTGTAGGCTTGAGAGAAGGACCTGGCAACCCACTCCCCCCAAATAATCAGCCGTTGAAAACCCTGTGAATAGCAGAGAAACATTGACATAGTGCCAGTCATGGCACAATGTGGGAGAGTGTTTCATCTGTTGTACATAAGGTTGCTATAAGCACCTAACAACAATCTCACCGTCTCTTTTCTCCATGTTTCTAGGTAGGCCCACTGTGAGGCAGAACAGCATAGTGGTAGAAGCATGTTCACTTCAGAGCATCTTCATTTCATAGCAAACAGGAAATAGAGAAAGAGAGAGACAAGAAAGGGCCAGGAACAAGAGGCTCCTAATCACCCACCCATGTGACCCACTGCCTCCAGCTAAAGCCCATCTCCCAAAGTCTCAAGAGCCTCTCAATTTAGCACTAACAGCTGGGAACTAAGCACTCAAATCATGATTACCCATAATAGTAAGTGTCACTGACTGCCACCTGCCTTTGTTTCAAACAACAAACTGCTTTTTTGGAGGACTTGGGTATGCATCCAGGGTTCCTGCTCTGCCTGAGCTCTGCCCTGCACTTTATCTCCTTTTGCTGGTTTATAGTCCCAGACACAGGCTCAGAGTCAATGCACCTGCTTGAACACAGTATCAAAGAGATATTTTTTAATGTAGCCAAAGGGATATGCCTTTTTCAAAGAGAGCCACAGACTCCTGCAACAGATGTCATGGATCAGCTTTCTTACCTTGGACTCAGCCTGCTGGACTTGGACCTGGAGGCAGTGTGGTCCTAGAGCCAGCATCAGGGGCAACAGCATCCACTGTCTAGGCCATGGCAGGGATGTTTTTTGAGAGAGCCCATGGCCTCCAGCTTTCTGATGATGGAGGGGCAGCTCCTTGGTGAGCTGGATCCCAGCTGGCATTCTGGGACTCCTTGCTGGAAGCTAACCCTGCAGCCTCCTTCTCTGGCTTTTCCCAAGTCCCTGTATGGAATCTGCTGCTTGAACTAGCTTGGGTGGGGCCAGCTGTGCCGCTGTGTGCTGACTGATGCACAGCCCACTGAGGGGAGGGAGAAAAGGTAGGTTGATGAGGTTCGTCCCTGGCCAAGGGGCAGGTTGTAAGGCTGGGATGTGGGGTCCTGGGGAAGGGGTGGGATGCCACTAAGATCCTCTTTAGGAGGCCATGAGAGGATGTAGGAAGAGATGTAGAGCTAGGATGGAAGAGCATCTCTCCACTCTGCCTGAACTTCAGCAAGCGTGTTCCTCTCTCTTTGGACTCAGAGGTGCCCATCAGTGGCCTTCTGGGTTCTGACATTCTGTGGTATCGCGTCTGGAATAATTGAGGGAGCTCATTGGTGAAGGGGATATTGTTGTTGTTGTTGTTAGGTGCTGTCAAGTCGGTATCCGACTCATAGCGACCCTCATAGGGTTTTCAATGGCTGACTGCTTTGGGATTGCCTTGGGAGTGGATTGCCAGGTCCTTCTCCCATTTTTGTGGTGCTGGGAATTGAACTGGGGACCTCAGAGACTGCAGCGCAGTGCTCTACCCACTGAGCCAAATCCCAGCCCCGAAGGGGATATAGGCTTGGATTTATATCAGAGACCTCTTTAAATGTCACCATGCAATGCTTTCCCACTTAAAGGGAGATTGACAGCCACAAGCAACCCAACAAGATGGCTGCTTGCTCCTCTCTGCAGACAGGGCATCTGGCAGGCTGGAAATCAAGAGGCACCTTGGGGAAGGGATGCAGGAGCAAGTGGCCCCATTTACCACCTTGGCCAGGTTGTGGCTCTGATAGCAAGCAATTCTTCATGCCACGGCTCTGAAAAAAGGAACACTCAAGCCTGAGGTCCCCAGGGCAGCTTGTCCCTGGCTCCCCATGAGAGGGGGGTGGGTTCCGAGGGTGTCCTTTGCAGAAGGCCTCCCTTAGCTCTGCATCTGAGAGAATGATCAGAGGAGAGAGAAGCTGCTGGAAGCGATAGAAAGGTCTCATGACCAGGGCAAGGAACCCAGGTCCAGATTCTGCTCTGTGGCTAGCTTTCTAGGTGACATTGGGTAGCCCAGTCACCTCCCAGGACCTGGTGGGTTTTCATTTTGTAAAAAGCAATACAAGTTCACATTGCCCAGTGTCTCAAGAAAGGATCATCTCCAGCCTAGGAGAAAAGTACATTCAGAATTTGCAGTACAACTCTTAATGAATGCATATAATTTTGCCACCATTGTGAAGTTGAAAAATGGTAGGTTGAAACATTGTAAGTCAGGGATCACCTGTAAATGAAACCAGAAAAGTCAAATTTAACCCACAGTGACAGAAAGCAGAACATGACCACCTGGGACCAGAGGTGGAAGGAGGAAGATTTGGGAGGCAAAGGAAAGGTCCTGAACCCTATGAGTTCTATAGGAAGTGGTGGTTGCATAGTTGTTTACGTTCATCCTAGTTCATCAAAGTATACCTTTGTATGAACAAGGCTCTTTAGGGTAAAATTCCAAATGTTCATTTAAGAAAGCAACTTGTTTGTCCTCCAGAGCTCTCCTCCTGGGTGCTTATGGCTGTAGAACCAGGAAGATGCACAAGGCCGGCCACTCACCTGGCAGCCCCAAGGACCCCACCCTGTGAGGGCTGCGGGGCCAGGGTGGCACCAAGGCCACATGGTGGCCATCATCTCCAGCCTAGTCTCCTCTACTCTCCCACAGCTACGTGTCTGCTATAGTGAATGGCACCGTCTTTACTGTCACCAGTTCAGAAATTCACACTGGCCCCAGGCTCAGAGGTGGCTGCCTGTCCCCAGGAATTACCTGGGTGTCTTAGGCATGGCTGACACACACTCCCAGCCACACAGAGGAAGACAGATCTTTACTTCTGGAGGCTTGAGGCGGAAGGTTAGAAGTCATCAATGGATGCGGCTCCTCTTGGGAAAGTCTGTGCACCTACGAGCTGGCTTTTTGCCCCTGAGGCCGTGGCCTTGGAAACCTTGCTTCCTTCCCTCTCTCTTGCTTCATGTGACCTGCAAGGACAATTGCTGCTATCAACATTCCTATGAGGAGAGATTTGATGTCTGTGAGAAAATGCTCCATGCTCAGTGGGAAATAGCATTCCAGGAAGAGAGGGGACAGGGTCCTGGCACCTGCGAGTATGAGTGCTGGCAGCACAGCTCAAGGGAGGCCTCGGCCACTTGGGCAGGCTGTCTGGATCATGCAGCTCCTTTGCTTACAACTGCTCCCTGTGACCCATGCCCAGGGGACAAAGCTGTCCCCTCCTCTGGGACTTGAGGCTTGTCAGGGCTCCAGCTGCCCTCCAGCCATTTTCGTATGATTGCCTTTGCTTTCTGCTGCCTTTGGATCTTTGTCCATGCTGGGCAAAGCATCCCACCCGGAATGCCTTTTGTTACTTCTTGATGTGACTTATGTTAATTTCAACACTAGTCCCCACCCCAGAGGCTTTGGTGAAGTTGTCCCTGATCCTCCCTGCAGAGTTGATCATTCCCTTCTCTTTGCTCAGAGAGCGCTTGGCTTGTTGTGCTGTGAATTCCTAGGTTGTTTTCCTGACCACCTCCCTTCCTGAGGACAAAGCCTGTGTCTTGGGATGCTCGGTCCTCAGTGCTTGCTAATGCCTGGCACTGACTGAGCATCTGGGGAACACTGTAGAGGGCTTGGGTGCCCTCTATTTGTTCTTGGGCATCTCTGTGTCCCCTGGCATGCTGAGCAGACAGCCCTGTGTATGCATGGGCTGCTGAACTTTAGCATTTGGTGGAGGACAGCGGGGCTCTATCCGATCAGCCAGGCTTCTCAACCACAAAGGGACAGCACAGGAACCCGCCCTGCTAAGCCTGTGATATTTACCAGTCTGACAGTTTCCCAGCCAAAGCAGCCCGGAGACAGGCACGAGCTGGAGAAAGTGGGTCATCCTGACTCTTCTTCAAGCTCCAGGGAGAGCCGTGGGGTTTAGCGGTGGCAGTGATGGAGACCGATCCTGTCATTTGCCAGCGTCCAGATGAAAGGGATTAGTGACTGCACCAATCTTTTAATTTTCTGCGCAACACAGGGCAAGGAGAGCCAGTAGGGATTTCAGAACTGTGTGTGTGTGCATGTGCATGTATGTGCATACTTGTGTGTATGTGCCTGCTGCAAATACACATGCACTGTTCATGCTGACCTCATGTATACAAGTGTAAATACCTACATGTGTCTAACAGGATCAGGAAAAACCATAAGCTTCAGGGCTTGGAGACATAGAAGTCACTCAGGGCACTTACCTTCTCTGGGCGTCAGTTTCCTCATTCGGGATATAGACATGGTGACTATCCTCACAGGGCAGTTGTACAGACTAACGTGGTAGTGAGATTGGAGACAGAGTGCTCAGCACAGGCACAAAGGGTCTTCAGAAGCGGGCTCTGTCCTGGGATTAGATTGCTCAGCCCAGTGCATGGATGACATTCAGGTTACCGGTTACCTCTCGAGGTCCACTTGCAGGCCACAGGCCCATGATCCCCAAAGGGATCCAGGAGTGGCACGTCCCTAAGGGAGATAGATGTTTAAACGCACACAGTGTTAGCACTTGTGTATTCCGTAACCTTGGGCAGCCATCTTCGTTGCCTTGTCCTCATTTTCCCCCAGTTGTGCAGACAGCCTTGGCTACTGTTAATCATTCTTCATGTCTGGAGCTTTCTTGGAGCAGAGAGGGCAGGAGGCACTGGGGGTGTGACTGGGCAAGCACAGGTACGGCAGAGTGGGTTCAGGGGAGGCTCCAGAGGGGTTGAAGCAGAATCCCAAAGGCATTCTCTCATTTCATCCTTCACGAATATCCTCGCAGCTGCCACCTCCTCCCCCAACTACAGAAGAAGTTGTGTTAAAATAAAGTTTTCCTCTTCCCTTAGAAACTAAGCCCATTGTGTGGTCTATAATGACCTCCCCTGTGAGCAAAACTGGCTTATAATGAGGCTTTTTCCCATAACGAGGCCTTGGGTGAGAGCCGAGCCGACACCCTCCCCCTTTCTGCTGGGCAGACAGCGATGTCCACATGGCCTCTTTCTTCCTCTCTCCTGCTCCTCCAAAGGCAAGAGAGAGGAGAAAGTCATGCTCCCCATTTTTCAGGTGGACAAGGGCCTTCCCACCTCATCCCGTGGCTTCCAATATTAGAGGGCTGCCCATGCCTTCTGCCTTGGAAAACTCTTCCAGCAGGGTGTGACCTCCAGCCCTTTCCCGGTCTCACCTCTGCTGTGCTCCCTCCTTGCCCCTAAGATTAGGCTGGAGCAAATGTCCACTGCTCTCCACACATGGTCTCTGAAACTGCTCTCTCTTTCTTGGCCTAGAAAACTCTACCTCAGTGCTATAGGCTGTGTGTTCATTTGTCACTGTGACAAAATATCTGAGAACAACGTAAGGGAAAAAGAGATTTATTTTGGTTCACGGTTTCAGGCAGTTTGGTCCACAATCACTTGACTCCATATTTCTGGGCCTGTGGTGAGTCAAAGCCTCTTGGGGGAAGGGCATGGCAGAGGAAAGCTGTTCACACGGAGGCTGAGAAGCAGAGAGCTAGAGAGAGGAAGGGTGTGGGGATATGTGTCCACTCCCAGGACCCTGTTTCCTCCAACCAGGCCCCCTCCTAATAGTCCATTCAGCTGCTAACCCACTGAGGAGGTCAGAGCCTTTATGATACAGTCACCTCTCAAAAACCCATCCACTGGCAACCGATCATTTAATACATAATAAGCCTTCAGGGCACAGTTTTAGATTCAAGTCTAACAGGTTGGGTCTAGAATGTCCTCCAGTGGCCAGTGTGTTGAAGGCTTGGTCTTTAGCTTGTGATGTTGGTGGGAGGGGGTGGAACATTTAGGATGCAGAGCTTAGTGGGAGGAAGTTAGGTTTTGGGGGGTGTGCCCATGAAGGGAATATTGGAACCCAGCCCCTCCCTGGCCACCATGAGGTGAACCACCTCCTCTGACGCATGCTCCTGCCATCTTGAAATATGCTGCCACAGGCCCAAAGTGGTAAGGCCAAGTGGCTGTGGACTGAAGATGCAAGCCAAGATAAACCCTTTCCTTTACGAAGTTGATTCTCACAAGAGTTTGTCACAGCAACAAGAAGCTGACTAATACAGTCATTTCAGGCTCAGCCCCAACTTTGCCTCTCCAGTGTGTGTAAGTTGCTAGGCTCTCCATCCTGGCCCTCCCTTTTGCTGGATCCTTGGCTACAGGGCATAGTTAATTGTGTAGTATTCTCTGAGCCCCTTCCCTGCATGCTCCTGGGAGCCCTAACAGAGATGGGCCCTGCCTCCTGCTTCCTCATTCCCCAGCCCCAGCATGGCTTCTTCCCCTGGGGAAAGGCCCAGAGAATGTTGAGTAGAGGATTTTTGTGTCAATGAGAACTAGCTACTCTTAGGGTTCCCTTGCCCTGGTGGCATAGAGCAGGGCCCAGCTGCCTATGGTGAGGATGTTTTAAAAGAGACCCATGGTCCTCTATTTCCCTACACACAGAGTCAAGCCTACTCCCAGGGTCCCAGCCCACCCTCCTGAAGCTATCTTGAATGGTACGGAATGGGATGCATCCCAGGCCATTCGGGCTGCTCTCTCCAAATGCCATAGACTGGGTTGCTCATAAGCAACAGAAATGTCCTATTCACAATTACTCCTGGAGGCTGGAAGTCCAAGATCAAGGTGTTGATAGATTCAATGTCTGCTGAAGGCCCCTCCACCTCCGGGTTCACAGATGGCACCTTCCATGTGTTCCCCATGGTGGAAAGGCAGACAAGTTCCTTTGAGCATCTTTTGTAAGGGGCCATTCATTAAGGGTATCTAATCATCTGCCCTGACCATCTAATCAAGTCCTGAAGGTCCTGCCTCTTAATCCATTGCATTGAGGGCTAGGGAGCCGATAAATTTAGGGAAGATGCAAACATTTAAACCATAGCAGGATCCTGGCTCCATTTCATCGGAGGTTCCTTTCAGGCCCTGTCTTATGTGCTCGCTCCCCACCTTTGACTCAGAGGTGGAAAGCAGCTGAGAAACAGTGGAAGGAAGACAAAACACACAGAAGACAGAGACGTGGGATGAGGCAGAGACAAAGGGAGGCAGAGGGACAAAGGCCTAGAAGGTGAGAGGAGGCAATGCAGGCAGAGAGAGAGCCAAGGGTGATGGAGAGAGGAGAGCAAGCTGCAGCCAGCAGTCTGGCCTGGACCGCTCACAGCTGCGCAGGGCAGCCGGCACCTGGTGGCCAGAGACTGCCTCCCGCACAGGCTCTAGCACCAGGCGGGCAGCTGCTGGGCATGCAGCTGCCTCTGCAGAGGCCAGGCCTCTGTGGCTGACCTCAGCCCAGCCATTCAAACCTTCCTGCCCTCTTGCCTCAGCTGCCAGCCCAGCTGCGCACTGGGAGCCCTGGTTGGGGTTGTGAGCAGCTGAGCCTGCCCTTCTCGGTTATCTGTGCCAGGAGGGAGGCAGCCCCTTCATGTGCCACCAGTGGGGCCCATCTAGAAGCCCATTCTGTTTGGCTCGAGGATGAGTCATGTGGTTTTTGTGACAGAGGCTCGCCTTCCTAATTAGGCACTTGCCAAGTTCGTTTCCTGAGCCTAACCCATAGGAAGCCCAGTGTCTCAAGTTGGGACAGCATTTTTAGATCCTGAGATGCCTCCTCTGATCCTGTTTCTTGAGTGTACTTCCCTAAAGCCCCTGCCCTCTGCCTGTTACCTGAGTGGAGAGCACAGTGCTGGGAGGGTAAGTGCCTTGTCTGGGCACAGCCAGCCTCAGAGTGGACCAGCCAGGACCTGCCTCTCCACTGCCGCTTGAGTCCATGGTCCAGCCCTGCTGGGACTGACCTTGGGTGGTCCAGGGGAGCCAGGCTGGCGGGTGTGGGCCCACTATAAGGACAGCCTCCTATTCACCCTATGTTATGAAAACATGTCATAAATTTAGGGATGCAGGACGAATCAGCTCACATAATTTTTAAAGCAATGAAGATCTTTTTAACTTTTCCCCTTGAAGGCCTCCTTGTTCTTTGTGCTTTCCTGCACGTAACTGAGACTGAAGCCCAGAAACTTGCTGGGTGGCTGAGGACAGATGGAGCCCTGGGAACTTAACCATGGTCAGAAATAATTGCCATGGAATGAGATGAGGGGACTGGCCCTCTCCCCCACTTCCTCTTGAGGACAAAGCTAAGATTCCCACTGGGCAAAGTGGAGGCCGATGAACCCAATAGAAAGTGCAGGGCAAGGTTTTGTGGGAGGGGACCAGGAAAGACAGGAGGGATGGAGGAGGGGAAGCAGGTGCAGGGGTGCATCTCATGGCTGTGAGGTTCGTGATGTGAGCTGTCCTTCCCATGATGGGCCTCAGCATAGCTATGACATTTATGAATAAACTTCGCTGGGCTCCCGGCTTGGTCTGGAGATGTTTGCAGGATTCTCCTGATCGTGGGAAGAGGTCAAGGGCAAGGGGGTATGTGAGCATTTACAGACTTGGAATTGGCAAGCCAAACCTGCTGCCTAAAGGCCTTAGCTACCACCTGGGGTTTAGATCCATGGAAAGGATGGCCAGGATGCAGGGCTAGAGATGACAGGGAACACAGGAGACAGGGAGTCAGGATCCAGGAGAACCTGCCAGGGGGAAAGGAGGCTGAGCCTGGTTCATGGAAATGAACTTGGCAATAGGAAACTCTGGTCAAGACACTGATGAGGATGAGGAAAGATGGCTCCAGGTGCCTCTGCTGGATGAAGAAGGAGGAGGAGAAGGCAGTAGGGAGGGAGGAAGGGAACTGAAGCCACACAGGCAATGAGGTACCAGAGGACATGTGTGCTGAAGAGCTGGATTGGGACAGAAGTTGAGGACTTAGCCCTTGGAACAAGGCTCCCTGGGGAGAGCAAGGAGCCAGGAAGGAGTCATATCATCCAGGGCTGGAAGCCAGGATCTCTCCGCCTGCGGGAGATGGAAGGATTAGCCCCAGTTATTCACCCCTCTCCGTTTCCACAGGCCCTCCACGGCCCCATCATGGACAGAATATTTTCCATGCCCCTTAACTTGGAGCTCAGCTGTGTAACTTGTTTTGGCCAATGTTCAAGATGCCTGAATGGAGATCCAGAAAGATGATGACAACCTGGAGTGAGGCTAAATCTATGAGGATGAGGTTTATACTTGGGGCTGGGGATGTTTGGCCAATGTGGTGGACAAAGTGGACCTGTAGTGGGACCTGACACTGTGCTGGTCTGCATAGAAATCTCTTTTGTTTCTGCTGTCCTTTGGTACCTCTGCCAATGTCTTCAAGGGCACGTGCCCCAGCCAGCTGGCTGGTCTAGGAGGCAGAGCCCCGGGGAGCTGCACTGCCTGTGCTGGCCTGCAGGTGGGTTTCTAGCCACCCTCATTTTGTCAGGACTGAGGGGTAACCTGAGATGTGGGAGTTTCGGTGCCCAAACCAAGAAAGTTCAGACCAGGATAAGCTGGTCCCTGCCTACATACCTGCAGTGAGAAGCATGGCCACCCAACTCTGCAGGCACCGCATTCATGAGGACTGGTCACACCTTCGGAGGGGAAGGTTCAAAAGGGCTTCCCCAGCTAGAAGGGCTGTTGATGGGCAGAAAGGCTCGGCATGGCCCCAAAGAACAGATCTGGGGCAGAGATGGGACATTCCATTCAGAAAAAGTCCAAGTGGAATGACCACCATGGGGGATAGCGGGTGGCCATTACATCAGGACTTTTGCGGGGCCTCTATGACCATCTGGTAGAAGGGCCATGAAGGGCAGGCAATGTGGCCATGTGGTCACAGCTTTGTAGATGCATCCCTGTCTCCCAGTCTTGATTCTCAAGTTCTGTCATTTCTGTGCTAGACTCAGAGCCTGGGCAGAGACCATGGTGGGTGGGGATGAAGGCAGAGGACCCCCCATGAGGCCTCCCTTCTGGGCACATGGAACACTCATGTCCTGCACAGCCCCCAGGGGACTCTCTAGGTTCTCTCAGAGGAGCTTGTGGTCCTCTGAGAGTGGACATCACACCTGGATCAGTGGTACCTGCTTCCTTGGCTAAACTACTTAGCTATGGCCAAGTAGACCTCAGATTCCAGAAAAGTCATCTGTGATGACATTTGGGCTCCATGCTTACTCTGACAGTAGGATTCTGATCTCATGAGTGTCACTGCCCAGCATTACCACTGGGCAAGTCCCATCCCTTCTCTGGTCCTCAGTTTCTCTGCACAGTGGAGTAGGTGTGGACAGTCCCTTCCACTGTAACTTCCTACCACCCTGTGGGGACTTCTGCCTGTTTTAGCTTCCAAAGGCCTTCAGAGGAGTGAGAATCTGGCTAACTCAAAGGAGACGAGATGAGAGTGGGGCCTTTCTCTGCAGCTCATTGGAAGAATGCTTAGGACTATGTGCTGGAGGAGCAGGCAGGTGTGGCTGTGGCTGCAGCCAGCCTGAGCCAGGCACCTCTGCTGCCCTGGGCCGAGAAGCAAACAGGCGCTTTTGCCCCCAAGGGCAGGTCCATTTGGAGTTCCAGACAACACGCTCCCTCCTTGGTTTCTCCTGCCCTGCTCACCCTGGTGCCCACCCAAACCTGCTCAGACCTCAGCATCAAGGGTCAGCAAGGAGGAAGAAGAGGCATTTGGGGGTAGGGGCTGAGGGCTTTAGCTCACTGGCAGGGAGAGGGGAGGGGAAGGCACTGGGTATCAGAGCCCTGTGTTGCAAAGGCAGAGTGCAGACTGCAGGCCTGGGGTGATCTGGGGACCAGGGAATTAGAGGGCGCATTGGTCAGCATGCCCTGGGTTATACTGAGGTAAAAAGTCTCACTGACTTAGCATAGCAAAGGCTTATTTCTGGCTCACAGGTTAGGTCCTGCAGAGGCTGGTGGGGGGCTCTGCTCCATGGACTCTCTCAGAGGTACAGGTTGGGGACAAGCCATCATCTAGTGATGCTGCCATGCAGGAAGTGGCTTCAGGGCTTATGCAAGAAGGGGTGAGACATTCTTAAAAGTATGCCTATTCTTACATGCCTTACACTGAAGGAGACTGGTCACCGTCAAACAGCCAATAGTCACTGACTACAAAGTGCAGGCGTGTCCTCCCTGTGCCCCTCAAGGAAAAGAGCACCAGATCTAGTGCCCCAAAGGGACACCTATGACAGCTACGGCACTATCCATGAATGATTTCATTTACTTCTCAGCTAGAGATTAGTATTATTGTACCCATTCTTCAGATATACAAACTAAGGCACAGAGAAGGGAAGTGATTTCCTGGTGTCACACAGCCAGCACATGCCAGAGATGAGACTTGAATTCCACATTATCTCCCTTCGCTCTGTTCAAGCCCATGCTCTGGCAAGTGACATTTCCACTCAGACAGAGTGGGGACCCAGGTTCCAGACAATGACAGTCCCTGACATCCTTGCAACAGCAGATGTCAGAGACACAGCCACTCACAGACTGGTTTCAAGGTGAGACCTCAAACCCCTCCCTGAGAAGGGGGACATTGGAGGGACTCTACTCCAGGGATTCTATGTGGAAGAAACCTCACCTTTGGTGCATGGATGACCTTGGGCGGGTCAGTCGGTCCCAGAGTCCTAGGCAGATTCCAGCCAGGCTGTCAGGTGTGACCTCAAGGCCCCCAGGCAGAGATGGGGCTGTGCTTCTGCCCTGGGCCTGGCTGGCCTGGGTAGTGAGGGAGGCCGATGGATATCCCGGCTGGGAGGGCTGATGTGGGTACAGCAGTAGCTGCCCACTTGGTGTAATGCAACTCCTGGGTCTAATGGGAGGGGCTCCCATGGCCCCCAGGACATCACACACAGGGCATGGCAGCCACCACCGGGACCCTGAGGCTTACTGTTCCCAGGCCCAGCAGCTCCTGGAGTTCCTCAGCTGTGCCTGATACAGGGCAAGGCGAGGTTGGTGTGTGCATTTTGGAACATTCCGAACAAAATAAGGGGAGCTTGGAAAAGTGGACAGTCCTGAAGCCCATGCAGAGACGTGAGCCCTGAGCCTTTTATGGCCAAAGCTGTTCCAGATCTACTTAGGCACATGGGGACTGACCACGCCTTACGACCCCGCCAGAACCTCTCCCCGCCCTCCCTCATTTGTTGGCCAAGTACCCTGGCCTTCCTGACTCCACCTCGTGCGTGCTACAGTTTAAGGGGGCTCCTGACAGCTTTATGCTGACAGTTTGGCCAGCACCCATCTGCACAGCTGTCTGAGTACATCAAGGGTCATTTCCAAGGCCCAGTCGTATTTCATGGTGTGGGTGGACTTTGCCATATTGGAAACTGCTGGCTGTAGAGGAACCATTAAAAACAAATGGTCTGTGTTTTCAGTCTCTCTCACCTGCCAAAAGCTTTCCTTGATGGCACTGGCCCAGAAAAGCATGGCAGATGAAGATTAGATTAGAATAAATTGATTTAGAAGTGGCACGAGGCTCCTCGGGAGAGGCTTAAATATTTCATACATGTGTAGGACACAGATTTCAGCTGGGCCCACAGGGAGAGGGAGGAAAATGGAAATCTTACACCCAGGTTCAGTGTGGACTCAGAGAGAGGTGAAGAGGAGGACATGGGCTGGTCCTCCCCTCTCCCTACCCCGACATAGCCCTCTCTGCCTCAGCTTTCTTAGCTGCTCAATGGGAGCAGGATGTGTTTAGGACTAACCTCCTAGAATGTTCCTGAAATCTCCCAAAGTCTCCCAAAGCCTGACTTGGAGCCCGCTCATGATTCCCTAGAGTTTTGGGCAGTGACTAGGGCTGAGGGCAGGGTGGGAGCCAAAGAGGGCACTGATACCACCTGGGATTCACACACCAAATACTCTGAGGTCCCAAATCTCCAACACCCCAGCATTGTCAAGACAAAGCAGTGGCCATTTACTCTCCCCACCCCCTCTACATCCTCATGGTGGGAAGGGGCTGCCTGCTAGCACGCTTCTCTTCTGGTTGTTCTGATTCTTTTCCATGTGCTAATTTTTCTGGGGCATTTTTCCAAGTCTTGCACTTTCCCCTAGGCCCATCACTGCCTCAATAATCTCTAGGTAAGTAACCCATTTGAATGATTTGAGTTGGAAACTACAGGTCACCCAGGGCTATTCCTTGGCCTCAGTTTGTACTGGTGACCTCAAGGTCATTAGGGATCATCACTGGTTCCTAGAATAAATGGGTGGAATTTTTGTAGGGAGGGTACTATGGTTTGGATGTGATTTGTCTTCACAAACCACATGTGTTGGTTCATGTGCTGGAAAATGGTTCACCAGTGTAACACTATTGATAGGTGACGGAACCTTTAGGAGGCAGGACCTAGTGGGAAGTGATTGGGCCATGACAGCCCTCATGAAGGAATTAATGCTGGTCTTCTGAAGTGAGTCAGGTATTGCAGGAATGTATTTGTTGCTGCCATAGCAGGTTTCTATAAAAGAGGAGGCCTGGCCCCTCCCAGGCTCTTGCTTCCTCTCTTGGCACATGAACTCTCTTGCAAAGCACCCTGCTATGTGACAGCATCACCATGGCTATGATGCAGTAACATGGCCCTCACCAGATGTTGGTGTATGCTGTCTGGACTTTCTTGCCACCAGGATTATGATTCAGCATCAGGTATTTTGTCATAGCAACAGAAAACTGATTAAGAGGGGCCTAGCCTGCAGCTTTAGCCCTGTGGCATCCAATCCTGTCATCTTGGAAGCTAAGCAGGGTCAGGCCTGTTTAGTACTTGGATGGGAGAAGGCCTGGGAACACCAGATACTGTAGGATTGGGAGAAGGACTCAGCAACTCCCTCCCAAAAATTAATCTGCCATTGAAAACCCTATGAATAGCAGAGAAGCACTGACAATAGTGTTTCACCTGTTGTATGTAGGGTCACCATGAGTCAGATACCGACTCAACAGCACCTAACAACAACAATAGAAGGGTTTCATCCTATACCTCAATAAATATGTTCCTGGGGCTCCAGAGAACTTCCTGGCTGAGGCAATGAGGAGCAGAGAGGGATTTCTGCAGTCAAGGGGAGCCAGGAAGTCTGTTCAAGAAGGGAATTTGAGGGCAAATGCTCCCAGCTTGAGTTGGACTTAACATGCTCTATCCTCAGGGGAACAGACAGGCAGAGTAAAGAAGGACGTGGTTTCTTATTGCCTCAGAGAAATTCATCTCTATGAACAAATCTCTCAGAGCGTGTGAGGTCTCTTTAGGAAGTTTTACTCCTTGGGGCAAAGAATTTTAATGTGGTTTTTGAATGTCTTGCCAATGAATTAATCCCAAGGGACAAAGAATCTTTCTTGGGAGACCACAGGCCTCTGGACCTTTCTGCAGACCCTGATCCTGCTGATAGGTGGCCAGGGGCAGGGCCTCAACTTCCCCGCACCAGCCCTCCACTCCACCTCTGCCGTGGCACAGGTCTTGGAACCCCTCACTGTGGACAGGTTAGGCGAGCCTGTGCTAAGAGGTGAAGGGGATTGTGGAATGTGTTTTTTGTGTTTGAAATGTGTTTTTGTGTTTGAAAACACGTCTGGGGAGTCATGGCCCTGCATAAGATCCCAGGGCTGGGGATATTGGAGGCAAGCCAGACTGTCATTGTTTTCAACAGATTGTGTAAACCTGCAACATCCCTAACAGTGCTGGATACCAAGGATCCAGCATAGGACAAGATGAAGATGGAGAAGAGGAGAGAGACAATGAACAAGACAGCACCCACATGGAGAAGTTCCTGAGCATCGCACATGCACAAGGGCTGTAAAATGGGGTGATGGGAGACAGTATGAGCAGGTGGGTTAGCTTTTATTGGGTGGTCACAGGTATTCTTTGAGGGGGTAAAGAGAACTGAGGAGGGACAAGAGAAGATGCAGAAAGGCCAGCCAGGAGGCTGTTGTCACTGTCCTCCAGTGAGGATGCTGGGGGATTGGGGCAGCAGGGAGATGGTGGACAGAGTGGGGAGGATGGTTGGGGCCTGTTTTAGAAGTGTAACTGGCAAGGCTGGTTGTTAGGTCAGATGTGGCACATACTAGGGAAAGAGAGGTGCAAGGTCTAACAAAGAAATCAAGTTTCACTGAGAATCATTCTATAGATTCATGCACTTTCTGTGCTTTCCATCCATGATTTGCAACTTCTTACAAAAGAACACAAACAAACCAATCAAACATTTGTTTTCAAGAATTGGAGCCAACACTAAAAAGCACACAAATGTTTCCACCTTAGGGACCAACAGAGTTTTCATAGCTGAGTTTCGAATTTGAGTTTCTTAGCGAGGGAAAAAAAAGGCAAGCATATATAGTTAAGCTAATCTTTGTGATTTTTTTGGAGAAAAACTTTGAAGTAAGCCATTTTTTCTTTAAAGGAAAGAAAGATTCTCTTAGTACTGAAGTCTCCACAACTTTTCCGAGTCATACTTTTACCAAGGACTCTACAGTGCAGGGTAGGATCTTAAACATACCTGTGGAACCTGCCCCAAGAAACTGTACCAGACTTTCCAAAGAAACCTTGGTTGAAACCGTGTGGCTACTGTTAATATGCAGAGGGGTGGAGAGAGGCATGGTGACAGCATTCTTAGGATTCATGGAAGATGGAATGTTAAACTGCACTTAGAAACCAGAGGGGACTAACATAACAAAACAAAGTTTAAAAAGTGCCAAAACTGGGGAATGGAAATTGCGTTGTTGTTGTTGTTGTTGTTGTTGTTGTTGTTGTTGTTGTTAGGTGCAATTGAGTAGATGTCCAACTCATAGTGACTCTGTATACAACAGATGAAACACTATTGTCAGTGCTTCGCTGCTATTCATAGGGTTTTCAATGGCTGACTCTTTTTTGGGAATGGGCTGCCAGGTCCTTCTCCCAAGCCTACAGCACTTGGTGTTCTAACCAGGTCTGACCCTGCTTACTTTCTGAGATCTGATGGGATTGGACGCCACAGTGGTATGGCTGCAGGCAATATTAATATACATAGTAGATGCACATCAGAAATGAAATTGGAAAATACTGAAAAGAATAAGAAAGTAAAACTATCTCCCTCAGAAATAACCAGTACTAATATTTAAAGTGTTTCTTATTAATCTTATGCATACACTCACAAATGTGCACACACAAACACTTGTGTGACAAACATATGTACGTTTCTTGTATGGATGTACATTTTTTATAGTTTAATGTTTCTGAAATAAGGGTGCTTCTCATATTTGATTTAATATTTCATTTTTTCTGAAATATTAGGTTGGCAGTGGATTTTAAAATCACCACCATTAGAATGGAGGAAATATGGTATATAGTTACAATATCAGGATTTCTTGGGCACGTATAATTTAGTCTCTCACTACCTCTCTTTAACATTACTACATCATGAATATTGTCACGTGCCTTGACATATTCTGTGAAGATATGATTCTTACAAGGTGCATGCGACTATTTTGTTGGGATGTTCCCCAAATGAACTATGTTGGTTAGCTTTCCATCATTATGGCAAAATTCCTGAGAAAAATAACTTAAAATGAGGAAAAGTTTATTTTAGCACATGCTTCCAGGGGATTCATTCTATGATCCTTTGGCCCTGTTGCTTTGTGCCTGGGGCAACACAGTACATGATGAAAGTGTGTGGTGAAGGGGGCTGCTCAACGCATGGTGGCCAGAAGCAAAAAAGAGAGAAGAAGGGACCAGAGTCCCAATATTTCCTTTCAAGAGCATATCCCCAATGATCTAACTTCCTCTCATGGGGCCCTACCTCCTAAGGTTCCACCACCTCTCAATAGCGCCACAGGCTGGTGACAAATGCAAGGCTTTGGAGGGATATTTAAGAGCCAAATCATAGCAGGGACTTAATCTTTTCCTTACTGGAAAACATAATTTCTCAACCATATACCAATGATAGATGCTACTCACATAATTTTGCGTAAAACTATGCAACTTTGTGTGACCTCTGAAAAAGAGAGTTCCTGTGTACAGTGGCATTGGACAGGGTGGTGAACCTATGGCCCAGGGTTCTGGGCTCTTACCTCTGCTGCACAAGCTGCACTTTGGGCTCAGTTCCTCCTGGTTGACATAACAAGGCTTGCTACAGTTGTCTCCATTTGAAGGATGCTGAAAGCTATACTTTGAATTCCCAATCAGTGCACACAAAGGAGGTGACTAAGGTTTGAATTGGATCATTATGAGGAATTAAATGGACCTATGTCAATACTCCTAAGTCCTAGAGGGGGTCTTGTGTTTCCAGCTGAGCCCCTGAAGGTCTTGCTACCTCAATGGCACTCTGGACTCTCCCGCCTCCCCACCCCCAACTGCCCCCCGACCTCAGAAACTGCCAGTGTGATACAGCTTTGTGGCAGCGACCCTCATCCCTATGAGTGGCTTGACATTTTAGGCCAGATGGGTCTTTTGACTGAAATATCTTCCCCAGAAGATCAGAGCTTGCCAAGGGACAGACCACTGCTGGCTGCTGGGATTCCTGTGTTGTGCCTGGTTAGAGCTGTTGGCAAGTTGCCAACCCAGTGGGATTTTCATCTCAGAACTGGAGGATGTTAGAGGTGGAAAGGGATTTGGAGGTCAGAGATGTGGTATTACTTAACTTTCTGCTTTGTATAAAATAAGCACTCCTCAAATATTTGTTGAATGATGAGTAACTGAAAATCTTGAGCGTGGCTGCCAAGGAAAGTACTGTGGAAATCAAAGGGCTTTGATGTTGGGGAAGAATGTGATCTGTGCAGGTCTGTTTGTCTTGAACATCCTGTAATTTGAGGAACTGACTATCAGGGGAAGGTGGGAGGAGGCGGTTGTATTCTCAGCCCCTGCCACCTAGGGCTGGGTGATCCAAGCAGAATCAGTCAACACCTTGGGGAACTTGTTCATTCATTCACTCAACAAATGTGTTCATGGCGGCATGATTTCTTGAGAGTCCCTGTGAGCCAGGGGAGTTCTCAGCTCTTGGTGTCATGAGAGAATGTTGGTCAAAGCTTTCCTACCTTGTGGGATGAGAAAGGAGAATTAAGGATGACACTGAGCTTCCTCACTGGGAGGTAGGACTGTGGTCACCCTGGCCAACTCAAGGGAGGGGAAGCATTATCTTTTGGATATAAAATGTCCCCTAGAAATTCATGAACTAAAGGCGGTGCCCAGTGTGGCAGTGGTCGGGATAGGGCCTTGAGAGGTGATTGGATCATGAGGGATCTGAGTTCATAAGTGGGCCTATCCACGGATGACTTCCCACCTTAGTGGGCTATTCAGACATGGGGCCTAGTTGGAGGAAGCAGGTCACTTGGGGCATGACTTCAAAGTGTATGTTTTGTCCCCTGCCCCTTCCTCTCTCTCTATGTGTTTCCCAGGAGCCATGAGCATCTTGCGCCACCATGTGCTCTCAGCCATGATATTCTGCTTCCTCAAAGGCCCAAAGCCATGGAACCAGCCAGCCATGGCCTGAACCCTCTGAAATCATGGGCCAAAATAAAGCTTTTCTCCTAAAGGTGTTTTCAGATATTTTGTTACAGTGATAAAAAGCTGACGAACCAGGCAGGCAGGTTCCCTGGAAGAAGGTACAATACAGAATTCTTTTCTCTTCTGCCTCCCAAATGTCAATCTGCTGTGACAAGTCACTTGACTGCGTCTTAACGAGCTACAGGTGGAATCTTTAAGGTTGGCTTTGTTCCTCTGGATTTCATTTACAAATATTTTTGAAGATCAACATTTCAGTAGCTTCTAACTGAGTCTCCTGGACTGTCCTTTGGGCTCCTTCCAATGACGTTGTTGAAGGAGGGTGATGGGAGAGCACTTCGCAGGTGTGGTAGAGGCCCAAGACCCCTCCCATGCACTTGCAATGTGATCTCCAGCACATTCCCTCCCCAGCACTTGACGTGGGCGCATGTATCTAAAGGGACTGCCAGCTGGGCTGGTGCTCACAGGGCTCATGTCCAGGGCTCTCGTGTCTTGCTCAGGTCATTTCTCAATGTTTGTTTATGAGGTCTGCAGGGCAGCCTCAGCTGTTGAGCCTTCTGCATCGCTGCAATCCCTCATTCCTTCTCACATTTAGCGAGTGCTCTGGAAAGACTGTGCCCTCCTCTCCACCAGCTAGCAAGTATATGATCTATTAGTAGCAGGAGTGACAACACTCACAAATTAGCTTCTCTTTGCAAATCATTAGCTTTACAGGACCAGGTGCCATCCACTGTCTTCTTTGAGCTTTACAAACACCCTCGGAGGTGACAGAGGAGGGTATATTATGCCTACTGTGGAGATGAGGAGTTTTAGGACCAGAGAGATTAAGTGACACGTTACACGCTAAACAGATACTGAATGGTGAAGCCCGGCCTCCAATCCCTGACCCTGGATGCTAGTTCTGGCCCACTTTTGGCTCCCCTTGCAGCCAACCTGTCAGGAAGCAGGTAGGCCCAGCAGGGCAGGCAGGGCAATCCAGGGAAAGAGGCCAGGGGCGTCCTGGGTGGGTGGGGACCGGAGAAGCCAGGCCTGTAGTGCCAAGCAGTCAGGGAACTTTCCCTTCAGGTGGCGCCCACCACTCCTGCCCTTTGCAATTTTCCTACAACTAGACTTCTGCAAGGCATTTTCCATGACCTTTCATGATCACCAGGCAGACAAGACAGAGGACTGGATCTAAATTCTATTTAATAAAACGGATTTGTAACAGGTTGAACAATTCCATTTGCTCTTTAATGGATCTGCAACAATGGGGAAGGAGGTGTCTAGTGGCCTGCCCCTGGGCTCTGTCCTCAGCTGTGTCCCATTACACCTCCTCTGGGAATGTAGATGACAGCACAGGTGGCAGGCTGACTGATGCCATTTAAAGTTAATACTAACCTGGGAGAAGCTGAGGCTGTTTTGAATGACAGATAGAGGATCTAAATGATTGAGTGATGGCTGACTCATCCAAGAATAAATGCCGGGTTCTCCTTGAGGATTCCCCCAAACTTGTCCTTGCATAGGAAGGAAACTGCATATATGAGTCTGCAGCAGCATTTGTGGAGGAAAGAGGGGGCCATTTAAGTTTTAGTTCGTAGTACAGAATGAGGCACAGAAAAAGCTATTAGCAACATGATTCTATGAATACAGATGGATGTTCTGTCAAAGGGAGAGGATGATCTAAATTTATTCTTCCCTATCCATAGTGGTGGAAATACTGAGTTAAAGATGATGAGTTCTTTTACAGTTTTCAGTATGCATTGCCAGACCTGTTGCCAGTGAATGTGGACCTGTCTTCCCGTCCACCATCGAGGTACAATGAGTGTTCCTTTGCTGCCCCTTTCACCGCACTCACACCAACATTAAATATTGTTCTTCTCAAATGTGAATAAAAGTGTTTTTCCTTTCAATTTACTTTTTCTTTCTTTTCTTTTCTTTCTTTCTTTTTCTTTTTTATTTCTTTTTTTTTTTTTTTTTTGCGGTACTGGGGTTGAACCCAGTGCCTCGCACTTGCATGCTTTGCAAGTGCTGGACCACTGAGCTGCACCCCCAGTATTTTTACTTTTTGAGACAGATCTCACTAAGTTACACAGACTACCTCTGGTCTCAAACTTGCGATCCTCCTGCCTCCACCTCCCAAGCCACTGGGCTTACAGGTGTGCAGCACTGTGCCCAGCTCTGAATTTTCTTATTAACGGTAAAGATGCATCTCATTTTAGGTGCCCTGACCACTTACGGTCCACTTATGAATTGTTGATTTCATATTTCCCAGTTTTCTTATGGGGTTGTTGCCTTTTCCTTATTGAACGAGCTCTGTACATCACAATTATCAACTCTTGCCAGCCGTGTTTGTTGTAAATATTTCAAAGGGAAGTATTTTCTGCAATTTCCCTTTTTCTCTTTCAGGTCTGGTTCCTTGGTCTCCACTTGCATGAAATGTCCCGTGAAATTCCTGGAGAGCCTTCCAGCCCATATGCTCACAGCTCTGTGGCTCTCATGGCAGGCATGATGTGGCTCCTTCTCCCCTGCCTTTGCCACCATATGCGCATGGCCCTGATCTGATGGCAGATCGGCAGCTGAGGGGAGGATGTGCCCACGGCTGGCAGAGGGCTGCCTGGCAAAGCCCTATGCTCTGGAAGGAGATGATGACAATGGAAATTCACCTTCTAAAAATGCATCCTTTGTTCTGAAAGAAAGTTGTGGATTTGTGGTTTTCTGAAAATGCAGGCATTTAAACGCATCTCTAAATCAAGCTGAGATTCTCTTTCCCATACAGAGTGCAGGGCAAGAGGGAAGTGTTCTTGTGCTAGAGCTGCGGTGGCAGAGAGCTCCACTTAAGTGACAGTCATTGCTCACCTCTCCTGCCATTGGGGACAGGCCAGCCAACTTGTCTTTCTCCAACTTCTGTCTGGCCTCTGCCCCAGGACACCAATGGTCTGAGCATCCTGGGCTTCTCTATTGCCCTTCAGGGCAGGTTTGACAGCTTTGTCTCCTCCTGTACCCCTTGGCTATCTGTGGGGACGGGCTCAGTGTGCTTTGCAGAGGACTCAGTTTCTTGAGTAGAATTTCCTGATCTATTCCCAGGGAACTGGTGGTAGTTGTAATTTCAGCAATTTCAGAGTCTTCAGTGACTAGGCAGGAAGGGGTCTCTAGGCCCCTCTGCTTTTCTCCAGCACTCCAGGTCAGGATTTTCCCTGAGTTAAAGGCAGTCACTGCATGCTTTTTTCTTTTTCCTTCCTTCCTTCCTTCCTTCCTTCCTTCCTTCCTTCGTCCCTTCCTCCCTTCCTTCCTTCCTTCTTTCCTTCCTTCAATTTCTTTCCTTCCTTCCATTTCTTTCCTTCCTTCCATTTCTTTCTTTCTTTCTTTCTTCTTTCTCTCTCTCTTTCTTTTCTTTCTTTCTTTCCTTCCTTCTTTCTGTCATAAAATCAGTATGCAGTCACGCTTTTTTGTTTATATAATGTCCAAGTTGCTATTGCACAACAGTAGAGGTGAGAAGTTGCAGCAGACATCATCTGGTCCTTGACCAAAAAGGTTTGCTAACCTCTTCTCTGGGCTGGGATTTAGCTCAGTTGGTAGAGCGCCACTCTGCAGTCTCTGAGGTTCCGAGTTCGATTCCCAGCACCGCAAAAATGGGAGAAGGATGTGGCAACCCACTCCCAAGGCAATCCCAAAACAATCAGCCATTGAAAACCCTGTGAGGGTCGCTATGAGTTGGACACGACTCGATGGCACCTAACAACAACAACAACCTCTTCTCTAGACTGATGGTTACAAAGTCTAGTGCAAGGGAAAGTATGTACAGGGCCATGGCAAAATGGGAAAAGCAAGGCCCAGGAGTTGAACTCTCAATAAGGTAAATGTATTTGACATACAGATTTTCCTTTGTACCAAGATTATATCCTTCCTCTTTTCCCATCTTGACTTCTATGAAATAATGGGAATGATAAGCTTGTGAATATTTTTAAAAATATTCCTACTTGACTGAATAAAAATCTGGCCACACTATTTTGGTCCTCAGAATAATTTGAAAATTTTGTTCATCTCTCTAACCTCCCAGTGAGGAACCACTAATCTACTCTGGATAATCTTTTAGAAGCCTTCCATAATCACCCATCTCTTTCTTTTTTTACCACTTAAAGCCATATTTTTGCCAGGACATCTTCATTCATTCATTTATACATTGATTCATTCATATATGTACTTACTGAGGTAAGTGCTAAAGACTATGTGTTAGATCAGAAGACTCTAAACTCTCTGATCTCAGGACTTATTTCACTCCCCCAAATTGCTGAACAGCCCCACTCAGATTTGTAGTTAGAAAAGAAAAGGGGATTGCCTTTTCAGATAATTGTGGAACTTCTCCTTAGATACTATATCCAAATTCAGCAGTGGTGGTTCCTTAAAATTTCCTTGTGATATGGAACTTGAAACCACATCGACACATGCATGGTACACGCTGACATTAAAATCCATGGGTTCATCTTGCACAAAGTGGATCTTTGACCCATTCACAACGTTAGAGTATGATGCACTGGTCATTTGGAAAGCAATGGTTCACTAGCCACACAGAACTGTCAAAATGTTGGCCCATTTAATTATACAGCATCAAGCAATCACATTAATTTATTTCACCACTGATCTTAGCAGAAAACCTGCTAAGTGTTGGGAAATGCTCAAGGTTGTGGCAGTGGATACAGGTTATCTAAAATCCCAAGTTTCTTTTGAGGACTTGCATATTAGCTTTGGCCACTGTACCATCCATTGTTTTCCTTGAAAGGACAGACTCACTCCACTCATTTTTGAGGAAATGTCTCCAAATAGTCCCATGTGAATAGGATTAATTTGCCTGTCATTCATGCTTTTGAGTAAAGATGACATTCTATGAAAACAGTAGCTGTTTCAGCTTGACACCCAATCCCACAAGAGCTTTTCCTTGAAACAACCATTGCCCTGCAAGGTGGAGCAGAGGTGTTTTAAACAGACTTCTTTCCCATTTGGCAACACAAAATATTTAAAAGATGTGTACTCAGGGGTTGAAGTTTAATTAAGTTAATAAATTGTTCTGCTTCATCAAGGATATTCTTCAGCACATCCTTTTCCACTTTGAGTATATCAGGGTATGGTGACCGCAGGTCCAGTTCAGGGATCTGGTCTCCTTTCCTGCACAGGTGCCAGCAACTTCCCAGCCACTCTCACTTTTGCACCATTATCAGAAACGACACCATCATCAGAGCAAAAACAGATATAGTCTTGGCAATCTTATGAAAAGGCTTTGACTTTGTAGACTTCTTGAAAGGGTCTTAGGGACCCCCAGGAATTCACAGATCACATTTTGGAAACTATTGTCTTAGACCCACTGTGAGATGCATTGATAAATGAGATCCAATCCTACACATTCACCACCCGATGGTGGAAGTTGATAATGAAAACCCGAGTCAGAATGGAACACATATCATGTGACATTAATTTTTATTGTGATAAAATATGTGTAACAGAAATTTACCACTTTAACCATTTTTGAACGTGCAGCTCAGTGGTATTAAGTGCTGGACAACCACCACCACCATCTATCTCTAGAATGTTTTCATCTTTTCAAACTGAGACTTTGAACCCATTAAACAGTCATTCCTCATCTGCCTCCCACTAGCCCCAGGTAACCACTGTTCTCCTTTCCATCTCTATGACTTCGACTGCTCTAGGTACCTCATATAAATGGAATCATACAATGTCTTCCCTGTGTCTGTCTTATTTCACTTAGCATAAAACCTTCACGGTTCATCCATCTTGTAGCATGTGTCATAATTTCCTTCCTTCTAAGGCTGAATGATAGTCCATTGTATGGGCATACCACATTATGTCCATTCATTCATCCATGGATATTTGGGTTGTTTCCACCATTTGGCTATTGTGCATCAGGACATTAAATTTTTGCAAAGCCTAGTGCAGCCCTCCGGGCTGGGATTTAGCTCAGTGGGTAGAGCGCTGCGCTGCAGTCTCTGAGGACCCAAGTTCAATTCCCAGCACCACAAAAATGGGAGAAGGGCCTGGCAATCCACTCCCAAGGCAATCCCGAAACAGTCAGCCATTGAAAACCCTATGAGGGTCGCTATGAGTCGGATACCGACTCGATGGCACCTAACAACAACAGCAACAACAGTGCAGCCCTCCAGTCAATTCCTGCTTATTCTTTCATTCTTTGGCAATAAGTTGCCAGGTACTTTCAGCTCAGGCCTTCTTCACATTCAGCCCACCCCATTCCCAGAGTCAAGAGCACCAACACTGTCTTTCTACAACACACTGCTCAGGACTGAAACCCCCCACGGTGCTTCCTCCTTGTTCAGGCTGTATTCTATCCACCCCAGAATGGATTCACTCAACAGCTGGTCTCTGTTCATTTCATTTCGACAACTCTTTATTGATCATGCATTATTTGCTCATCAAAAAGATCTGCCATCCTCAACACTTATAGTCCTGGACTTGGCTGCATGTTTTCCTGTTAAATCTGTGTTTGTACACATTGGTGTTGGCAGCTCAGCTCAGTGAAGACACAACGATCTGCTTGTTGACCGTAGGTATCTGGGGGAGACTTTCCAAAGTTCAGGGATCTTATTAGACTAGCTACATGCCTCTTCAGGTACCACAGCCACCCTAAACCATTTTTATCAGTAATTTAGGTATTTTATTACTGGATCTACCATTTCACCCAGAATTTTGGCCATTGTTCTGCAACATCCAAAAAATCCAGTGCTAAATGAAAGACAGGTAAATTGGTTCTTCAGCGAGGAGAGTCAAACATTCTGTGAAATGTGGGGAGAGAAACTTCATTGTGCCCTGACCTCGTGGTAATTCTTACCCAGTCTCCAGGAAAGCAGCCTCCAATTGGCTCATCTTTGGGTTTTCAGACCACCCTTGAATCCATGCCATTCATTGGTTTTCCTGCCCTGTATGCTTGGGCTCCTTGTGGGAAGCATCCCTGTCTCTTTCACCCTGGAAAACAAGCTCTTGCCACACACTGCTAATGGCCAAAATGAAATGTATGCCTTGTGATGGCTATTTCACATAATCCTCACAGCAGATCCATCATTAGTGATGGACTACTGTATACATATAGCACAGTGCCTGGCTTTAAGAAGGCATTCTTCAAGAGGGGTTGTTAGGGAACCGTTGTCATCCCTATTTACAGATGGGGCTCAGAGACGTTAGGCAGATTAGCCAAAGCCACACAGCTTGTAAATTCATCAGCAAAGTAAATCCATCCCTTGTGAGGCCATCTCTAGTAATTTTCTTTGCTATGAAAAACAGATGCTAATCATACCTTTTTCAGTACCTGCCTAGATATCAAAAGAACCAGATTTACTCACTGATTTTCTGTCCCCATTTTAAGACAAGCCTTATACCAATAAGGATCAGAGGAAGAAGGAGAGAGTAGAAAAGCCAAAATAAATGGAGAATTTCCTAGGTATGCAGTGGTAATACATACTACATAATTTAATGCCAAGAACTAACTACAGGTAACTGTCATCTCACAGTTTTATAAGCAAAGGAAATGAGGATTAGGAAGGTTAGAAACTTTGCTCAATGTTACAGAGCTAATTAAGAGAAGAATGTGAGATCCTAACAAGGGATGTTTGATTTCAAAAGTCATGTTCTGTCTGCCACATCCCAAAGCTAAACTGATGGGCTTCATCTACCAAACCGGGATCAAGAAAAAAAAGGGGGGGCAGCCATATAAGGCTATTTGGTCCAGTAGCCTGACCCTGGGTTCATTGATGCTAAGGACTCCATAATCATTCATGTGTGCTGCATTCTGTGAGTGGACCCAACACATATTCTGAGGGACAGATTCAGATTAACAGTGAGAAGGTGGGATAAATTTGAGACTCACTGATCTATTTCAACACTGGTTTGTAAACAGAGAAACTACCATCCAAGGAGCAGGGAAGGTGCCCCAAGCTTTAATGTCAGCAATACAGCTAGGACCCCACTTGTAGCATCCTGATGCCCTGACCACACAGCATACGAATCCGTCCCTCTGCTTCAGGCTGCAACGTTCCATGAGAGGTGATAAAGCAGGGGGCAAAGGACACGCTTTTAAGTGCTACCCACTTGGAACTGGCCTGACTGGGTGTCCTTGGTGGACCTATGTCTACACGGTCTCAGAAAACACAAGGTGAGCAACACAGCCTGGGACGGAGAGAACAAACAGTAGATTGGCATTTTATCAAAGCTCAGAGAAGCTTCCATTTGAAGTGTGAGAAAGAGCCGGAGCTTGTGGGCTGAAAGGGCCGCTCCCGGCCTTCCTATCTCCCAGGTTTATAATTTCACCTTGTTCCCCCTGCTGCTCCACCAAGCTGATCACGACTGCAGAAAGAGCACTTGATGGAAGAAAGACAGGTTTGTCTCCGCAGGAACAATTGTTCTGTTGTCTGCACAACGCCACCTAATATGATGAGTGAGATGTCGATATTTCGGGCCAACTCTGCTATACTGAGTATTAATTCACTTTCCTCTGTCAGTGTCAAGTTTGCCCCACTGACCAAGGCACAGGTATCACCTTCTTGGGCAAGCAAAGACTCCCTGGGATGCGGTAATGGATGCTCTAGTGTCATCTTTGTGCAGTCCTCTGGGATTTCTCCCCAGTTTCTCCTGCTCTTACCCGGGATTCATCCTGGGAGGAACATGCAGAAAGGAGGAGGAGCAGAGCTCAGAGCAAAGTGCCAGGAGGGGCAAGGCAAGATGAGACCCCAGGCCTCTATACCTTACTACCAAACTGGGCAGACTCACCTACCAAATCCCTTAGGGACACTGGTTCTCAACCAGTAAGTCAGTTTATGGTCATGGTTTTACCTCCCAGGGGAGAACTTTACTGTGTTTGGAGACATCTGTCACAACTCGGGGGCAATAACTGGCATCTAGTGGGCAGAGGCCAGGGATGCAGATAAAGACACTACAAGGCACAAGACAGTCCCACAGCAAGGAATGATCCAGCCCAAAATAGCGGTAATGTGGAGTCTGTGAGACCTGGAGTGGGGGCATAGGCTGCCTCAAGATACCAAGGTGACCTGGCACTTCCCAGTCACCTGCTACACTGGTTACCAGTAAGCAGCCCGAAGCAAAGAACTCTTCCATGCAAAATGCCAATAGTGTCACTGTGGAGAACACCTGATTTAGGGTGTTTGGGCTTTAAGTAAAAGAAGTCAGCTCCAGCCAATTTAAGTACAAAAGGGAACATTTTGGAAGGAGATGGGGTGGCAGAGGGAACCCAGGGAAGATTGGAGGCACCAGGTCTCAGACAGGGCAGGAGCGGGGCAGCTCCAGCACGGGCCTGCAGAAACGTAAGGGCAGTGTCTTCCAAGTGCCACTGGAAGACTGATTAGTTTCTGCCCTTTCACCATTAGCAAGAGGATGTGAATTCCTGAGAAAGAGAGGGCCTGACTGGTGGCCTTGGGGTGAGGGCATGCATGCCAGGGGCAGGAGACCAGTCTTGGAGAGGAAAAGCAAGGCACTCTGAGCAGAAGGGAGAAAGGTGCTGGGTGGGCAGAACATACAGATGCCACTCACAGCCATCACATGCTATTTGCAGCTGCTTGAGAAATGTCTTGGGCTCTGTCCCCTAGGACTCTACTCAGAAGAGCCAGGCAGGGTAGAGATTGTCCCAAAACCCTTGGGGAATTGAAGAAAGGACACCTTGAGCTACAAAAGGCGCTAGGCTTGATCTTGCAAACAATCTATAGGCGTTTGGTAGCATAGCCTTTGTTTCCTATTTTTCAGCAAATGCTGTCTTCTGTTTCACGTATTAATTTGACACATGTAGACGAGGTACCTGTGGTGTCAAGGTGCTATACCAGGGTACCAGGATACAGAAGATCATCAGAGGCAGGCTTTGCCTGGGAGGAGCTTATAGGGCAGCTAAGGAAAGGGCAATGTGGGGGCTGGGAAAAGGAGAGGAAGAAGTGGGCGGAGGAAAAATATACGAAAGGCAGTAGGGGCAGTGAAGGCAGGGTGCCAGTGGATAGAGACCCTATGGGAGATGGCAAGTCAGGAAGGTTGGGGTTCAGGGAAGTCACGCAGTTTGGCTGTGGACTTTCTCACCTATCAGAAGCAAGAGGTGAGCTTAGGCCAGAAGAACCCGGGGAGAAAGTGCTGCTCCTCACAAGGATGATTTAGGGTCCCCAGGAAGCATCAGGGCATTGTGCCTTTGCCACACACAAGTGGCATCAGCATGGGAACCTGGTTCCTGGTGACCTCCCCATGCCCCAATGCACAGCCACTGAGAGATTGGCTGGAGGGTCCATACAGCTGCTCCTTTTATTTGTTCTGTTAACAAAAAGGCCCCTTGCATGTGTGGAGGGATCCAAGGAATCGGTCACGGGGGCAATTATTTATTATGAGCCTTGAATACTTGCCCGGTTGTATAAGATTTTATTGTGCTTTTACATGGAGCACAGACTTGGGGAGTTGTTTTGGCAGACGAGGGGGGAAGGAGAAGGAGCTGTGAGGCTTACTCTGGGACTTGTAGGTTTGCCTTTAAGCAGAGGTTCAGGAAGGGAGTAAGATCAGTGAGATTCCAGGCGCTCCACCAGAAACTGTCTGGATTCCTTCTGTGGGAAGTCACGGGGAAAGGTGTTTCCCCTTTCTCCCAATAGTAATGTGATTTCTCCTCTAAATAATGCAACTGTTGACTCCAGGAGACCTGAGAGAAAGGGAGAATGGTTTTCCAAAGCGCTCAGTTGTCCTCTAGCCTCAGGCTCCTCCCCTTCCCCTTCCTCCTTCCTCCCTCCTCTTCCTCTTCCTTTTTTCTTGCTGCTCCTGCTCTTCTTCATCCTTCTTTTTCTCCTCCATCTGTTTCTCTTCTTTTTTCTCACCTCCTACCTCCTCCTTTTCTTCTTTCACCTTTTCTACTTCCTCTTTCTTCCCCTCTTCATCCTCCTCCCCTTTCTCCATCATCACTACCTTCTCCTTCTGTGTCTTCCTCATCATCTTCTCTCCCATCTCCTCCTCCTCTTTCTCAGCACCACTATTTATTGAATAAAAACCATGTGACAGGCAACAGGCTAAGCATTAAAATGTATTTTCTCAATCCCCACACAAACCTTGTCAATTGCTTCTACTTAATGCAGAAAAGGCCAGGGCTCAGGGAGGTTTGTAGACTCTGTGAGAGTCACCCCAGTGGCAAGTGATGGAACTGAGCCTTGACCACCAGTTCATGAAACCCAAGCTGTGCTCCTGCCCCTTGGTTCACAGTCCCTGTAACCCTCCCTGGAGCCCTTGCACACTGGTGCTACTGGAGGCCACACTGTCCTTCGGGCAGGCTGATTGGCCCGAGTGGAAAGTGTGTGGAAACCAGCCTCTTCATCTAGCTCCAGGGCTACTCTCTTGGTGCCCTTGGGCAAATTATGCTCTGCTTCACCTTTCTAGACTAGAAAATGGAAATAAAAATACAAACCTTGAAGAGTTGCTCTGAGGCTCAGTGACCTATTACATTTGGAATTTGATAAATGAGAGATATAAAATATCATTATTTTTACTATGTTCTATCTTTGATACCTCTAGGTAGGTTCACAAGCTCCTTGGGGGCAGACCTATCCATAGACTTCCTTATTCCCATGGAGTTTCCAGCCAGTGTTGAATATATAAATGGCACTCAAAACAAAGAGCCTGGCCTAATAAAAGAATCTTGTTTCTGAATGTACTTTCTCCATAGTGTTGCCAAGTTGCCCCTCCACAAGGCCTGTGCCACTCTGTGCTCTAAGCAGCAAAATGAATGACTATTTTTCCACACATTGGCCACACAGTGCGCTAACCAGTATTTGGATTTTTGCCAATCCCATAGGTAAAAAGTAATATCTCCACATGATTTAAATTTGCATTTATATTATTAGGAATTAGATTAAGCACAGTTGCACAGGTTTAGTAGCCATTTATATAGCCTTCTGCATAATGGGCTGCCTGTAGTATTGAGCTATTGGTCTTTTCTTTATTGATTTGTAGGATGTATATTTGGGAGATAAACACAACATAATTTGCAAATATTCTTTCCTAGTTGGTCTATCATTTGTTCTTAACTTTGCTTATGTTGTTGTTGTTGTTAGGTGCCGTCGAGTCAGTATCCGACCCTCATAGGGTTTTCAATGGCGACCGTTTCGGGATTGCCTTGGGAGTGGATTGCCAGGCACTTCTCCCATTTTTGCGGTGCTGGGAATTGAACTCAAGACCTCAGAGACTGCAGCGCAGTGCTCTACCAATTGAGCTAAATCCCAGTGCAACTCATTGTAAAAAGAAAGCAAAGAGAAACCACATCATTAGTCCTGGTGATGTTGAGAAGGGTCTGTGTGAATTCAAAATGTGCCCCCCAACACTGTGAATCTCCAAAAGTACATGCTGTACACGCAGGATAAAGGAGGTGGAAACTTTATATACATATAAACTAACTTGTGCCATTGTTGTTGTTAGGTGCTGTCAAGTCAGTGTCTGATTCATAATGACTCTATGTCCAATAGATGAAACACTATTGTTAATGATTCTCTGCTATTCATAGGGCTTTCAATGGCTGATTGTGTTTTGGGAGTGAGTTACTGGGTCCTTCTCCCAAGCCTATGACACCTGGTCAGGTGGTCTCCCATCCAAGTACTAACCAGGCCCGACCCAGCTTAGCTTCTGAGATCTGATGGGATCAGATGCCACCGTGGTATGGCTGCAGGCAACTTGTTCCATTACCTAATAGTAAAACAAACATGGATATGATATGGTATAGAATTCAATATTTGTAAGAATTTTTCAGTTAAAGCCTTGAAATGTCAAAGAAACATCATCACACTTGCATCTGGCTGCTTTGAACTTTGCCCCCTGACACCTCTTAGGGGTTCCTCTGTGAGAGAGTTTGAGAAGCACCACTCTCATGGGAGCCAATAAATCCAGGTTCTTATCTCAGTTCTGTCATGGATGCGTTGTGTGACTTTGATGAGTCCCAGTAGCCATGATAAACTCCAGATCTGCCAGGATGTAAGGCTGAGGGTAGGGGTGACTGTTGAATGCTGAGTCCTCAGTGCCCAGGGCAAATACCTAGTAGAGTACACAGTTGTTAGGTGCCGACTCATAGCAACCCTTATAGGGTTTTCAGTGGCTGTTTCGAGATTGTTTTTGCGAGTGGGTTGACATGTCCTTCTCCCATTTTCGCAGGGCATAGTAGAGTTCAGTAAATATATGTGGAAAAGAACTAGAGCAAAATTCATCTTCTAACTCTCTATAGAGGTACAGGTATAAGATCTGTGAATACCCCAGCCACTGATCTACTCTATGTAGGACCCTGGGACACATAGATGAATGGGGGAGGTCCCTGCCCTTGTCCCTGTCCAGTGGAGTTGGACACATGTGCTCTGAAAAAAAAGTGTGTGCTGTGGCAGGAACATTCTTTCTGGCTGTGTGTCCTCCCAGTCAATCTTGCCTCAGTATTGCAGAGCACCAGGGCTGAGAATGAAAATGTTGTCCCAGGTATCCAAGAACAACTTACCCACTCCTCTGCCATCTCCAGCCAGCGCCCCCATCCTTTGGGGGATGTCAGGGTGGTCCCAGGCCCAGGAGATTCTCAGCAAGGGTGGTCATCCCCATCACGGTGGTCCTAGACCCCTCTCACCCACACTGCCCTAAAGCCACATGATCTGGGCTGTTTATGGGGTGCGGGCTCCGACATGTGGGTGGTGGCTCCCGAGCCATCGGAGCAGTAAAGTCTCAGACGCAGGCCTGTTTCCCAGCTGCTGCTGCCACATCAAAAGGCCAGACACCCTGCAAACTTTGCCTTAATTAAAAAGTTACGGTAATCCTCAGGATGGAGGCCAGTCGGGCCCCCTGGAGACAACAGTTCTCTCTGTGGCCGCAGCCCAGGCCCTTCCAGCCACCCCCAGTGCTAGTAAAAGCAGCGGGATGCTGTAGGCACCACAGGCTCTGGTGAAATAGGAACGGAAGTGTCCCCCGGGCTCCCTGCACTCTTAATTTGCTTTGGAGGGATCTAGCGCCAAGCCTCTGAGAGGAGCTATGGCTTCTTGGACAGATTTCTCTTCCTCACACGTCCGGGCACTCTTTGGGGCTTTCCCAGCTGTGCTTCAAAATGCCTCAAGTCCCTGGAGGCACGTGCTGGAGGGCCATGAACTGGGAACACCTAGGCCCATTCTTGTTTCCAGCCAGCATAGATATTTTCTTTCTGCCAATGGGCGAGCTGAGCCCTGGCTTGCCCATAGCACCCAGCTTACTGGAGACAAGATCTAAGGCCAGCAGCTGCTCATGGCCCCTCTGAATCAACCCACAGATATGCAAATCCTAGAGACAGAGTGTTCACCAGACCAGCCATCTCCTCCCCCACATTTCCCAGATCCCTTATGGGTGACCAGTCACGTGACTAGCCAACAGAACCTGAATGAAGTGTGTGCCTTTCTGGCTGCAGAAGGGCAAAGCTTGGGTAGGCTTCTCTAGTCAGTCAATCTTCCTGATGGCCAGAAATCTACATAGTGAGGTCTTCACAGGTCTGGGCCTGCGCGAGCTGTCCCTATCCACAAACAGAATGGAATGACTCACGTTACGTACTTTTTCATTAATATAGTTACATATTCTCTGTGTTAAGGATTTTTTCCTTGCAACACAGCAATGTGATCTGACCTAACATAACCATTATACTAAATTAGCCAATGAACCCATATTTACCAATTGCCTAACAGGCTTCAAGACGCACAACCCAGAGGAAGTTCCATAAAGGAGGATTTCAGCCCCCGTATAAACAACACTTTTTACAGAGTCATTTGAAAATGGATGGGCTGCTTCAGGACTGGATGAGGTCTCTGCTTTTGTAGGAATTTTCAGCAGAGCCTGGAAGGCTTTGGCAAGAGAAGAGTAGAGAAGCACCTAATGGAGTGGAGTGAAGCTCTACCCCTGTGGGCTCAGGGATTCTTCTCCCAGTGTTTCATCTTTGTGCCAGTTGCAAAGAGGCTTCCTTTCTGGGGGATGAATCATCCAAAAGCTCTCCTCTGGGTGGGTACATTTCTTAAGGGCCTCATAGGCATAGACCAGCAAGTTCAGAAAGCAGGGCAGGGCATCCGCTCCCCAGGCTCCTTGGCAGGGCATCTTTGTGCAGTACAGAAATGGTGCAGCTGCACTCAGCTCCCCTGCACGCTGAGCATTATCTTGGCACTTTATATACACTATCTCATTCTTTTACTTTCCGCAGTAATCTAGCTGGACAGGTATTTTTACTCCTGTTCAATACAATAAGAAATCTAAGGCTCAGGAAATATAAGTAAATTGCCTAAGTCACACAGCTAGTAAACAGCAGAGCTGTGGCTTAAATCTCCTGTTTGCTTCCAAGTCCAGCACTCTTTCTGCCACCTACAGCTGCCTCCCTTCAACCTGTGTGCCTACACTCAAGGTCACACCATGTGCAGAGCCAGGACTCAGGCAAGGGTGCCAGAACCCAAGGCCAAGGCTGCCTGCCTCCACACCCCCATAGAGAAAAGTGAAATTCCTGCCGTTGTGATAAACAGAGGCTGATAAGAATGCTTTGAGTTTTGCTTTAGTGGGAATTTTTAAGGTACTGTCAAAACAGAACGTATTATTTCATCTGCAAAAACATTCACAGGGGCTGGAGGAGGAAGCAACGAACTCTCAGCTCCTTGTCAACAATACTGATTTGGTAATCACACAGTGAACACATGAAATGGATTATCAGTCTGTACTCCATTAATATGTACAATCAAAATACTTAATTAAAAAAAAAAGGAAACATTTGCTTCTGTAACCAACCAGCTTTTCTCCTATTTCAGGCCCCAACTCTGTCTGGGGATCTGGGCCCTGAATATCAAGTACAACATACTTAATTTTCTCAAATGCCACTAGTTAGGAAAAAAGTCAGAGAAAAGTGGAGTAATTTCCTTCCTCGTCTCCTACCGCAGGTGATTGGATTGCAGGATTGCGTGGAGGGACAAGTGATTTCGTTTCTGGGATAATGGAATTAAGTGAGCGCCTCCCGAATTATTCCTGAAAACACCAAGATGCTGCGTTTATGTTCCTAAAACGTGAAATCAGTAGAAACACAAGTGGGTAAAGAAAGGGAGATTAAAAAGAAAATCACCAATCATTTGATTATACAGCAACATGTGAATATGCACGTACTTGATTGTGCTCTATAAGTCTGTGGAGAAGAGGATCATTAAAAAAAAAAAAGGCGCTGGCTTCAGCAGGATTTTTATAAGAATGGGCTTTGGCAGCTAGAAAGAAAAGCAAGCTGGAACCATGGCTAGCCTTCACATTTGGACAAGATTGTGGAGTTTATAACCCTTTCATACATGCTGTCTTTACCTTCCATTTTTGGTTCACACCAGCCCTCCCTGCTTCTGAGCCGTGCTTTGTGTACATTACCTGGAACACCAAATTTCACTCTACCCCATCCTCTGGTTCTGCCATGTGCACCTGCAGATCAAGCCCTCCTGTACCTGAACCTGTCCTGTTGAGTCTCAGCCCTGTGCCTGGGATGCTTGCCTTCCTGGCCTCTTCCTCACCATTAAGACCTCCTCCAGCACTGGTGCTATCTCCTCTACAAGTTTTTCATGAGGTGTCCAGCCTCGGCTGGCAGTCCCTCCTCCCTGTTCTCCATGCATCTTTTCTCTCCTTCCATGCAGTTGCCAGGACCTGATCACAGACTTGCTCCTCTCTAGGGTTGGAGGCCCCTGGGAGCCAAGAAGTGTCTCCCCAGAGGTGGACACTGGACCTAGCACAGTGCGTGGCTCAGAGTCTGCACTCAAGAAATGCGGGGGAATTCTTTAAGTGTGGTTTCCATTATACAGATGGGGAGACTGAGAGTCATGAGGCCAGGGGATGTACCCTAGTTCCTCAGTGAGTTGGAGATGGTGCCAGGGCTAAAGTCTCAGCTGAGTAACTCCTGGCATTGCACTTGCTGTGGGTTCCCTGGTCCTTAGTGGGGCAGACACTTGGGTGTATTTGAGGGCACACCTCTTGCTAGTAGAGCTTCCTCTCTTAGATGTAGAGCTGTCTTGGGGCTAAGATGCCATGTGATGCCACTGCCCAGCATTCTTGGCATTGGAGATAAGTCTGGGGGAAAAGGCACAGGGATTTGTGGATAAGGGTATACATCTTATCTGACCCCGATGGACTTCAGAGTGAAGAGATTAGCCAGGGCACAGATGGGATCCTGAACTGAAGGAATGAGGTTGCATCACCTCCTTTCACTATTGTGTGGTTGCACTGGTTGCATGGTCTCGATTATCCAGATCCTTTCTGTCTCCTGTTTAAACAAACAGGGTTGATGCCAACTGCATTGGTCCCTGTAATCCCAGCCACTCAGAAAGCAGAGGCAGGAGGATCATGGATTTGAGGCCAGAGGCAGCCTGCATAAACTTTGAGACCCTGTCTCAAAGTAAAAAAAATAAAAAATGGCCAGTGGTGCAGCCCAGTGGAAAGTATATGTGAAGTATATTGCAAAGTACATGTGAAGCCCTGGGTTCAACCCCTAAATATTGCAGGAAAAAAATCATAAAAAGAGATAAAGCAGCAGCCAAAAATAGAATATTCAAAAGGGAACTGGATAAAATCGCAAGAGCCACCTGTGGCAGCAAAAGGAAACACAGAAAACACAACTGTGTCAAGGATTTGACCAATGGCAGCTCCCAGAGGCTGCCAGTGAATGGCCGGTGAGCAGTCAGGTATGCCTTCTGCCCTGCAAGGCCTTCTGGGATAGGGCCACTAGCACCGCTCATTCGCTGCCCTTGTCCTGAATGCCAACTATGTGAATGCCACTGAGCTTACAAGGGTCCCTGAAAAATTATGATGAGACATAGCAAAGAACCACAGGGACAATTTCAGTGCATGGTGGGAGCAGAGGAGCAGCCATCTCTCCTACAGCAGCTGACACCTGCCAACCTGGGTGGGTGATGGTGACAGGCAGACAGGCAACAGGTGGCCTGCAAAAGCAGCTCCATGGATAGAACAGCAAAGCCTAGGGCTGGGAAAATGAATGAGTAGTAAGCTTGCACATCTGCAAAAAGCTTGCTGTGGCTGGAATGAGAGGCTGAAAGAAGGGTGATGGATGCTCAGTCCTGTTTATTGGAAGCTTGGTGTGTTCCGGGGCCAGGGCTAACTGTACCACGCCACTCACTAACCTAGTCCTCCCAGCCACTGAGGTGGGTACTGCTACTCTCCCATTTCATGGGTCAGAAGATTAAGTCACTGTGTCAGAAATTAACCCAAAACTTGGCAGCAAAAAATCACAGGGTCTGAGGGACAGGAGTCTGCCTGTGACTTTGCTGGGTAATCCTGGGCTAGTCATGATGTTGGCTTATGCCTCAGTCATCTGAAAGCTTCACTGGGCAGCTCTGCTTCCAAACTCCATGGCACAGTTGTGGGTAGGAGCCACTGTTCCTCATGATGTGGGCTCTCCACAGCAATACTACTTACATGCCCCAAGAAACTGTCTGAGACTGAGAGAAAACAATCAAGGCACAGTGTCACACCTTGCCCTCAGAAATGACAAATAGCCACTTCGGTTGGATGCCGTTGGTCACACAGAGCAGCTCTGGTACTGTGTGAGAGGGCATTACGCACAGGTGAGAATGCCAGGGACATGAGGTCCACTTAGAGGCTGCCTGTCATTCACAGGACTTGCCCTCAGACAAAGCCAGGTTCTGTTTATGGACTGTAATACCATGGTGGTCCTTAAGGGCACCATGGAGTGCTATCATTTAGTGAGGTCTGGAAAAGTTACATCGCACCTCTCAGAATTTCCATAGCCTCCACAAACAGCACCACCAGCTGGGAAGCAAATGTTAAAACACAGGACCTTGGGGGGCATTTTATATTCAAACCATGACACTCCACCCCCGGCTCCCAAAGGTCCATGGCCATCTTAGGATACAAAATGCATTCAGGTCAACTCTAAAGGTGCCCAAAGGCTTCATAGTTTCAATCATGTTTAAAAGTCCAAGTCCAAAATCTCCACTGAGACTCAAGGCAAACTTAGCTGTGCGACCCTGAAAAACAAAAACAAAAAAAACCCCAGTTTACATACTTCCAACATCTACTGGCACAGAGAAAGTATTCCCATTCCAAAAGGGAAGAAGACGGACACAGAAAGGAAAGATCAGCTCGTGGGAAGACTGATAATCTACTGGACAAACAAATCCTGTGGCTCCATGTCTGGCATCTAGCACATGTGACATCATGTGGCATCTGGCATTTGGCATCATCTGGCCTTGAACAGGCTTGGGTGGCTCCACCTCCATGGCCCTGCCGTTTGCAGCACACATGGACCTCTTGGACTGGCTCTACTCATTGCCAGAAGCTTCCTTTGGCAGATATTTTATGTTGCTGGCATATCCAATATCCTGAGGTCTCCATCCATACTCAGGTTTCACCCTCAAAGCTTCATCATCAGCCCTTCAGGGCTGGTACATATTGCCCAGCCTCGCAGGCTGTCTTCTGTAACTTTGTTGGAAGCCTCCTTAACCCCTTAACTCTTGCATTCTGTTGTTGTTGTTGTTGTTGTTGTTAAGTGCCCTCGAGTCAGTCTCCGACTCATAGTGACCCTACATACAACGGGGGAAACACTATTGTCAGTGCTTCTCTGCTGTTCATAGGGTTTTCAATGGTGGATTGATTTTGGGAGTGGGTTGCTGGGTCCTTCTCCCAAGCCTACAGTATCTGGTGTTCCTAGGCGGTCTCCCATCCAAATACTAACCAGACCCGACCCTGCTTAGCTTCCAAGATCTGACAGGATCAGATGCCACAGGGCTATGGCTACAGGCTCTTGTATTCTATATGCTAGAAAACCAGCACCACATGGAGGGTGCTAATATTGGCTTCCAGATCAAGAGGTAGCTTCACCATTTTGAACCATAGCTGCAGCAGTGGCCTCAGTGGCCCAGGCCAAGAAACCATTTCCCTGGGCAGCCCCTTTGCAGCATGGTGTCCTGGTGGCCTTTACTTTTCAGATACTCTCCTTTCAAATGGGTTTTTAGTTTCATAACTGGAGTCTTAGATGGGAGGAATGGGGCTGACTCCTTCTGTTTCCTGTAGGAATTTCTATTGTCCTACTGAAAAGGTGAAGGCTTCCCTTTACTTTGGCTTATCTCTTTAGCAATTAAGGCCTTCTTGCCTGAACTAGCCCTGTCCATAGTAACCTTAGACAAGCCACAGCTTTTTCCCTCTTTAAACTGCATGTAAAGTTTTAATCATGTTTAAAAGTCCAAGTCTAAAATCTCCACTGAGACTCAAGGCAAACTTAGCTGTGCACTTAGCTGTGTTGTTGTTCCATGGAGTTTGGAAGCAGAGCTGCCCAGTGAAGCTTTCAGATGACTGAGGCATAAGCCAACATCATGACTACAGCCCAGGATTACCCAGCAAAGTCACAGGCAGACTCCTGTCCCTCAGACCCTGTGAGTTTTTGCTGCCAAGTTTTGGGTTAATTTCTGACACAGCGACTTAGTCTTCTGATCCATGAAATGGGAGAGTAGCAGTAGCCACCTCAGTGGCTGGGAGGACTAGGTCAGACATGGAGCCACAGGATTTGTTTGTCCAGTAGATTATCAGTCTTCCCACGAGCTGATCTTTCCTTTCTGTGTCCCTATTCCTCCTTTTTGGAATGGGAGTGCTTTTCTTATCTTCCTGCTGTGACTTTTACCATTTTTTTTCCCTCATAAATCAGGCTAAGGCAGCAAGCAACAACCATGCCACACTTCTTATATCATGCAGCCCTCATAAATTTCCTCCACAAAATTAATTACTCCATTACTTTTGAATTCAGCTTCATTCAAATATTTAGAACATGGACCAACCACAAATAAACCCTTTGCTAGAATGTAACGTGAACATTGCCTATACTCCAGTGCCCAATAGAGTCCTCATTTTCCTCTGAAACTCTGTGAGCTCCATCTGCACTGCTATCAGGGTGGCATTCTGCCCCTCCTTACTTCCATCAGAACCACCCTCAAGATCTGCTTATAGCATTCAAGGGCTTTTTCGCACCCACATCTCCAAACTCTTCCAACACATCTGGAAAACAAGTTCCAAAGGCCTAGGGACCACATGGTTAAGTTTTTACACAACAACAACCCCAATCTCCTGGTACCAAGTTTCTATATTGTTGTTGTTAGGTGCTGTTGAGTTGGTGTCCAACTCACAGTGACCCTACATACAACAGGCAAAACAGTATTGTTACTGCTTCTCTGCTATTCATACGGTTTTCAGTGGTTGATTGTATTTTTGGGAGTGGGTTACTGGGTCCTTCTTCCAAGGGTACAGCACCTGGTGTTCCCAGGTAGTCTCCCATCCAAGTACTAACCAGGCCAGACCCTGCTTAGCTTCTGAGATATGATGGGATCAGATGCCACAGTGGTACAGCTGCAGGTTTTTCTGTATTAGTCAATTCATATTCCTATGAGACAGAGAAACTGACCAAAACAAGCTTATGAGGGGAAAGACTTATTGGGGGCTCACAGTGAGAGGATCAGTCCATAATGGTGGCAGAGCTGACATGGGGGCAGCAGATGGCAGGGCCCATGTCAGATGACCACATCAGATGGCAGATCAGAAGCAGAGAGCAGAAAGAGTGCGTGGATGTGCAGATGTGGGTGAAAATCACCAAGGCCTGCCTCCAGTGACTCACTTCCACAAAGCTAGATCCTGCTTCCCAAAGATTCCATAGTCTCCAAAAACAATACCACCAGCTGAAGACTTAACATTAATGCACATGACTTTGGGGGGACATTTTAGATTCAAACCATGACAGGGGCTTCTCAGAAAGTAGCCCTGTCATTAAGCAATGTACAACTGTAGTTGGACTTTTTGAAGCAGCAAGAAAAGGATAAGCATGAAGGAGACCTGATGTTTGGTTTTCTCTCATGGGAATCCCAGGGAAGAATTTCTTACAAAATTTATGTTGAGAAGCCCAATTTGATTTCCACGGAGAAGTGTTGCTGATCTTCCCTTCCAAACAACATGAGCTGCAGAACATTCCTTCCCCTCCCTAGCACCTTAGCTCTGCAGCAAAGCTGTCAAAACTCCCCTTGCACATAGTAGGTGCATCTGGTCAGAGCTGGCTGAGTTGATTGCCCCTGAAGGTACATATGTGCGGACTCTAACCTGTGAAGTAAAGTTCAGAGCTCCCTCAGCTCTATGTGCCCACTTCCTCGGGCCAGCTCATATTTCCTCTCCGAAATTGTCACCAACACCTCCACCAACTCCCCTCCTGAATAGGGCCTTCCTTCAGACCCACTGCAATCTGTGTGGGTTTGGGCAGGCTGCTCGAAAGCCTTGGCCTCCCTTCCTGAGGATTTATTGGTGTAGAAAAAAACACAAAGCTGCCAGTTCTGGATGTCTCAGGCTTGCACTTCAATTACTGTGTCTTTTTTGGGAGGGCAGACCAGTCCTGCTTCCTGTGAGATACCCATACACCTATGGACAAGCTGGATTTTGGGGTTGGTGCCAGAGCATCCCAGAAAGTGACTGGCCAGCTAACAATTTGCTCTTCATTAGAGGAACATCTTCTTTTCCAGGGCCTGGCTCCCAGAGCCTGGACAGGGCTAGACTCTGGTTCAGAATACACTATTTGCTTAAAACTCCCCTTACCCCTCTCTGCTTCTGGGTCAAGTTCAGACTCAGCCTGGCTTACAAGGATGGCTGTAATCCAGCCTCTGCTCCTCAGCCTCATGTACTCCCTGCCTCCCCCTTCTAACCCTGCTTCTTTCATTTTCTACTGCAGCCAGATTCAACTGTTCATTGTTGGTGAATGATCGATGCTGTCTCTCACCTCATCTCTGTCTTCAGTGCCCTTCTCTTCCTAAATAACATCCATTCCTGCTTCAGAATTAATCTTTGCCTTCCCGTCCGTCAACTGGGAAGTCTTCCATTAACCACCCAGACTTGAATTATTCTCTCTCTCTCTTGCTCGCACAGCAGCAAGGCAGTGGGGCTCTGCTTTGAACACTGGCAATTTCCTGGCTGTTCTAGACAGTGCCCCCACTCTCGTTGGTGTTCAGGAAACTGGCCACATGGGATATCACCATCAGAGGGAGCAGCTGCTCAGCAAGACCCTCTGCAGCGTATGGAAGCACAAGTTCCCCCTCTTGTCCAGCATCACCAAGCTCCCTAGGCTAAGTGTGAGCTCCTGCCATCCTTGATGACAAATAACAGTGGTCCGGTCACTACGCCACCATGCCTCGATATCTAGGCATGCCCTTGTACTAGTACTGGACTCCTGGGTAAATCAACGCTGGGCCTCAATTCTTTGGTCAAGGCTCTTTGCCATTCATGACTTCACAGTATTCTCTGTGCATCTGCACAGTGTTGGGAGACCAGCAAGGGCTTTTGAGACATGGCCTCAGGTCCCAGGATCACCACTGGCTCAAGCATGGTCTCCAGCCAGTATCTGATGCTCATGGGTGTTCAGCTCCCACTGGTCAAGCAGAGGCAACATTCCGCATGTGCTTCTTGGAGGGTAACATCAGAGAACATGGGATGCCACCCATGGGCTTTAGGGGGTGGACTGAGGATGAGATCAGGGGAGCATCTAGCTCAAGAGGATTTTGGTCTTGAGTGCAAAGTGTGGACTCAGAGCAGCACTAACCCTATGCAGTGCCAAGACAAACTCCCGGCTCCCTTGCTAGAGTAGCAGCCCTGTTCATGGAAGAGGGGTACTCAGCTGCCAGGCAGTGAGGCAGGGGTGGGAGAGCAGGCATAGCCAGTGATTCACGGGAACAACTGCGTTCTCTGAGCCTTTTTTGCCGGGATCTGAGGAGGCCTGTTTACACGAGTCCCCCCTGTGGTCTCTGCTGCTTAATATGCCTTTTGAAAATGATGCTCAGTGGGATGTGTGCACATTTGTAATTACAAAGACTGGGCTAGTTTTGCACAATCTGTGCCTGCTAATTTCTCAGTGGCAGGAAGGGAATTAGCAAAAGTTCTGAGTACTCCTTTTGGAATGAGTTTCTTGGTGGTGTGATGTAGTGTTTCCTGTTTACAAAGCACGTTTGTTCCTCACCATAAAGAAGGCAGACAGGGGGAAACTGAGACCCACAAAGGATGAATGACTTGTTCAAGGTGGCACATGAGTGAGAAGGGCTGGCAGGGCTGTACCCTATTACTCCTGAAGGCATCCCTGTGCCCCCTCATGCCAATCTCTGGCAGAGAAAAAGAGAGATGAAGCAAGAGGTGCCCAGAACCAGGGCTGTTTTCCCCAAGTGCTCGGCATCCTGCCACAAGATGTGGATCATCAGAAGCCGCCAGTGAAACTCACAAGCAGAGACAGCCTTCCCAGTAACTGAGATGTAGCCCGGGGCTCGCAGGCCTGAGCCTGGGATGGAAGGAGGGCAGACTGAGATTGCAGCCAACCCTTTGAAACTGAGCTGTTGCAGTTGAAGTCAGGTCAATGCATTCACAGGCGTTTTGGGCCCTATCGACGTCTGGGTGGGAAACCCACCCGAAAGCTGTTGAAATACAGGGGCCAGTACTGGTTTTGCAGAACAGAGGCTCTTTGAATTGAAGGTGTTCAAGAATTAAGTTTCCCCAGTATTCACAGGGCTCAGACTTAAAGCCAAGGGGGGCCGGGGCCCCAGTGCCTGATGGAGCCGCTGATAGGTCTCTGCTGGCTAAAAGTGATGACATTGGCAAGAAACTGATCTTTCTGAGGAGCAGAAACTCAAGAGCACTCAAGTGCAGAACACAAGGCAAGTTGTGTTGCCTGCCACAAAGCCCCGGGTTTGCCGAGGGACAGAGGCGGAAGGGAGCACCTGGCCTGGGGTAAGAAGAGTGCTAGGCCAGACCCCAAAGGAGCAAACTGCTGGAGGAAGACCTCTTGTCTTGTCTTGCCTTCTCTTTCTTCACACAGACTCAGAACGTGCTCAGGCCAGAGGCAGAAACTGTGCAATCCACTTCTTCCCTCTGTGTCACAGACAGGAAAACAGATCCTGCAGCACTAAGGGACTTGCCCTCAGATACCCCCATGTAAAATAGAAGACTCAGACCCAGGGCTCCCAATCCCCCATCCACTGCTTGTGTGGACTGGGAAAAGAAAGAAAACCCAAACCTGCAGCACTCTGTCACCATGAAGCAGGCTATGGCTCCAGCACAGCCCCATCTGGTCTTCCTCATCTGCCTTTGGTGAGCCTGCTAAGCGCTGCTGCCTGCCCTAAGCTGATGCTCGTGTGTAGATGTCTGGCCAAAGCAGGTCTCAGCTGCTGACTGATGTTAAGGAAGGTTGTGCAAAGCAGACCTGGCTGGGCCTGGCTCCCTCTGCAAGCAGTCCACACGTTCCCCTGCTAGTAAATCTGCTGGAAGGAGGAAAACTGAGGACATCCAATGTGAGTGTCACCTGTGCACAGGCAGAGATAATCCTAGGGCCTACAGCTGCTGACCTGGGCTCCAGAGTCTAAGGTTTACATGTCAGCTCAGGTATGGCAGGGCTGGTGTAGATTCAAAAAGAAGCAATCCTGAAGCATGGAGGTATTTGAGTCCATTGAGGCTACTATATCAAGTAGCCCATAGAATGGATGGCTTAAAATAGCAGAAATTTATTTCTCACAGTATAGGAGCTAGAAGGCTGAGATCAGGGTAGCAGCAGGATTGGGGGCTGGCAAGGGCTTTCTTCTAGGTTCTAGAAAGCTGACTTCTTAAATTGTATCCTCACATGGCAGACAAAAGAGAGGGCTCTCTGGGGTCCTTTTTATAAGAGCACAAATCTTATTTATGAGGGCCCCACTCTCATGACCTAGTTACCTCCCAAAGGCCCTATCTCCTAATACTATCATATTGGGGGTTAAGGTCTCAGCAGATGACCTTTGGAAGGATACAAGCATTTGGTCCATAACTGGTGGTATAAGGGGAGGCTCTTGAGCTGTCTGAGGGGGACAAAACACTACAGAGATTACAGACACACTTCCTGGCTATTGATGCATGGACACTTGTCTAGGAAGGAAATCCCTAGCTTTTGTTAGATTTGCAATTCTAATCACTAGAAAGTCAAAGAAGCCATAATATGGTGATCTGAAAACTTTGTGCTGTCTGCATCCTCCCCGAATGTCACTGTGTCCTGGTCTCACAGCCCAGTCTAAGCTGGAATGCCCTCTTCTGAATTTAAAAATGGAAATATTGAGAGGCCTGGTCATGCTGAGATGTCTTTCACTACTGAACATTCTGTCGTCTTTTTCTAGTGACTATGTCCTTTATGGAGGACATCACTGTCTTTTGAGCTGTGATGATGGGGATGAGGAACTGCAGTAGAAATATGAGCACAGGGGATTCCAAAAAGGAAGTTCAAACTCTCTTTGGTACAAAAATAGCCTTTCTTCCTGAAGTGCAACCTGAAAAATAGCCCCCCGTTGAGGAGTGCCATATACTTCCTGTGTAGCATACACAAACATCTCCTGGCTGCTGGGGCTTGGCCCAAACCACAGATGTTCCTGGGGGATGGTGAGAGTAGTATCTTGTCCCCTCTCTAAGCCTCTTTCAGTTAAGGAAGGACTTAGAACTTAAAATAAATCATAATTAGTTTGGAATCATTGACTGCCAGATTTAAGAATTTTAGTTTTATCAACGATGAAAGGAGACCTTGGAACATACCCACAGAGATGCTATGGAAAGCCAACCATTTAGACTCTCAGTCAAATTCCCACAAGGCTTCACGGAGAATTGTGTCTCCTTGTGTTCTTTTGTCATCACTTGGGAATGGCATCCTGAAATCACTTGTACAAATGAAATATGAAAACTTTCCATTTTTGCGATGTATCTCCTTGTGTCTTAATCATTTGGAAGGAACAGCCCCAAAGGCAACTCTTTTGTGTAAATGTCTCTCCCAGTGACCAAGGTCCAGGTGATTTCTCTGAAGCACTGGATTGCAAAGAGCCTTAGAGATTCAATACCTGGGAATCCCTGAAAGACCACCCAATCAAGTCTCCCTTTTGATTGTGGGGTTTTCTGAGGTCCAGAGAAGAGAGCAGCAAAAAAGATTAGCTGTGCACATTGGAGGCCCTCTTCCAGCAGGCCGAGACAAAGGGCAAAGAGAGAAGTTTCCAGCTATGATGGGCACTGGGACATGCAGGTCACACAACTTTGGCAAATTGAGTAGCAGTCATTTTATTTTATTTTTAATGTTTTTGCTAGATGAATAAACTGATTGCTGTAGTTTGGATCTTTGTTTTTGTTTGTTTGTTTTTTATCTTTTTGGTACTTGGGGGTTGAACCCAGGACCCTGCCCATACCTTGCAAGTGCTTTACCCATGGGCTGTACCCCTGGCCCATTTTTTAATATTTCTATCTTGAGACAAGGTTTCAACAAATTATGTAGGCTGCCTCTGGCATTGAACCTGCAATCTTCCGTCTCTGCCTCCTGAGTCGCTGGGATTACAGGCATGCGCCACCTCTCCCAGCCATATAGTTTGTATCTTAAGTGTCCCCCAGAAGCTCGTGTGTTAAAGGCTTTGTCCCTGTGTGTAGCTGTTGGGAGGTGGTGGAACCTTTAGGTGTGGCCTAGTGGGAGGCCTTTAGATCATGTGCCTTTGATGGAGATAACGGGACCCTGGCCTCTTCTTCCTCTTCTTTTTTTGCTTCCCAGCTCTGAGATGAGCGGTCTGCTCCACTATTCATGTCCACCATGATGTTCTGTCTTGCCACAGGCCCTATGGCAGTGAGGTCAATCACGGACTAGAACCTCTAAAACTGATCCAAAAACAAGCCTCTTTGCTCACCAGCACGCTGATGACTGAGTTGGTTCTCAGAGAGTAAGTGAGGAGTGCAGTGCGTAAGTGGAGATGCCATTTCTTGCCTTGGCTTCCTTGCAGGGCTTTAACCCTTTAAACTCTGTTTTATTAGAGTAAACTGCGTAGGTTCCTTGAACTCTAAGAAATATGACCAGAACAAGGGAAGTCAAGTAAATGTGGGACCTGGAGGCTATGGCCTCCAAGAACCCTTTAGCCAGACAGGCTCTGACCTCACAAGTGTATGGCTTCAGGGAAAGTTGGAGCTAGTGAGTCACACACTAAGCCACCCCATACCAGCTTTGCTAGACTGGAGGGTGGTCTCTGGGAAAGGGGCTTGGAGCTCCTTGCTGCTCGAAAAATAATAACCAACAGCATTGACCTGGGACTCCTTAGAGATGGAAAAGCTCAGCCCTGCCCAGTCCCTTGAATTAGAATCTGCATTTCACAAGCTCCTCAGTGATTCTTGTATACGGGAAGTTTGAGAAGCCTGGTCTAGGAAGTAGCAGTTTTGGGGCGATGGGGAAAAGGCTATGAGTGGAGTCATCCTCCTGGTGGTACTCCCATCAGGATAACCTCTCCAGGCGTGGTCTTGGGCAAAGCATGGTTGTGCTCAGAACAGTTGCTCTCTTCCCTGAAAATGAGGACTGGATGATCTTTATTCTCAACCTTGCAGACATCTCTCCTAAGATATGGGAGGGGGCCCCACTCGGCTGAAGATCAGAGAGCTTCTTGCTGTGTAAAACACTCCCTAATCAGCCTTATGTCAAGTCCCCCGCCCCCCGACTAACCACAGTGACAAATCCCAGGAGTGCACCTTGTCAGGCTGTGAATAAAGTTCAGGCAGCTTGGTTAATTACCCTGACACTGACTAGAGTTAGCTACCAGCAGCCCGGGAACTCATCTTAATGATTATAGGAACACACAACACAGCTTCGGGCAGCACCAGCCCCTTCGCAGAAGACAGCCTGGGGTCAGAGCCTCAAGTTCAACCAGAGGTTTCCCAGGGACATCAGCGGACTAGGGAAGCATCATTCCCACATAGGTGTGAGGTCATTTTGCGAATGTGTCATGAGCAAAGCCCTTTAAGCATAATAGCCAGCTCAGTTCCATTCTCTGTTCCCTGTGCCTGGAGCCTGCCCACAGAGCTCTGTTGCTGTCAGACAACCTTGCAAGATGCTGCCTCCAAGTCCTCCAGCCACGTTGCCATTAATCCCTGCCTCAAACCTGCCCTGGCCCCAAGAGTCTGCTCAGTCCCCCAGTAAACCATGAATTCTTCTATTTTCATATGTTGTTTCTGCACAATCTTCTCTGCTCTTGACCTTGATCCTTACTCATCCTTCAAATTTCAATGTCTTTATCATCTCCCCCAAGGACGTTTCATGATGCCTAATTTAGGTTGGGACCGCATATTTCTATGGAGTCCTGGACTATATCCATCATACTAGATACCACACTGTATGAAGCAATGAACTCTGGGATGGCAGGGAGCATGCCTGACTTCCTTAACATGTAAGCCTCATGAGGACAAAGAGTGTTTTCTGAGTCACCGACAGCTGAATCCAGAGTTCCTGGTATAGTGTTTGGGACATACAGGATACCCAATCAATTCTGTTGGTTGAATGAACACATAAATGAATGAAGATATGGATCCCTGTGGGCTTTGTAGAGCGTCTGGTGCATGATGAGCAATCAACAGCTGGATGAAGTGAATGAATGGATGGATACAAGCCGTTCTGCTTTCAGCATAGAGCCCAGTGACTGAGTGCTCATTACAAAGGATTGTTGACAGGCTGAAGCACAAAGGTGTTCACAAGCCCTGCAGAGATCTGACACCAGATGCTGAGAGAATGTTTGTCCCCAGACCTTGGCACCTGGGGTGAGAGCTGCACAAAGGGGGCTTCAATAGATGATTCCTTTGAATAAATGATGGGAAAGAATGAGTTCTATCTCTCAGCTCAGAGAGCCAACGCCCACTCTCTTGTGGACTGCCTGAAGATTTGAAGGCTTGTCTCAGGCCTGGCCTTTCATCTGGAACAAGAGTTAGGTGTTGTTATTGGGTGCTATCAAGTCAGGTCTGACTCATTGTGACCCTATGTACAACAGAACAAAACACTACCTGACACTGTGCCATGCCGGGTACTATTGTCAGAGCTTCTCTGGTATTCATAGGGTTTTTGATGGTTGGTTGTTCCTGGAGTGGGCTGCTGGGTTCTTCTCCCTAACCTACAGCACCCTATATTCCCAGGCAGTCTCCCATCCAAGGACTAACCAGGCCCAATCATGCTTAGCTTCTGAGATCAGACAGTATCAGACACCAGGGTGGGAAGAAAGGGTTTCTTCAGGCAGGATCTTCAGAGAGGAGGACATGATCTCAATTCTTACAGTCAGAAAATGACAGGGCAGAAGCAGGTGCCACCTCTGTATGGGCCATAAGCCCACAGCTCTTTCCAAGCATTATGCTTTGTAAAAGCTTAGGAGTTGCATTTTTAAAAAAAGCAATACCCATTTAAAAAGATTGATTTCTTTGCACGTGGTAGCTGCAATGGGATAATTGCCCGGTGTCCATAAACAAAAGTCAGGAGGGAAGAATTAGAACACTTCTGGAAAACTCTCTCTTCTTCTAAGCCATTTGGGTTCTGGTTGCCCAGCTTTTCCACCAGGGTCTGGAGTTGGGAAGGAAAGATTATATTTCATTTACTTTATTTTTCAATGCTAGGTATTGAACCAGGGCCTCTTGCATGCGAGGCAAGCACTCTGCCACCGAGCTGTACCCAGCCCTTTTATTTACCTTTTAAAGAAGATTTGCTCCCCTCTTTCCATCTTCTACTCCCTCTCTCCCTCTCTTCCTTCTTTTTTCTTCTCGAACACACATTAACCTCACCAGGCAGCCTCCCAAGGAACTATCTTGGAAGTTTTTTTCTCTCATGTCTGGGAGTGCAGAGCAGAGAAGACAGCATAGGGTGACTGTTGAACATTCAGGTTTGGAAATTAGACATTTCTGGGTTGAACCCCAACTTTACCACTAATGAGCCATTTGATCTCTGCCAACAGGCTTCATTTCTCTGAGTCTCCATTTTCTCCTCTCTCTATTGGAAATAATAATAACATTAATCTTATGGGAGTTTTTTGAAATAATGAGATAAATACAAGCAAGGTTGTTGATATGAGACCACAAATCCTACCCATAACTCCAAAATTAGAAAGTTCTGAAAACATAAAACACTTTCCATAACTTGTTTGGCAATAAAATCTGACCCAAAACTGATGTAAAACCATTTAGAATTATTATGACTACTCATGTCTTTTTTAAATTCAGAAATATTTATGTGTTTGATTACAGGGTAATATCTCAATACTCCCTTGGGAGTTAGATAATATAAGCTGTAGGCACCATTTTACTTTTGTAAAATCTAGAATGGTTTGATTTCCAAACACATATGACTGCAAAGATTTCATACATGGGGTTATGGATCTGTAGAATACATTGCCGTGGTAACTGCTCAGAACTTGAGAACTGTCATCATTTCTGCCTCAGGGATCTGTCCAAGGGCACACAGAGACTAGTTCGCATGTGGGAATGTCCTCAGGTATTATTTATTCCACAACCATGCCTTTGACCAAAAATATCTCTCCATGTATCAACTTCTTCCAGTAGAAACACATTTCTTTGGGTTGACTGGGCCCTTGGATCCTAGAGAGACCACTTGCAAAGATGGAAGTTAGTTAAGGAAGGATTGAAAATGAGAGATTCTTGTGAGCTTAAACCAAAGAGAACAATGAGAAGACATGGACTTAGAGTGGGTTGCCTTTTAATTGGTTGATAGTCATACCATGTAGCATCTTCATTACTCTAAGTCCTGGCCCAGTTCTTTGGGAGTTATGTAGCTTTCCATCTAGCCCTTGTCCTCCTATCCTTTCATCTTACAGGGACAGTAACACATATAGCAGTACAAAATATGGGCATGGATCTGAACTTTTCAGATGTGTTCAGAGAGCTTGCCTCCATTAGAGTCATGTTAGACATGAGATGTCTGTTGTTGTTGTTGTTGTTGTTGTTGTTGTTGTTGTTGTTGTTAAGTGCTGTTGAGTCAGAATCTGACTCATAGTGACCCTGTGTACAACAGGTGAAACACTATTGTCAGTGTTTCTCTGCTATTCATAGGGTTTTCAATGACAGATTGTTTTTTGGGAGTGGGTTGCTGAGTCCTTTTCCCAAGCCTACAGTACCTGATGTTCCCAAGCAGTCTCCCATTCAAGTACTAACCAAGCCCGACCCTGCTTATCTTCTTAGATCTGACCGGATCGGACACCAAAATGGTATGGCTGCAGACTGAGATGTCTAGACATTGTGACATCAAACCAAGTTTGGCCTGAGAATGCCTCTGTAGAGTGCATCCTCACATAATGCCTTGTGTCCTAACTCAATGGTCAGACAAATTGAAACCTACTTAGGAATTTGCCTTCTTAACAAACAACTGAGTCACCAATAATCCCAACAGCCAACTGTTTAAGCCTTGTTCAAATGAGGTAAACACCATGTTTTAACCAACCCAGCTGTTTCTCTGCTTCACTTCCATTTCCTGCTTGTTACTTCCTTTCCTCTGGTGATAAATACTACCTGCCCATGTTGTGGAGCTGCATGGTTTTGGTCTAGAATTCTCCTCAATTCTAGAATCTCAAGTAAAGCCAACTGAGATCTTCAAAACTAGATTTGTTATAATTTTGTCTTCCACCAACATCTAGATACAGGGGCTTGTTAAAAATCCAGATGCTTGGTCCCACCCTTCCCCTGGTAAAGTGGCTTCTGTGGCAGCTGGAACCCAGATGCTCCACTTTGAACCTGCTCCCCAGGTGACTGTGGGAGCACTGCCCAGGGGACCTGTTTGCACAGCCCATGGTGAAAGCTCAGAGCAAGAGCACATCAGAGGCCCACTCTAAGTGAGGGCTTGACTGTCTCAGGTGCTTTGCATAATAGTTAACCTTCACCACAGCTCAGTGAAGTGTTATTTTCCATTACTCTGATGAGAGCTTGAAGAGCATAGAGACCCTGACCAAGGTCACACAGTTTGTAAATGGTGATGCCAAGACTCACTCCCAGGGCCTGACTCCACTGATTCCCTGATGGGCTCTGAGAATCCAAGTGACCAGGGAGGACCACAAAGAGCCTCCCTCCAGTGCTAGGATGCTACCAGCTCCCTAGGCCATGAGATTATCATCTTCTCCTAGACGTCTGACTAGATACCTCTAAGGCAAATATGGAAAACTCAAGTTCATGAGTTTTGTTCATATGTTCTCACTTAAAGAGAGCAGGGGGCAGAAGAACAGAGGCTGGCCCCATATTTTGGTGCTGTTATCTTGCTAAGTGTATGGCCCTCAGGCCTGGGGTTTCCCTTCATGTAGCCACAAGCTGCTGAATGGATCAGACATGATCAGAGGGCTGTCCACAAGAGACTCAATCACCTGCCTTTCTCTCTTTGGATTGGGGCCACCTCCATGTTCTCTTCCAGCTCAGTATTTGCCCCATGTCCTGGATGGTTTGATAGGACAACATGGAGGGGCTGAAACGTCTAGTGAATCTTTATGGATGCATCCAGTCAATGATTGTTTCACTCATTCTGTTCATTCATTGAAGAGCTTCTCCATGTCTCCTATTTGCACTCAGTTCTCAGAGAGGTAAATGTTTAGAGTTCATGAATTAACAATAACAATTAATAAATTAAATACATTTTAATAAAGTAAAAGCCAAGTTTACTCATTTCATCCCACTCTAATCCTCCCAAAGGATGGCTGTGTTAGCATGGCCCCTGGGCATCAGCACTCTTGCCTTCAAAGTCACCTCCCCTTGTTTGAGAGGAGACCTGGAAGTCTTGCACCCCAGTGCTTTCTAATTCAAACAGCAGACTGTTCTGGCCTTTCTGCCCCCAGGGCAATCCTTCTCCTTCCTATCACTTTGATCCTCCAGCCCAGGCTGCTTTCCTCTCACAGTCAAGTAACTGGGGTTGGAAGAGAGGCAACCATTTCTGGAGAGCTGGGTTCTCTGTCCCCACCCATGTACCATGGTAAGGCACTGAGGTGGGAGGCTGCATCCCAAGGGCCTTGGAGCTTTGAGGATTTGAGAATTAGAGGGTTCTTCTCAAAATTCTATCAGCAGATTTTCTAAAATAAAGCCCTGAAGCCCCATGTTTACAGTTCAGAGCCTGGGGCTCTGGGAAGGTGCACTTCATTCTTGTAAGCAGCCTGTTGGGTATTTTCCTCAAGGTGGGGGAACTTCTAGGGCCCAATTGCCTCATCCTGCAGGGGCAGAAACTAAAGCGCACTTCTGTGTTTAGGGCCAGAGGTGCTCATGGGCAGGTGAGAAAGGGGGAGGTAGTCAGACAAGGGAAAACTATGAAACCCTGCAAAGCAGATCACAGGGCTGCATCCAGGTGGCAACAGGCCTTTGATGAGCCCCTGGTGCCTGAGCAGCCTGCTCCAGCCTGGCCTGGCTCATGACCCCTAAGGATTGCTCTCCCCAGATGAGGTCCCCTGCCGCTGTGCTCTGCCCTTTCCTTCCTGCCTATTCTCAACTTCCCCCACTTCTTCAGCAATTCTCTTCCCCTGAGTTGCCAAATACAGCAGCCCACGCTTCACTCTGTCCCTTGCCTTTTGCCTGCTGGCTGCTAGAGAGTTGGGAGCTGGGGTCATGTTCCTTGGCAGGGGGAGGGGGCTCCTGGATGGATGGCTTTGTGTTTTTAGCAGAAGAGGAGGCAGCTGAGGCCAGATGTGAGGTCCCTCCCCTGCAAACCCAGCCATGCACTAGTGGCTTCTGTCCCAGAGGCAGGTCTTCTGAGGAGTTCTTAGCAAGTGTCTCAGCTCCCAGACCAAAACTCATTGTTCTTGGCTGGGGAACATGTTTTTAGCACAGAATGCTCAGTGCAGACATCTCTGCAGGGGCGGCGGGGGAGTGGTGGTGTGGGCAGACCTCTCAATCGATCAGAATGCAGAGTGTGACTCCTCCACTCTGTCCCCTGAGTGACTTCACACATTCTCAGGGCAGCTTTCAGAAAGCCTCCTGCCTGCCACTGGCACTCGAGGGCGGGGCAGGGAGCCGTGTGGGAACTATATGTGGAATTTGTTGGGATCAGGCAGAAGGAAGTGAAGACACCCTCTTCTGATTCATGACATGTGAGAACATTCTCTTGACAGAAGCGGCCCCCAGTAATAGTAACAGTTCCCGGGCCTCCGACAGGCCATAGCCCATCACCTTCAGCACCCTGCCAAGGTCTGCAGCTTTCCTGTGGCAGGAGGGGGAGGAGAGTAGGAGGCAAAGTCTGCCCGGGGACGGGCGCTAACGGCAGGCGCAGAGAGGCAGAGCCAGAATGATGTTGGGAGCGGAGACAGGGTGTGAAATACATGAGGAGAAACTGAGGCAGAGGGACTAGGACAGTGGGGTGTGGGGACCCAGGAAGTCAGACAGGGATATGGCAGAAATGATACTGAGGTGGAGGCTGCTGGAGATGACCATACAGAGACATTTGGCTCCTGCCCAGGCTACCACCCCAAACTCCCTTAGGGCCTCACTGGGTCCTGCAGACACCACCTTGCCTGGAAGCCCAGCAGCTGGCCCAGCTGGGGAGAAGGAGGAGGAGGGGGCCTCATGCCAGGCCACCCAGGACAAAAACTTCTGGACCTCTGGAGCCTATAAAATCTCCAAGACACACGGTTCCTTGGGCTTCAGCCCTGGGAAACTGCCTTCTCCCTGGTGTCAAGATCTGGGGGCTCTGGGTGGTGCTATGTATTCAAAAAGAATATCTTCTTAAAAATAAAATGCTGCTTTCTCCCATTTAAAAATAACCTTTTCCCACCCCTGCTCCCTCATTACAAAAGAAAACAGTGCAAGCTCATCATGGAGAACTTGGAAAATATGAAAAGATACAGGAAAAAATAAAGCACGAATTGTAATCACATCACCTAATGATAACCACTGCAAGCAATTTGCTAGCTTTCCTTTCAGTCCTTTGTCAGCTCATGGAACTATATAATTAGCAATACTATGCTATGAGCATTTTATTAAATATTATTTGACATCATTACTTTGATTGGTGTATATATCCTAATATCTGGACAAGGTATTCTTTATTGGGGTAATCTATAGCTGAGTATCTAGGTTGCGTCTAACTTTGCCACTATAACTAATACTTTAATAAATATCTGTCTGCCTGTACCCTTGCCTGAGTTTCTGAATAACTCTTTGGGACATATTGAAAACAGGGGACTTATTGTGTCAATGGCCATTGACACTTTTAAGGCACACATACATATAACACATTGATACTGAAAGATGAAGTGATAGATATAGATCTGTATCTTCAAATTGTCCCCAGGAAGATTGTACAATTAAGTTTCTAGTACAATTTAGACCCAGATGCTAATTGCAGAGCATTTGATATTGAATGATCATCCTGTGCAGTCCATAAGTGGATGTGTGTGGAAGCTTAGGTATTGTTAACCCTGCTTTTCAAAGGCAAAAAATGAGGCTGACATTCCTCCTTACTGATTCCCTGTTCCAGGCACATCATCAGCACTCAGGCCAGGCCTTCTTGGTCTCTGGCTTGCATGACCCTAGAGTCATCTTGGTCATTGTGGTAGCCACAGGCTACTTACATTTATATTTAAACTTAAGACAAAGTAGAATTTTAAAAGTGAGTTCATCAGTCACTGCTTTGGTTTGGATATGGTTTAACTGTGTCCTCCTCCAAGGCACCTGGTTCTCAGGGTGATGCTATTGGGAGGTGATGGAACCTTTAAGAGGTGGGGCCTAGTGGGAGACCCTTAGGTCATTGGAGGTGTACTCTTGAAAGGCAGTTCTCATGGGAGTCCTTGAGTTCTCACAAGGGGGTCATTATAGAAGGAGTAGTCTGGCACTTTCTGCCCTGTGTGCTCTTGGATCAAGGTGTAATTACATGCTTGCTCCCATCATTGCTATGAGTTGAGGCAGTCAAGAGGCAGCCATCGTCACAGAGCCTCCATTATGCAGCTTGGACTTTGAATCTTCAAAGCCATGAGGTAAATAAACCTCTTTTCTTTGTAAGTAGCTTGTGTTGAGTATTTCATTATAGTGGTGAGAAGCTCACTAATACAGTCACTTTGTATTTTAAGTACTTTTGACCTATAGCTGGCTACTGTATTGGACAGTACAGATATAGAATAATTTTTTCATTCAGCAGATTCTATCAAACAATTTCTCAATATTAATATTGCCAATGCTATAATGGATTCCTCTTCCCCTCATCCCCTGCCCCCACCAATTCTCACTCATCGTATACACTGAGGATGAACCAGACTTCCTTAAAACACAAATCAAGCCTTTCTGTCTCCTCTTCCTGCTATCTGTCACATTAAGAACAAGCACAAATCCACAACTACCTTGCTCTTTATCCCCATCTGATTTTCTGGACAATGATTACACACCAGCTGGGCCTGGAATGAGGCCTCATAGGCACAAAGCCAGATGAACCCTGGACTCTATAGTCAAAGAGCCCACAATTTGATGGATTAAAACAATACACATACCCTGGCCTCCAGTCCTGCTTTACTTTTCTTTATAGTACTTAATCACTGCCAATATTTCTGTATTGTCTTTTACCTCCTCTAGAATGCATCCCTTGCAAGCTCAGTGGCTTGCTCTGATTTGCTGGCTTCTGTGTTCACAGAGCCTGCTATAGTGCCTGACACTCAGTAATTACAGAGCAAATATTTATGAATAAATGGATATGCTTTAGAAAAATGAACTTCTGAGTCTTTCTGATGGCCTAGGATAATTGGAAAGGAGCAATCCTCAACTACAGGAGTTTATACTTCAAGTCTATAATACTTGAAATCTGTCCTGTAGCCTCTCATCATACTCAAATGCCAACAGGTCACATTCCCACAAACAATCAGTACTTCTATTACAGGGATAGAGAAAATGGGATAATACAAGATGAATTTTATGGCAACTATGTGATCCAAAGTAAGTTCCCAGCTGGGACCATCTCTTATTTGGAAAGATGAGTCAAGCATTTGATCCTAGCAAGTAACACAGCAGGGAAATCCAGAGCATATTCACCAAGCTCTCTAAAACTGAGATTAAAGGAAATGAAATATGCATCTGTCTGAACATCTTCTGTTGTAATGATTTCTGGGAATTTTTTTAACAACATTCAGAATTCTGTTAAGATCTTTCCTTGGCTGCCTGTTAGTTTTTGGTACTAATGGTGGTAGTGGAGCCATGAACTATCTGAAGGACAGTCCAAACCAAAGTAGTGGGAGAACTTTGGGTCCTCAAAGGTGCCACAGAGGCTCCCCCACTTGTTCCCTGCTCTTTTTCATTTTTATCTTTATTCATTTTCTTCCCATTATATTGAAAACATTTTCATTTTCTTCCACTGAATATTTAAACCAGAGAAGCCCTATCTTTTAATAGGAAATTTTAGTCCATTCACTTTTAGTGTAACAATTTTACACTATTTCATTCCTTACAATCAGCTTTATGTTTACTATTTATTTTATCAAAATTCATCACTTTGTTTTTGCTTATTTTTTAACTCTATTCTTCTATTCCACTAGTGGTTTCCTTCTGTTTCCTCAGACTTATAATTAAGCATATGCTTCTGTATTATAGGAAAATAAAATGGCAAATGTTTTCCTACTGCTTCCTACCTACTCCATTATTGTATGGCTTTTGAAATCTCTTTATGTGGACTTTCTATCCAGTTCCCTTCCCAGGTCCTAATTTTTCCCCAAATAGTTTTATTATAATTAGTTCCAGACTGTTATTAGTTTTTCCTCTAATATCATGTCATTTCTAATTCAAGATCTTTATTTAGCACTTTCATTACACATTCCAAGAAACTCTATAATTATCCACTTATATTTAATCATATATAGATTAATTACTCACTGCTGTATGCTTTCACACACTCTCTCTGTGTCTCCTATAGTTTCTGTCCTGACTCCTTTTTTAAAAAACCAGAATCCTGCTTTTATTGTTATCCTTAGATGGTATGGTGGTTTTCTAATAAATTTAAAAATTATTTGATACACCATCCTTCATGAGGTGCAGCTTAATCTCTTCTCCTAGCATGTGGGCTGGATCTGATTCTAATGATCAAAATGTGGAAACAGTGTGTGTGTGTGTGTGTGTGTGTGTGTGTGTGTGTGTGTGTTCTGAGAGTCGGCATAGAAACATTGTAGCTTCCTCCTTGCTGTCTCTTCTTGATCACTAGCTATGAGGGAAGTGGTTGCCATATTGTGAGGACAAGAGCCTCCCTATGGAGACACATCCATGTGGAGAGAAATGGACGGCATCAGCCAGCAGGAAGCTGACGCCTTCTACCATAAGTCATAGGAGAAAGTTATCTTGGGAGTAGATCCTTCAGTCCCAGTCAGACCTCCACATGAATACAGACAGCAAAGTGTCAGGCCCCTGCTGAGGCACCCAGAGGAAGACCCTTTGCTTCCTAACATCTTCTCAGCCACAGGAATGGTGAGGACCCAACTCACCTGCTCAGCTCTCCCGCACCCCCTCAGGGGCCAGGAAGGCTAGCCAACTCTCTTGGGACCACCCAGGCTGGCTATGAGGTCCTTCTGCTGGGCTGTCCAGGGGTGACATCTCTCTACGATCCTCTGTTGTCTTGATTTTCTCCTTGGTGCTCTAGGCAGCTGAAACTCAAACTCCTGCCTGGATTAGAGAGGAAATGAAATTCTGTGCTCTGTCAGACCTTGGGGACTGGCTCACAATTTGCAGATCTTGCTGCTCACTGAACCCTGCACTCAGTAGCTCAGTGAAGGACTGTGATTGGATTAGATGGGGAGAGGAGCCATTTCCTTCTCAGACACCATCTGTCTATCGACATAACTCCTTGATCCCTAGTAAGAAGTGACTCCCCATCCTCCAAATGCTCAGCTCATTGCCTCTGAGGCAGCCTGCTGTGACACAGACTGGGAAGCAGTGGCCTCCCCATACACCGTGAGTGCTTTGAGGCTGGTGCTCACATTCCATTCTCCTTTGTTCTCTCACTGCCCACCAAGAGAGGGGGCAGCACAAGGCTCATCAGACTTCTGAAATAGAGCTCATCCTTCCCCGCAGGCGCTCTAGCAACACACCATTCTTTCTTGTTCACAGAGAAGGGCATTTCTGTGCCTACCCAAAGTCTGAAATGTCTATACACTTGCTGTAGTTGGAAGTTGGGATGGTCCATTAGTCTATTTTCTGTAACTGTAATGAGGTATCTATGGCTGGGTACTTTATAAAGAAAAGAAGCTTGATGAGCTCACAGTTATTGAGGTTCAAGGTCATGGCACTGGCTTCTGCTCAGATCTGCTGAAAGCTTCATGCTGGATGGCATCACAATGGTGGGAGAATGTATGTGAGGGACTGATCACCTGGAGAGACAGGAAGCCAGAGGGCAGGGATGGGTTTGTTCTCTCTTTTGAAACAACATTCTAATTTAGGGTCCTGCAAGAACTACCTCAATCTCTTCTGAGGCAGTGCCCTTAATGATTTACCAATGCCTTACCTCTTAAAGGTCCCACATCACGTGCAAACATTGCACTGAGGACCAAGCTTCCAACTAATGAATACTTGGGGGCAAACCACACCCCAGCTATAGCAGATGAGGTTGCACCCAAGCACCTGTATTATCTTGCCTGGATCCTCCTGCAATAAGGCTGTTTGCTACAGGGGCTTATAGAAGGTATGCGACATGATTTGTTGAATGGGATTCGAAAAGGGGGTTCAACTATTTGTCTTGTGCAATCCATAAGGACACTAACACACTTCTAGAAGTCTGGGAGATTGTCTTAGTAAACCTAAGACAGTCCACTTGAACTCCAGGGCTTCTGTGGCTGACCTCCAGGGCCTCCTTGTCCTGGGAATGCTGTGCATTGGGCAGCCAATGTTCCTCCAAGTGTGCTCTGTAGAGCATTGTTCCTGTAAGCTGCCATGTGAAAAGAAGCCATTGAGGTCAGATATGTTTAGAATACTTGTCCAGTTATGTCATGGAGTATATTTGGATTTTATGTAAACACAGACACAGCAGGAAACCGGTAAAGAAATCTACTTAAATTAATTGGACAATTTTTTTTGGCAGTTACTAGGGGGTTGAACCCAGCGCCTGGCCCACACTAGGCAAGTGCTATACCACTGATCTACTCCCCTATCCCCTTTTTTATTTTCTTTATCATGAGACAGAGTCTCCCTGAGTTTCATAGGCTGCATCTGCCCTCATGATCTTCCTGCCTCTGGAGTCTCTAAGATTACAAGGATGTGCAATGGCACCAGCCGAACCTAAATTTCCCCCACACATTTGACCACGGACCTCATGCCTCTTTCCAGGCTATCATGCCTATCAGTAACCGTGGGGGTACTTTCTGTGGGTAATACTTTGGGAAAGAGTATTCTTGGAGCCTCAGGACACCTTGGGGTTCACACTGACTCTGTAGTTCTCAAAGTGAGGACTCCAGACCAGGATTGCCAGAGAACTCTTTGGAAATCCAAATTCTCAGGCCCTGCCCAGCCCTAGTGAATCAGAAACTCTGGGGGTGGCTCCCCGCCCTCTGCATTTGAACATCCCGCCAGGTGATTCTGACTCCTGAGAAGCACTGTCCTCTGGGTTGAAATAGGACCCATCTCAGGGGGAGGTCAAAAGCATTGTGTGCATTAAAATATATAAAGCATTTGGAAGAGAACCTGCAATGTGCTAATCGCCCTTAAGTGTTCTTTCTAACAGTCATTATTGAGTACTTCTGAATTTCCACTAAAAGGAGGAAAATAGGGCAAGCTGCAGACTAGGGAGAAGGACCTGGCAATCCACTCCCAAAACAATCTGCCATGGAGAACCCTATGGATAGCAGAGAAGCACTGACATGGTGCTGGGCATGGAACATCACAAAATTCTGACATCTGATTACTGGCCTTAGGGGACACAAGACATTCCCAAGCCAGGAGTTGCTTTTCCCTGTGCCATTCCAGGAAAACCTTTTCATTACATTGCATGGTGGCTGATTATGAGCCGCTGGCCTTGTGAAGAGAGGAGCTTGGAGGAAGGAGGGTCATTCCCAGCTGAAGTTTGTGCACTGGTTTCAGGTAGTGAATGAAATCCCATTACATGGCTTCAGCAACTGTCCTGTGATTGTGTAGGTGATGCCCTCCCAGATGCACTTATAGGAGAATTTCATGTCCCTTGTGGCCCAATACACCTGATGGCATAGTGCCTCAGCAATCTGACAAATACTGCCCTGTGGCAGAGTCAGGATTTGAACTTGAGGCCTCAGAGTCTCTGCTTAGTGCTCTTCCCACATCACTATAGTATGATCCACTTGGAGGGCCCTTTAGAGAGAAAGCATCAAGTCCAAACAGCTCACTTTACAGACAGAAGATTTAAGTCCAAGGGCTCCTGCAGCTGGCTTAAGGGTGTACAGCACTGGAGTGGCTGAGCCACAGCAGAGGCCCGCTCACCTGCTCTAACTGCAGTACCTTTTACTTCAAGACATGGGTAAGTCCTGACTCCTTCTGGTGTTAGGGAGGTAGATAGTCCCCAACTTACAATGGTTAGACTTAAGATCTTCCAACTGTACGGTGGTAGAAAAGTATTCAGTAGATAAGGTACTTTGAATTTGGATTTTTGATCTTTTCTGGGCTAGCAGTATTCTGTAGTATACTCTCTTGCAACACCTAGCTGTTGGCTAATATAATATTCATGTTTAAAGTAGGCTAAACTAAGCCAGGATGGTATGTAAGTTGGGTGCATTAAAGGCTTTTTCAACTTACAATGGGTTTAGCAAGACACAACCCCATGGGAAGTGGGGGCATCTGTAATGTGTGTATTGGCTCCTGAGGGTCTTATTCTTTTGCAAGCATCATGTTCTGAGCAAGGAGGACTAGTCACCTATGGTGGGATGGGTGTGGATCTGTGTTCAGTAGCCCTGGTCCTACCAGAGAGGTCCCTGTCAGGGGCATGCTTGACTGGAGATCTGCAGGAAGCTCTTCCAAAGGCAAACAAAAGGTAACTAGAATGTGCCCCAGGGGGCCCATTAGCTTCCTGGAGCCTCATGGACCATTCCCAGGAGAGATCCTTGCTGGGAGTGTGTGAGTAACGGCAGGCACCGTCACAGGCAGCTGCTGGCATATTAATATTCTAGATAAATGGCTTTTGGCTCAGGCAAAAGATCTTGCTTGGGAGCGGGTTTCTCTTTGAAGCTCCTAAGAGGGGCAGCTTGCAGAAAAAGACGAAGGAAAAAGGCAGCTTTGCAAAATGATTCCACTCGAAACCCTCTGCTCCAATCCATCTCTGTTTATTTTGTACCTCTGCCTCTCCTGATTCATGGCAGGCTCACAAGAAAGGAGAGAGAGAGCTCAGCTGCACACATCCTTGGGGAGAAAGACTGTCAACAATTAGCCAGGACAGCAAAGCCCTGAAGCTGCAGGGGTGGCGGGAGGGAGTCTGCACAGCCCCAGAGCCCCACCTTGGAATCCTAGCTCTGCCATGTCTCAGCTGTGTGACCTTGGGTGGACCACTCAGCCTTGCTGAGACTGTTTTCTGCATGTAAAATAGGGAGGATAGAAGCTTCCCTAGAGGGTGGTCGAGGATCAAATGCAGTCAGATGTACTAAGTGCTCAGCAGCGCAGCACTCGTGGATAGTTGGAGGTATAGGACATCACTACAGAGGTGGTGACTCCAGGCAAATGGAGCCACCAAAGCAGGCTGAGCTGGGCTTGTGGCATGAATTTCTTCCCGGTGACCATTCTCTGGCTGTGGAGGTGCCTCCCTTTTATGCCGGGATCACAAAGAATGTATTTCAAGCTTAGGGAAACCCTAGCCTTGGCCCTGTCACCCCTAATTTTATAGGTGGGGAGAACAGGTGCACACCATGATTAGTTCAAGTCCCCGGAGCGAGTTAGGTGTGGGAGTGGCCCAGAGCCCTGCTTTTTCCATCTTGCTCAGCACCTGGGTACATTTTCCAAAGGAGCGGCACAATTCAGGAGTTTCTCTCTTCCCTCAAACCCTGTACTTTGAAGGGCCAGCTTTGCCATTGCAGATCCCACCCCAGGGAGCCAGCCCAGGCCAGGCTGGCGGGGGCTGTAAGGAACAGATACTCCCAGACTTGGACGGCATGGGGACTGCCCCATCACAGATGCTCTCAGGCTCCACCTCCAGGGCAGGAGTGTTCCTCGGCCCAGATCTCAGGGTCTACAGCCGCCCCTGGCAACCCTGCAAAGGAGTATGCTGGAGGCCTGCTGGACCTCATCCCCACCAGGCAAAGGGCATGGCTCATCCACCCTGGGGCGACCCCAAGCAAGTCACTTGCCCGAGTCTGTTTCCTCATCTGTCAGATGGCTGGCAAATGCTTCTCACTCCGAGCATCCTGTGAGAGCCAAGCAGAATGTGTCAGCCTGTCTACCCAGTCACATAAGAAATGCTCAGGCAGTCCAGGAGGGCCTAGCATCACATCCAGACCTGTGTGTCCCATGGGGGGACACCTGTGTGCCACCCATGGAGGCTGTCCCATCACAGGCCTAACCCTGGCCCCAACAGGAGCCTTGTATATGGGTTGTAGGGCATGATAAACCCAACAAGGACAGCAACACCCGGGCGGCTCTGTGTGCTTCCCAATAAGCAGGTCACTGGCAGTCTGTCCCTTCTTCTTCAGCAGGCATCCCCACCCATAGCCACGTGCGAGCAGCACAGCACTCTGGTAGCTTCCGCCTCCAGCTGCCCTGTAGAGGGCTGCCCAGAGAAGCAGGGAGGATGCTCCCCAGGTGGCAGCCAGCCTTCCAGGCCCCAGAGTCAGGAACGTACATGCTCAGGGACTGATATAGGGCCAGGGTTTCAATAAACAGGTGTCATGCGTCTCTCTCCTTCGAGCCGCAGCTCGAAGCTGTGTAAGGTGTAGTCATGCCCAGAACAGGGTCATGGCTGCCTCCTAGGACCCTCAGGAAAACCTCAGGAGAATGGGAGCCTGATGGCCCTTGGGGAATGCCACAGCCTTTTTCAATGTGAAGAAGAAAAAGGTGACAATGATAGGGGAGGAGGGGGAGGAGAAAGCCGTAATGCTCCAAGGCCAAGAAAATGACCATTATAGAGTTCAGCCCTGCTCTTTCATAGGCCCAGGACCTCCGGAGCGAGCAACATGATCCACTTACCAAAAAACTCCATCCTCCCAGGCAAACACACAGTGCTGTCTGCTCCCTTGCCCCCTGGGGCCAGTCCAGTGCCTTGGGCATCTGTGTGCCACTGCTGCTTGGACATCAGGGATCACAGTACATCCTGAGAATCTTTCACATGGTCTGGCAGAGCTCAGCAGGTGTCTCCTGGCTCCTGGGGTGGAGGGCCAGCAGCTTCATTTATAGGAACCCAAATGCCAAATGCCAAGGGGCTGAGGTGTGAGTCACAATCCAAGTCTCCTGGAGCTGTTGGGGCGGGGGTGGGGGCAGGGGGATCCTCCCAAAGGCCCCAAGTGAGGTCAGGTAAGAGCATATGTTACTCCCAAGGCTGTGTTTGTTCTCATGGCGCCATCCATGAGGTTGTAGTACTATGCATCTGACAGATACCGTCTAATTCCAAGGCTCTTTGATCCTCAGTCATCCCCAACATCCTGCATTGCTTACCATCATCCAGCGCATCCTTGGGAGGCAGAAGTCAGGCCCTACTTAAACATTTCTTATGGTAGGGAATCACTCCTTCCCTTGGCAGCCATTCCGTCTCCCTATGGCTCTGGCCTTGATGTTAGACATTCCTTGTGTAAGCTGACATCTCTGCCTCCCTGGGAACACATCTACTCTCTTTGCCCATGGCCACCCATTAGAGCTGTTGGAGGTGAGGTCTTTTGCCCCTGTGAGTCCTCCTGAGACAGGGGATGACCATAACCTTGACACAAGCCATCTTCATCAGATTCCTAGGGAGGGTGAGCCAACTCCTTTTTACTCTTTTGCCTAGAACATCACATTTCTTGGCAAAGGAAGGCAGCTCTGAAGCTATTATCCCCATTTTACTGCGGAAAACAATGAAGCCCAGAACTTCAGCATAATGGGCCATCAAAGGTCACGGGGCTGACAAGTTTGAAGAAGCTGAACTGAGCTGGTCCTCCTCTGAGTGTGAGGCTCTCTGAGACATACTGTGTGGGGTTCAGGATCTAAACTGCAGGGAGTTTGGGGTGTGCCATGGCCCTCAGGGGAACTTGGTCCCATCACAGCTTTTCCAACCAGCATGCATCTCGCTGCTCTAGGTGACCTTTGGAGGAGGGGACATTTTATTCTTCAGAATAGGCCCAGACAGCCTGGGCTATTGGCTTTCCTCCAGCATTTCTTGGGGCTGCTTCAAGCTGAAATGTCTGGAAATTTGTGTAGCTCATGAGCAAATGGCTTCATGGAAGTGCCTGTTAAAATTTCCTCTGCTGGAGACTGAAGTAGACAGCCAGAGCCAGTGGGCCCCCCACCTCCCCCGTGGTACCCCTGGGTCTCATTCCCCTTCCACTCCAGCCCGGCCCTGGAAAACTCACACTCTTGTCTAAACACCAGCACCAAGCCTACCCAAGCAGAGGCCATATGTGTTAGATTATATTATTGTTTAAAATATTCTCTGTTCTTTTCCATGAAAGATTATTCCTCCCTACCCCATTAGGCTTGGCCATTTGATTTGATTTTGCCAATGAAATGTGGGCAAAGGTGAAGTGGGCTACTTCTGAACAGAAGTGTTAAGAGCGATGGAGTGCTACTTTTGTTTTCCCTCAGCCATGAAACCAGCAATGCTCCCGATAGACACTGCTCTCTCATCCCTGTGCTGGAATGAAGAGCACACAGAATACTGCTGTAGATGACCAGAAAAGATATGGACTATGTGAGAAAAATAAGGTTTTGTTTCCTTAGGTCACTGGGTGTTATTGTTACTGCAGCATAACATAGACTATGCTGACTGATACACCTGACATGGCAGAAGGGGATGTGTTTTCAAGAGAAATGGGTCCTGAGTACTCTCTAATCAAATCTCTCATGATATATGGGAAGAGAGAGAGAATACCTGCAGATAAACTCAAAGGCAGGGGAGCTTTGTTCTCCCAACTCCCCTCTGCTGACTTCACCGAACTAAAACTGGGAAGGCAGAGTTACCAATTGCCTCAATTTTCTCTACTTTTCCCTTGGCCATGGAGCTTGTTAGGGGTCTCTGATAGGGATGGTGCAAGGCCCAATTTTTACTGAAATATTGATTTTTATCCTCAGGAGAAAATAGTTTGTGCTCTTTAAATAAGAAAGGAAAACAGCTCTGGAATTGATTTTGAGTAATTTAATCACCTTTTGTTCAGACAATGCAGAGCTGGCACAAGGATTATCTACATATTGACTCACGTACTGAATTTCCGGGAACATGCAAAGACAGAGGGACATTGGGGGGGGGGGCATCGTTTCCACCGCTTCCTCAACTTCCTCTGCTGGAAGAAGCAATAGGCAGGGAAATTTTGGAGGCCACTCTACCTTCCAAATTGTCCTAGATGATGGAAGGGGAGGGCTGTAAGACCAACCACAGGCCTTGGAATACATGAAGAAAGGGCACCCACCAAAAAGATCTGGACGTGCTGGAGTGCTTTTTGTTTTAGAAAGAATGTTACTATCTCTTATTTTAGCTGTTTCCTGCATCTGTATCACACAGAACAAGAAAGCCTTCTGAGGCCTTCTTATACCGCACAACTGCAGTGATATCTTATGCAAGTCATGCCACATCTTGGAGACTCGTTTTTACTAGTGGAAAACTGGCTCCTATCATTCACTTGCCTATAGCTGTACCACTGTGGCATCTGATCCCATCAGATCTCAGAAGCTAAGCAGGGTTGGGCCTGATTAGTACTAAGATGGGAGACCACCTGGGAACACCAGGAGCTGTAGGCTTGGGAGAAGGACCCAGCAACCCACTCCAAAAAAACAATCAGCCATTGAAAACCCTATGAATAGCAGAGCATCACTGACAATAGTGTTTCACCTGTTGTATATAGAGTCGCTATGAGTTGGACACTGACTCGCTGGTACCTAACAAGAACAACAATCATTCACTCACTTGTTTTTTCACTCAGAAACCACTTCCTAAACATCTCCTATCTGCCAGACACAATATGTAAATGAGTAAAGCTAATGAAAAGAAAATTTGGTGTAGGAGATTGGAAAGATGACTGTAGCTTCTTTCCATCTCTGCATATATGACCTTTTATGTCAAGAGGGGGAATGTATCTCAGCTTGGCTATGTGACATTCCGTAGCCAATGGATTGATAGTAAGTATAAACTAGTAGAGACTTGTAAAGCCCTTGCATTTTGCGACTTGTCTCCCCTTTCTGGCTTCAGTGGGCCTGTGTGAATAAGCCCAGGTTAGCCTACTAGAGGATGCAATTTGCCAGGCCCAGTTCCTCTCATGACTCAGGATACAGTCTGCTGATCCCCAGCATGAGGGCAAGGCAGCCCCAGACCATCCAGCCACAAGCCTACCCATCTAACTGCCACAGGTACATGAGAATGCCCAGAAGAGATCAGCTACACCAGAAAAGACCCCCAGCTGACCTCGTAATTTTGAGCTAGACAAAATGAGTGTTACTGTAACCCACTCATTTGGAGAGGAGTTTGTTACACAGTAAAAGCTAAGTGACACAGAAAGGCAGATATTCATAGAGCATCTTTTTATGATAGATGTATATTGTTGTTGTTGTTAGGTGCCATCAAGACGTGTTTGCCTCATGGCGAACCTTATATAGGGTTTTCAATGGCTGATTGTTTTGGGATTGTCTTGGGAGTGGATTGCCACATCCTGCTTCCATTTTTGTGGTGCTGGGAATCGAACTCGGGACCTCAGGGACTGCAGAGTGGCGCTGGTGCTCTACCAACTGAGCTAAATCCCAGCCCTCACAGGTGTATATAGATTTCCTTATTACATCTTTACTATAAACCCAGTAAGTAGGTAATATGCTCCCCACTTTATGGCTGAAGAAACTGAAAAATGTTAATCCATCATTCAGATCTGAAATGCTATAGAGGTAGGAATAGAAGCTAAAGCTAGGAAGGACTTGAGTTGCTGAGGAGGAAGCTGCGGGGGAAACGGTTGATGCAGCAGGATGTGAGTGGAATCTGTCCTCCGGAGGCTCAGAATCCTTGGTCTACAGCTTGCCTGTCCTACTTGATGCCTCTCTCCCATGCTCTGCAGAGTGAATGCTGTGCAGGGAAGGCGCCTGTGTGCTGAGTCCAGACAGCCTTAAAGAAGATGGGGTCATGATGGAAGGTATGAGGAGAAGGGGTCGAGGCAGTGCTTTGCAGCTGAAATGCCTCATAAGACCAGCTTATGGGAGCCTGCTTCTAAATGATCAATTCCAATCTCATTATGACCGCAGCTGCCATTAACTCAGGAGCTAATTGCTATTAGCTTACAGAAACTCAAGAGGATTTAGCTGCAAAAATTCCACGACACGAGACCATCTCACTGTTTAAATGGCCACATTCTTATTATTAATTCCATTTGACTATTAGCTTATGACTGTTAAGTTATGATAACTCTGTATAAAGTCCTTGAACCGGATGCATGTCCTCCATCCACATTTCATTATGGGCAGCAGAGAGCACGCAGCGGTTCCATATTTTAATTTTCATTTTTCTTTAAGGTATAGGCTTATTAAAAAGCATTGAGATGCTTCTTGATTTGGAAGACGGCTCTGTAAGAAAAAGCCCTAACAAAAACCAGACTTCGTTCAGCGTTTTGATGCAATTAAGGTCTTGGCAAGTGTAGAGTGAGTCTGAGCAACAACAAAGCTTAGCACTGGAAGGTCCCTTGGAGACTCTAGTCCATTCTCATGTTACAGCTGGGGAAACTGAGGACCAGAGAGGAGGCAGGACTCAGAGAAGACAACATGCCATGTCAGCATCAGGCAGATGATCTCTGTTTTACATAAGTGAAAAGTCTCGTGTAGATGCCAGGGACACAAGATTACCAACACGACATAATTAAAGCAGCAGCCCCAACCCTCCCTGTGAAAAATACCTACGTGCTAAGAAACTGGCCAAGATGCTATCGTTTACTCCTTCTCCACGGAGAGCCAGCTGGATGGAATGCTACATGACAGTGTGTAAAATTAGACATATTTAACGGGTGACGACAAGGTTCTCTGTCTACATTCAGAAGCCTCCCTTAATGAGATCCAGTTGGTTTGTTAAGAAAATAGGAGTGTGTGCAATTACCAAGTTCACCGTTTGTTTTTGTTTAACTTTGCAGCTTCTTCCCAAGATGCCTTGGGGCATGCCTGGAAAAATGTCAGCATTGTTGCTAAGCACAGTCTGGTCCTGGGCCCGTCCCTGAATCCTCAGAGTCCCTCTGCGGCCAGGTCCAGGGCAGCAGAACAGGAGGGCTGGAGAGCCAGGATTCTGACACCAGCTCAGTGACCTTGGGGGCGTCAGGGTCCCTCCTGAAAGTCTGGGTTTTCTCATTTTTGCCATGAAAGAGGAGGAGGTGGGATGTCTGCAGTATCTTCCTCTTCCTCATGGCCATTCTAAATCTCTTTTATTGGCTTCTTGCACTTAAAGACACAGAGGAGGGAGGTGATAAGATAGAGCAAAGGAAATTGGCAGCTTGAGTACAGGGCTTTCTCTGGGGTCAGAGTTTCCGAAAGGATCCTAATTAAAGCCAAGTGAGCTCTTTTGAGCACAGACCTCAGCAGAGTTGCTTGTTGACCTTGAGAGGTAGGGATTACTGGCTGAGAGAAAGGGAAAGAAAAGAAAAGAAAAAAGAAAAGAAAAGAAAAGATAGAAAGGAAAAGACAGAGGCAAAGAGGAAGACAGTCATAAAAGGAAGCAAGAGCCACAAAAAAGAAAGGACAGAAAGAAAGGAAATGCAGTGTGGGGAAGGGCACTTAGGCAGACTCGGGAGCTGAGGGAGAGATTTAAGGTGGAGAAATGGGAGGGTAAGAATCAGAAGGGCAGAAAGCAGGTGCAAAGGAAAGGAAAGATGCAAACAAAAGTCTGGTAATAGCAATGCATGCATCTACAGGTTAACTTCTACAGGAAATAACATAGAAATGATTGCGCATGTGCGGGCACCTGTGTGCTTGTAACAGGCAATCTTTGTCCAGCCATTGCAAAGCATGCAACAGAATCTATCGGTCATAATCAAGATTGCCTCGAAATTGTGATCATTTCACCATCAGGCCTGTTTCCACTCTGGAACTATAGCGAACATCCTGAGTCAATACCTTTTTGGAATCCCTGCAAGTCTCTTCTGTCTGTCTGCCCCCCTGGAGAGACATAGTTGTGTGTTTTACCTAGAAATAAAGCCACTGCCCCCAGCGCAGGCAGGTGAAGAGCAGCCAGGGGGTGAGGGGTGGTTGTGCACATTTTCCAGTGACACCTCTCACTCTGGAGGGTGTTTGATGCAGTTTGTAGCCCTTGTTTTGTTGGCTTGTGCTCTCCCTCCCTCCAATGCATGTGGGAGGGCTCTGGGAGCTTGACAGAAGGAATTTGGTTTACTGCGTTTACTGGCTTCCCCCCTCCCAGTTCTCTTGCTTCTGGGTCCGGTGATTTGGCCCCAAACACCACCCAAAGATGAAACACTGTGTTCCTGTCCTGCTCTGTGACTCCCCCCCACCCCCACACACACCACATCTCTGGGGTTTCTGAGCTCTGAAAGCAAAACAAAATGAAACAAAACATGCCCTCTTCATTTGCTTTGATTTTGTTTGCTCTACTCAGAGGACAGGACCAGATGCTATGGTCCAAGTTGGGAATAAAAAATGCAGCCTTGTTTCTGAAGAAAAGAGGCCCAAGCCAAGATATAATCTGAGTCCTTTAGGGGTCTTGCCGGAGCCCCCTCCTTGTTTGTGTTCCCTTGCTATGCTGAGAGTCCACTGATCCTTAGCTCCTGGATTGTCCAGTGGTGGTGGGGGTGGGGGGCTGATAAATCAGAACTCTAAGAATAAAACAAACCCTGATTTGTAGCATTTGCCAATTTCTGTGGTGTAAATGCTCCCCCATGGCCAATTTCAATCTATGATGTTGCTGAGGGAGTTGCTGGGAAGAGAGGCCATATCCAGCTCTTGCAGTTGATGGGAAGTGGCCCCAGTACTCCACTAATTGGAACTATTTCCTTGTCCCTCCTTCCCCTTCCCAGCCTTCAATCTGGGGCCCATCACGCTGCCCTAGAGTTCTTCTGAAACAGGAGATGATTAGGGTGTTTGGGTAACAATCCCTCAGTGGCTCTCATAATCTCTAAGGTTAAATTCAACCCCACTTGGTGCCAGCAGCTGCTCCATGTACTGGACCAACAGTTTGAACAAGACAGACAATATCTGACCTCCAGGAACTGACCTGGGGGACTCAATGATCAGATGAGCATCCATGGGGTGCTGTAGAGCAAAATGGCAGAAGGAAGTCCAAGTAGGGAAGGAGCTCCAGGCTTCCACGTTGATCAGAAGACTGGGCTGGCGGCTCTGAGGAGGAGCAGCTCTGGGAGAGGGGGTCATATGCTTGTGTCTCCCATGGGGTCCGTGCTCGTGTTCTCCAGCCTGCATCTTGCTGAGGATCACTATTCCATCTTACAAAGTTCGTACATCTCTTATGTGGGCTTCCTCCCTGAACCAAGCAGTAGTGTCAGGAAGAGAGGGTGCTCCTTGCCCTTGCTGTCTCCACCAATGACACTCTCTCCCTCCTTCTGCACCAAGAACAAGCACTTCCACCTTGCATTCCCACTCTCTTCTTGCTCTCACATACTCTTCCAATGACATTGACTCCTGTCTCAACCATGATTGAGTGACCCTAAAGGGCCAAGTCCAGTGGTCACTTCTCTGTCCTTGCCTTACAAGGTTTCTGTGGCATTTGAGCCAATGACCTTTGCCTCCTCCTGAAACTCTCCACCCTCATCTTTCTTTACCTGTCCATCTCTTCATGGGTTCTCCATCATGGCTTCTTCTCAACACTTTTGTCCTCAAGGGCCCTTCTTTTGGCCCCTCTATGACCTCCCAAGACATTAGGCTCCATCCCCAGCGAGTGAGCCTCTAGACACCCTCCAGCCTATCCCTCTCCCTGGGCAATGGTCCCAGCCAGTCCTTCCTGGGCCTCCCCAGCCTCAGGCAGCCACAGCCTCTTCATCTGTGGGAGTAAAGCTCATCTCCTTGTGTCCAGGTCAGCAATGATCCTTGGAGCCCAGCTTGTGACTGGTCCTGCTGTCCTGCCAGGACCCAGCAAAGAGCCTGGTGCCACTCTAGACCCCTCCTTCCTGCACTTTCCTCCATAATCTGGCAATTCCTGCTACTTTTACCCCCCAAGTCATTGCCAAGTTTATGCTTCCGTTTTTGCCACTGTTTCTATGTTCACTGCTCAAGCCCTTGCCATATCTCATCTGCACACAACTTCCAGATTAATCCTTTGGAGACACAAGTTCGACCCCATCCTTTCTGCTTAAAACCTTTCTCTGACTCCCAGTTGCCCACCGCTCCATGCACACAGCACCACCCCCAATGTGGGCCCCCGAGGGGAGGTGGCACTCCCTGTTCCGTGTACCCTCCCCATGCCCCATGGCACACATGTACCCATCCCCTAGACTGTGAGGGACCAGGCAGCATTGTGCTTATTATGCTCACATCCTCTGTGGCAACCCAGACCCGCCACCTGACCAACTGCACTCAACTGGTACTGTGCTCAACATCTTTAGCAGAAAGGAATGACAGGCACATTTGGCACGGAAGCAGGAGAACATCTTGACTCTTGCCTTTCTACTTAAGAGCTGTGTCCCCTTGGGCAAGTCCTTCGCCTCTCTGTGCCTCTGCCTCATCACCTGTGAAATGACCTGAGGGCACGCCAGCTGTCACAGGGCTGCTGGAGGACTCTCGGAGGCCACACGCTGCTGAGCGCACTAGGCAGTTGGCTCCTGGGTTCACGGCGCATGCGGGGCCCACATACAGCTCTCCAATGAAGCAGGTGTTGCAACTCTGCTTTTTTCCTGCTCAGGAACTGTTGAAAGAGGCTGCACAGTGTCCCCAAGGGCACATGGGCATCAGAGACAGAGCGAGGCATCACCAGTTCAGGACACCTTTCAATGGCCTTGGATGATCCAGTGTCAGCGGCGAGGGAGGCCCTCCATAGAAGCTGTAAGAGAGTTCCCAGCAAGCCAGAGAAAACCCTGAGGTGTGAGCTGGGGATGGACGTGCAGTCCTTGTTCCTTGGGTGGCTTTGATAATGCCCGCAGAGTAGATGGGAGGGTTCCTTGGATTGTGACGAGTCACAGAGGAAGGAAAGCTGGAGTGTGTCTGGAAGATCCCCTCTCCCTTGGGGGACGAGGTCTGAGAGTCAGTCTAGCCAGGTGCCTCTCAAACTGGGCTGCTGCTTCCCCACAGTGAGCCTCCTGGCTGAGGAGGGGAGGCTTGGGGCAGGTGGGGCTCACCTATGGGGCCTCTGCAGGGGGCCCTTTGGAGTCTAATTGGCCTCTGCTTTATGCTCACTGTGTCATCCATTTCTGTACCACAGGCTCCTCCCATGTGAAATGTGGCCTATATCCCTGCCCCAGGGTTGGGCCGCAGGGATGAACAGCAGGGACAATTACCCCTCTGCTTGGGATCTAAAGGGGGCACCGCAGGGATTCGGGCCCTGTGGGGTATTCTCTCCTTCCAGGAGCTGTGTCCAGTGCAGACTCTGGCTTACAAAGTGCTACCTCACAGCTGGCCAGCCTTTCTGCAGTCAGGTCCCTGGGAACCTTTCCAAGCAGTGGGGACCCTTGGGAAGCCCACTGCATGGGGAGCCTCTTCCCTCCATAGACAGCCAAGGTACCTGGGAGCCAAGGAATGCTAGCAGCTGCCAGGAATTGGAGGAGAAGTGAGGGCACATTTGCCCTCACAGACCTCCGGATGAACTAAAGTGCCCCACACCTTCATTTCAGTCCTGGGGGCTCCAGAACAGTGAAAAGATAAATCTGTCTCTCTCTTTGTTGCGGTACTGGAGGGGTTGAACCCAGGGCTTCGTGCCTTGCTTATACTTTGCAAGTGCTCCACTATCGAGCTGAATCCCCAGCCCTCCTTTAAATTATTATTATTATTATTTTTATTTTGAGACAGGATCTTGCTAAATTACACAGGCTGCCTCAGGCCTTGAACTTGCGATCCTCCTGCCTCTTCTTCTGAGTTACTGGGATTACAGGTTTGTGTCTGTGCCCTCAGCTTAAATCTCTCTTATTTTAAGCTACATGATTTGTTGTGCTCTAATTTAGTGGCCCAGGTGTCTGGCCTGATCTGCAGGAAGGTTGGCTTGGAAGACTTCTGAAGGAGGTGACCTTGGGAGTGAGTCTTGAAGTTCCAGTAGGAGGTCACTGTGCAAAGAGGAGGAAAGAGCAACAGATGTGCAAGCAGACGGCCAGAACAACTAAGGCAGGTGCAGAGAGCCACACAGGGTCCAGCAGGATTGGCGCTCCGGGATCAGCGATTGCTGACATTATAGCCAGGCCTACTACTCATCAAATACAGGACTCTGATGCCCCCAGAGAGTTTGGATGTTGTCGTGTGAGGGACAGCTCAGTAATTCAGCAGGGGCATAGCCTGGTCGGTGTGAGCTTTGGAAGGGCCACTCAGGGAGCCATGGGGAAGAAAGAATCAGGAGGTGGACATAGGATCCCAGAAGGCCTGTGCTAGGATGGTCGGAGCTAGGCTGAGCAGAGGCAAGACAGGCACAGAGCCTGGTAGAGGACAGGACAGTCAGGGAGGAGGCTCTGTCCACATAGCCTGGGCTGCCTGTTATCAAGGACTCTAGGAGGCCACCCAGCCTGGTCTGGGTGATGGCATAATTCCACTTGCCAAGCAGTGGAGAAAGGGGAGCCTCTGAAGACGATGATGAGCTTGGAGTAGGGACACGCCATATCCTCGTGGGACTGGTAAGGTGATCACTGTGTATAGCTGTGCAACATGTCTGATGCAGCGACTTGCCATGTTGTTGTCGGGTGCCCTCAGTCGGGTCTGATTCAAAGCAACCCTATGTACAATAGAATGTAAGAGGCACTCTATCTGACCATGCTTCTCTGCTATCCGCAGAGTTTTCAAAATGGCTGTTTTGGGAGTGGGTTCCTAGGTCCCTCTCCCATTTTTGTGGTGCTGGGGATTGAACTCAGGATCTCAGAGCACATGGAGCAAGCACTCTACCAACTGAGCTAAACCCCAGCCCTGACTGACCAGGAGATGCTCAATATTTGTGAGAAGGCTGGAGAAAGAGCCCAAGGGAGGGACAGAGAGACATTTCCCTCTCTGTTCCTGGCACCGTCTGCGATGTTGGACACAATGGGTGCTCAACACGGACTGGATCCCAAAAGCCGTCTGCCAGGCCATAATAAGCCATACTTTGCAGCAAGAGATTCATGGCCCACACCTCATCGCCATCCACACAGTCCCAGGGAAATCAATTGGTCCGACTCCAGCTGTCGAAACTAGAAGCGGAGAGAAATCTTGGACAAATAGTCCTCAGCTCAGCACTTTCTCCATCTGGGAAGAAAAGCAGGTGTATGTGGGGGGAACAGGCCATCAGAAGGTTATGAGGCCATAAATAAGAGATTTGTGGTAAATAAGCTGGCAAACATATCTGCTGGCTGCTCTTTTTTATCACTCACCTAGAGAGCAAAATTCCCCCGCATCTTTTCTGCACGTCAATAAATATCCTTCAAGGAGCCTGTATTTACATAGCAAGCAAGGGGGGTCCCGCTGCTCCCCAGGCCCTGTGTCAGGAAGGAACAATGTATGGCCCTAAAGAGGATGGCTGTGCGGAGGATCGATGCAAATGCGGTTTCTTTTCCCAGGGTGATGCTCCTGAGCAGGGTTCAGCCCAAGTTCAAGGATTGTATTGAAGAGTGTGGTGCAGGGGCCTCTATGCCAAGGTGGTGATTCTCTCCCCTGGGCTGGCTGCCCAGCTGTGCTTCCTGCTCCAAGGCTCTGCCTGCAGAACTCTTTCCCCCAAATGAAAGAGAAATACTGGGTATATAAGGGACCTCAAGATCAACCGGCAGGAGTCATTCCGCAAAAGGATTCTCCAAAGACCTGCTGTGTGCCAGGTGCAATGGGTAAATAGAGGCAAGCACAAACAAGGCTCTTGGCCTTGTAGTACAGAAATAGCTTCCATCAAGCGTTTTCACCCAGTAATGGGGAGGGCTACCTGAGGGGCTGACACATGAACTGCGCTATCCACTGGGATTTGAGGAGGAAGGGGCATCACATGAGAGAAGCGGTGAGGGCACCTCTTGCTCAGAGACCCCAGATCAAAGCTCAAGGAAGCCTGGTGCCTGAGGAGGTGGGTAAACATCCACCAGTCAGAGTTCAGTGGGGAAGGAGAAAACTGGTGGGAAAGGGGGCTGGAAGAAAACACAGTTCTCCTTCAAACTTCAGGGACTCTGCCCTGTGGGCAGTAAGCTACTTTAGGGTTTGGGGCAGGAGAAGGATGTCCCAGTGAGCCATCATTTCTGGGAAAAGCAATTGACAATTTTTCTCAGGACTATGAAGATTTGGATGTTGGCCCCTTCATCTTAGAATAATGCCCAGCACAAATAAGCACTTACTAAAGGCAGCTGAACCACTGAGTCCTTGCATGAAGCCTCCTGCTGACTAGATCTTTCAAGTTCATTCCTGTTGGAAGGACCTAGAAAAGTAGTGTAAGGGAAGCTCTTTGTTTTTCCTCTTGGCAATGAAAGGATGAAGAAGAGTATGATGGCCTGCAAGTGTCTTGCCTGAGGCCACCCAGATGTGTGGTGGCTGAGGTGATTTTACTTTCCACAGAAGGTGGCTTCAGTTACCTGCAGTCAGCCACAGTCTGAAAATATTAAATGCAAAATTCCAGAAGGAAACTATTGGTAAGTGTTAAATTGCGTGTTGAGCTGTACACAGTAGCATGATGAACTCTTGTACTACCCAGCTTTGTCTTGCTTGAGTTTGAACCATCCCTTTGTTCAGCATGTCCATGCAGTATACTCTACCCACCCGTTAGTCACTTAGTAGCTCTCTCGGTAATCAGGGCAGCTGTCTCAGTGTCCCAGTGCTGTGTTCAAGTACAGCACAATAAGATATTGAGAGAGAGAGAGAGAGAGAGAGGCCACATTCACATAACTTTTATTACAGTATATTGTTATAATTGTCTATTTTATTATTTTTGTGGTTAATCTCTTACTGTGCCAAATTTACAAATTAGACAGGGGTATATATGTATAGGAAAAAAATAGTCCACATAGGGCTTGGTATGATCTACGGTTTCAAGCATCCACTAGGGGACTTGGAACATGTCCCCCTGCAGATCAGCAATTCTGTATTGTGTTTGTTGAAAAGATTCCAATGTGATGCAGCTTACAAAAAAACGACAGAGATAATTTGGGGACCAAGATAGAGAAGACACAGGGGAGAGGAACAAAGAACAAGAAGGAAAAACAAAGCTTGGGGGGTAATCGAATGTCTCGCCTTCCATCCTGTACGGTTGCAGATGTGATTTACGGTCCTAAGTGTCATCAACTAGAATGTAACACCCTTTAAACACTAAGAGCATACGCTTTGAGCACACACACATTTGCATTTGACCACAGTACATTGTTTTACTTTACAAAGAATGAAGAAAACTGCTTTCTGAACATCTGCCTGTTTTGTTCCCCCAAGCCCAGATGTGGTAGAACAGAAAGACAAGTCACTAGGCTCTGTGTGCCAGAAGCAATTTCCCAGCACGGTTTACACCAGTGCATGCTATTCCTTTAACACTCAGCTGGGGACGCTCATGCCAGCCCCAGAAACCTGCAGGTCTCCAGAAGACTGGTCTGTGCCATCGGTGTCTAATTGCACTCTCGGGTCTCAGCTGTTGGAGAGGGAGCTGTTACCCACATTTGCTCCTAAGAGCTCCATGTGGGCATGCAGAGAGAGAGAGAGAATGGTGATGGGTAGGCAGAGTGCTTTTATGGTTGGCTATAGCCTGTGACAGTCACTGGGCCACTTCTCCTAATGGGTAGAGTCCTTGTGCACGCATCTTGGGACCTTGGGTGAGATTTCCTCTTGACCCTCTTGTGCCATAGAGAAGCTCTCATCCACACCAGTGTGAGCCCAGAGCAGGCCCCATCACCATCCCCATCCCTGTTCCTGCCTTTCAACCATAGCAGTGTAGAAAAGTTAGATGGGGCTGTGTGCTGCAGATGTACCTATTTCAGGTTCAGCTAGGAAGGAGGATGCTTCACCTTTGTCTCTCTAGCCAAGCAGCATTTTCTAGTCAGATAGTTAGGGAAAAGCAAAATGCATCATGGAGACTGTTGGATGCTTGGCAGCTATTAATAAAAGAGATATTTTCCCCACCTTGCTGCTGGGCCACAGTTCCTTGCTTATACACAGCCTTCCAGAGCCCTTGAGGGAGGGGTATTAGGAGGAGGATTTGAGAATAAGGCACATGTGGTAGCAACACAGCAGCAAACCTCATTCCCAGCTGCTGGGTTCTCTCCGGGCAATCAAAGATGGTTAGTTATGTTCGTAAGTAGATGCACTGGATTGAGGGGCAGTCAAGGAGGCAGCTGGCCAGCTCCAAACAGGGACTGGCAGTAAGTGATGGAAAAGACTTGGCCATTTGAGCCCCAACTCTGTCTGTTGGTTTTGAGGTGTTGCACAGGTCACTTGTCCCACTGAAGATTAGAATCTGTGTCCTATTTTCCTCACATGGCAATTATGCAGCTCCAGAAGGAATATATATATATATGAATATTTGGAAAACTGGGAAGTTTACTATAAATAAGTAAAAAGAATTGGTACAGTGTAGACTAGTGGCCAACTCTGACCACCTCCTTCTAATGTTCCTCGCAGAGATAGGGTCCCCAGGGGGGCAGATCCAGGCAGTAGCTTAGTCTGTTTTCTGTTGCTATAACAGAATACCCGAGGCTGGGTAACTTTTTAAGGATAGAGGTTTATTTAGAACCTCCATGGTTCTGGAGGCTGCAAGTCCAAGATCAGGCAGCTGTCTCTGAGGAGGACCTAGTGCTGCATCATGACAAACAGAAAAGTGGAAAAGCAAGCTGCATGTGCAGAAGGGACAGAACACAAGGGGTAGCCTTTGTAACAACCTGCTCTGTCAGTGACTAATCCAGTCCTTCCAGAATGGACTGACTCCCACAAGAATAGCATGAATCCTTTGGAACTCAGGCTTCATCACTGCCTAGAGGCCCCACCTCCCAACACTGCCACAATGGCAACCCAATTTCCGCACGAGTTTTAGAGGGGACAAAACATATTCTAGCCATAGCAGCAGCCAAGCCCACTGGCTGGTGCCAGGAGATAACAGGGCACTCATTACACCCAGCCTATATGCAGCCCCCTCCACTAGTCCCTGGACACCGAGGGCAGGGCCATACTGGACTCATGGCCCTTGTCCCTCTACATGCCCCCTAGGAGTGCCCTCTGCTCCTGCTTTACTCTCGATGCCATTTATCACTGGACAGACCTTCGGTGGCAGGATGATATGCAAAGAAAGTCCTGGATGTAGGACTTCTCTTAGTTCCTCTACTGACTCCATGGCCTGCAGTGAGTCATTTACTCTTTCTGCACCTCAGTTTTCTAGTCCAATTAGTATGTAAGATCCATGCCTTGATTAACACACAGGATTGCTTTAAGAACCAAGAAAACCTGTGTATAGAAATGGTTTGTGGGCCTGAAATCTCCTTCCGCATGATTTTATAATGCTTTGTTATCTCCTCACAGTCCCTAAATATACATCTGGGCCAGAGTGCTAGAGGTTGTTTAACTTGGTCCCCAGATCCAACTCATGCCTCATTAAATACCAACCGAGGTGATATGTAATACAGAATTTCATGTTGAATCCAATATAAGTTGATAGGTAAACATTGGCCATCCAGCCCCAGGCCGAGTTCCCACCTACCCCAGACACCAATGCCAAAATCAACCTTCTCAGGTTCAAAGAGAAACCCAGCAGCCAGTCGGCAGAGCTAAGACCCCTGTAGGTGGCCAGGTGGGTGGGCTCTGGCCTTTAGAAATGAGGCTGGCATTTGTTTATGGTCCCACTGCGCCCTCCATGCATTCTGCAAAGCAGCAGGGGTGGGGCGACAGCAGCCACGTGTGTTTCCAGTCGGCGTTAGCTGGAAGGCATTCCCACGGTCCTTCCATTGGCTGGACTCTGTCTTCCATCCCTCAAGTTGTATGGGGATGAGTTTCCTAACATTGTCACACACTGGTGGGCCCAGTCACGCCTTTGTGGCCGGGCTGAGCATTGTGTACTCATTTGAGATTCACTGCAGCAAGACCGTAATGTGTTTGGAGCGGGGAGGGTGTTCAGGTGGCAGTCACAAAATCTCTCTGGGGTCCAATGCAGGCAGTTTGCAAATGTGGGCGTTCCCACTTCAAATGTGTGCTTTCCCATTCAGGGTCCCCTTGGTCCAGGACTAAGTGCTGTGATGACACATAGGAGCCCTGAAGATGGCCTGCCACCTCCTCTGCTGTGACCTTGGCTAAGTCATACCCTTTAGGTGATTCAGCTCAGCCATCATACACATGTCATTTTCAGGGAGCTGAGAGGACAATTCACTGAGACAAAAGGATGGGAAAGTGCTTGGAGCATTTTAATCGACTATAGTCATAATTAGCGCTGCTGCTGGCAGCTGTGGACTTACTGCAGCAGGCTCTCTTCCAAACGCTTTCCATGTGTTAACGTAAACTATCCTCCATGGGGACAATCATCTTTCCCCTTGTCATAGATCAGGCACCAACTTTAAGGGACCAGCAGGGCAGGATCACCTGTTAGCAGTATGGGATGTACAGTGGACCCCTGATTGGGGATGCCCCCAGGAGGCTTTCCAGGGCAGGTAGTATTAGAAAGGGACCATACGGGGTGACAAGGAGGACACCCAAACAGAAATTACATCACCTTCCAAGGGTTGAAGGGATGGTTAGGATGGTTTGTGGTTAGCACACAGGGTAAATGGGGGTGCAGTTTGGGGTGAAGGGTGTCGATGAAGCCAGAATGATCACCTGTGCCTTCCTACAGGCACCTCTGTGCTGAGTACCATATGCCCCAGTGTTCCAGAAAGAATCAAATGCTGCACCCTCATACCACCTAATTCTTATCAGAAAGAATGGCAGAAAATTTGTGCCACATCCAAACTGGCCTTTGTTTGGGCAGCTGCAGGCCCCACAGCCAGGAGGAGAGTCAGTGATCTCCTATCAGGAAAACCCTCTCTGCGAGGGACACCAGAGGCCACTGTTCCTGGAGGAGCCCTGGTTTTTCTGACCCAAGGCTCCTCATGGTCGAGTCCCATGAGAATGAGGTTCTTCTGCTCTGGAAGGGGCTTTGCTGAGCTTTCTAGTGCCCAGAGCTCATGAAAACAATCCCACACAGTGCCTGCAGGATGTTAGTGACATCAGATGATCACGCCCATGACCTGCCTCCCTGACAAGGGGATGGAAAGGGAGGTTGTCTAGGCTACTTTCCACATTTATATCCAGGCTACCTGGATTGTCCTTGAGTCAACAATAGAGGCTATCTATACTCCACTCTCTTGCCAGAGAACTCAGCCTGGAGCCAGCTGCTGGCAGCAAGCCCAACGGAGACAATGGTGGGCAGCGGCTAGGCTCCTGCCTCTCGGCCCAGCTGAGCAGCTGTTTTCACACATGGAAGCTAGGGGCAGGCTCTCCAGCTGCCTCAGTGCTTCTTAGCCTCAGTTTATAGATGCCTAGAGGATTAACAGATCAATAAATGAGCTCTAAGGATCCAGGGACCTCTGGACTCTCCACAGCTGTATGCAAAATGTTGGGTATAGGTATATTTTTCTGGGGAGCGAGGCTCAAATTTTTTCTCAGACTCTCTAAAGAGGTCTCTGACTCTACAGTAGCTTAAGCACCTCTACTCTAAGAATGATTTGGTTTGATCCTCATATTAAGGAGATGGCCAAAGATGCCAGCTCTCCTGACTTTATTTATTTAGGGCTTATTCTGAGATATACTTTAGTATTACGCTATGGCTGTAATCCAAGGTCAGATGAAGAACATTTCTGTATCCTTCAGTTATTTCTTACTGAAGGCTTGACCCATGAGAGTATTTGACACCAACCTAAGATGTGTACTATATACATTCTTTCAATAAACTAGGAATACACTAGGAAAAAGTGTATATACCCTGATGCTGAGGTATGTATCTTTCCTTTTATCAAAAGGTGAGGCTTATATGACTTTAAGATGCTTCGTCCTTGCCCTGGCTGTCATGAACTCTGAGTTCTATCTGATGTTCATTTGTTCAGTGGTTTTTATTCTCACATTGCCCAAAACACTGGGGAGAAAGGATTGAGCGAAAAAGGTGTGGTCTCTGCTATAAAAAGGGACTTTTGTCTCCACGTTTTTGTGTATGCACACTTTTATCCCACTGTAGATTTTAAACTGTGGCAATTGCAAACACTGAGTGCTTGATTTGTGCATGCATGATCTAGTTGGTTTACATATATTAACTCATATTGGTAGCCCTAAGACACAATGAATAACCGTAGAGGTGGATATCATTATTATTACCATCTAAATATGAAAAAAAAAAACCTGCATTAAATAACTTACTCAAAGACAAGTGGCAGAGTCAACATCCAAAACCTGGCCCTTGGACTCCAGGCTCAGTGCTGGGATTCACACTGCTGTCAACTCAATGTCAGCTCCTTGTTGGAGCAAGACCATGCATTTGTATGGCATGATCCACTCTCCAGAGCATTTCCTTCCCATGCAGACTTGCCTCCCTGCCATGCCTGTGGTTCGTAGCCATTGTTATTCCAATTTCTGGGATGATGGTGCTGATGTTCAGCCAGGTGACACCATTCTGTGGCTCAGAGGTCAGCCCAGGACCAAAAGTCAAGACCTGGGGGCCCAAGTAGAAAGACTTCTACCTTCCTGCTTCTTCCTAGTATGTGTTTGGCTGTCATTATAAACGGCCCCAAGCCTGTGCAGAGAATTAGAAGGGAACAACACACGAGGCATTGCATTTGAATACTCAAGGGCAAACTGTCCAGCTGGCCTTTGGCCTTCAGTGGTTTGTGGCTTTGAAGATCCTCTAGGGCTGGTTAAATGTAAAATTACACCTGGTTAGTTCTAAGAGGAACCTTGAAAATCATTGACCCAGGAACTTCTGAAAGTTTTTGGAGATTAGAGTTTCTTCAGAGAATCTAATGCAAGTTATGGATGTTCCCTTCTGAACCCAGGTCACCCCTGCCCCCTGCTCTTGGTCTTGACGATTTAGTAACACAATGACATTTTGAGATGATGTTTTATTGTTTTCAGAACTGGCTCTCAAAAAGAGGCTCATTGCTTGTTTTCTGTGGCTCTAAATACCTTTCTCCTTGTCATTGAATGCCAGAACATTTTTCTTTTATTTTTGTAAAAGGGAGGAAAGGGAAGTGTAATTTTCAACTCTCAGCATAACGTGTCTTTGATTAATGTATATTGTAATCATCACAGAATACACAGCTGTCTATTAACGATGGAACCAAATGAGTTGAATAGATTATCAAAGAGCAGCAGCCCCAATTTCACTCTGAGGTACATGCTGTCTTCAGAACATTCATCTCGTTACAGGTTTGAGTCTGATTCCAATTTCTCTGACAGTCAGCATGAAGGGGAGGAAGTCCAGGCAAATGCCCTGGGTGCAGCAAGGGCTCACATCTCTGTGGAGCTGGAGAAAGACAACAGTGTGATTTTCTTGGAATGATCATTCCCAAGAGAAGAGAAAGGCAGAGAAGGATGAGGCACTTAGCTGGAGGCAGGCTCCTGGGATGAGTGGACAGGGTAATGGGAACACAGCCTCCAAGGGCAGGTGGAGGGGCTGCCAGGGGCTGTGTTTCTCTGGGTACTGCTCATGAGGAAATGCCAAGCTGGAGGATGCAGGAGAGGAATGAAGGGAAACTGGCAAGGTAACCAGAGCCAGACTTTCTAGACTCATTCAGCCACGAAGGCACCAGCAGGCCACATAGAATGGAGAGCTCCAAACTTGACTTACCCACATCTAGAAGTCCCAGGCTCTACCAGAGGCATCCTGGGCTTCTGGGGACAGGGCCATGGGAAAGATCTTATTCTAACTCCCTTGAGAGTGACCCAGAGGGCTTTGGCTTGATGGATCCCATTGACCAAGTTCCCACCCAAGCCCTATGAGGCCAAAGAACATCCAATACTCCATAATCCACAACTCTCTTTCCACATCATATCTTGCCTGATTTTCAAGCATTCAGACTGTCTCTATTGACCTAAACAATATCTCACTGTTACGATTTGGACCTAAATTGTCCCCCAAAGGTCATATCGTTTAGTCCCCAGCTGGTGGCGCTGTCTTGGGAGGCTGTAGAATTTTAGGAGGAAGCCCTTTGGTAGAAGCAGCTCCCTGGGGGTGGATGTTTGGAGATTTTTACCCCAGACCCACAGCCCTTGTGTCTCTGTGTTCCTGGTCTGCCAAGCTGTGAGGTCCACCACAGGCCCTCCTAATGCCACCACCATGCCTGCCCTGCTACCATTATGGACTGATTCTCTAATTGTGAGTTCCCAATAAACCTCTGTTTCTATAAGCTTGTTTGGGTTGGTTTTTCTGCTACAGCAATGACAGATGAGTAACACACCTATTGTGTGCACAGGCAGCGTATTTATACAGACCCACTGTTTGCATGTACATTTTTAAGGAAGTTGTACAATCTATTGCCTAATTGTTCACTATCCTCCTTCAGTAGCCTGGACACTCATCTTTATTCTTCTCCCCCATCTCCCCCTCTGCCCAAAGCTTAGCTTTCAACTTAACCTTCTTCTTCATTTGTCTTAGTCTGTTTTCTACAGCAGTAACAAAATACCTGAGACGGGGTAATTTATAGCTGAAACCTCTGTGGTCCTGGAAGCTGGGAAGCCCAGGAGCATAGAGCTAGCATCTGGTAAGGGCTTCTAGCTACAACATCACATGGCAGGGGATATCATATGGTGAGACAGAGAAAGTTTGCTAGTTTGCATTTCCTTCTCTTCCTCCTCCTCCTCTTCCTCTTCCTCCTTCCTCCTCCTCTTCCTCCTTGAACTTGTTCTGGAGCCCAGGCTGGCCTAGAATATGAAATCCTTCTGCTTCAGCCTCCTAAATGCTAAGATTACAAATGTGCACCCCTCCACCCCAAATCTCTTCCTCTTATAGAGCCACTGATGACATCATGGGGCCACCCTCAGGATTTCATCTAAGCCTAATCTCCACCCCAAAGTCCACACCACAACTGACATATGAGCTTTTGGGAAAACACTCGGACCATAGCACTCACTCTTCCTCAATATCACCATTTTTGTGTGTGTGTCTCCATTCTCATGCTTTGTTGGGTCCTCTACCTGGAGCACTCTTTTTCTTCATGTCTATCTGAAAAGCTCCCTGAAGTTTCATGTGAAGCTCAGCCATCAGTCCAGCAAAGACCATGACCTTCATTTAACCCCCTTGTTACAATGCTCCTCCTTCCACAGTCAGACTCCAGGGTCCCCTCTCATCCACCTGTACAGCTGTATTAAAGCTCCCATCATGTAGGGTTGGAATTAAAGGCCCACCTATCTGCCTCACCTCCTCGTCTATGAGAGCATCAAAGATAAGGACTCTGACTTGTGAATCTAGTGTCTGTCACAGGGCTTGGCTCATAATGTTATTGGAATGAATCCAGGATCACCTCCAGCTTTACTTTTCCAGGTCCATCCTCACCTGCCAGACCCCATACCAGGCTTGTTCACTTATTTGCTCTTGATGGGGTGAGTGGGTGGGTTTGTACTCCACTAGACAGAAAGAGCCCAAGCTTGGGAGATGAAGTAACGTTCCTAAATTCAAATGAGCTGATGGTGAATTGACAACAGTTCAACAGCTTCTCTCAGAGAGTCAAAGTCGACAGGCCAGAGAGTATAAGGTTCAAATTTTGTTTTGGAGGCCATTTAAGGGACAGAAGAGACTAGAGTGAGGTGAGACAGGCAGGGCTTTAAGGAGACATTCATTCTCAGGGATCACCTCTGCACTCGCAAGGCACGGAGTCAGTGCCTCCCTAAACTCAGCACCTTGGGCTTCTTATTGGTCCTGGTCCTGCAGAGGACACATTTTCCTCCAGAGTAGAGAGGAAGGGGGCTGCCTTCTGCTTTGTCCTGTGCATTTGGGATTGGTTGTTGTCTTCCTGGTTCATCAGATGAGCTTTTCTGAGCATGAGCTAGGTGCTGTGGGGGCTTGAATGTTGCTGTGATGCTAAAAGCTGTGCCACCAGTATTTTAGACCAGCAGGGCCACTTGAGATGGGCAGGTTTCGGCTAAGCTTCCAGACTAAGACAGACGAGGGAGAAGGACCCAGCAGCCTACTCCTGAAACAATTAACCACTGAAAACCCTATGAATGAGCCAGGCGCAGTGGAGCACACCTGTAATCATAGTGACTTCGGAGGCAGAGGCAGGAGGATAGCAAGTTCAAGACCAGAGGCAGTCTGCAAAATTTAGCGAGACCTGTCTCAACAAAACAAAACAAAACAACAACAACAACAACAACAACAAAAGCCCTATGAATAACAGAGAAGCAGTGTCAAATACAGTGTGGGGAAAATGAGCTCCCAAGGCTAGAAGGCATTCAGAAGGTGACTGGGGAAGAGTTGCCTCCACAAAGTAGAATCAACCTTAATGACAGGAACAGAGAAAGACCCTGGGACCTCCTTTTGCAGATGTGGCACAACTCAAAATGAGAAGAAACACAGTGGCTACAATAATAGGCTCAAACAAAAAGATAATGTGCATGGCACAGTGTTCGGGAGTGTTTCGTACATAGGATCGCTATGAGTCAGATCCCCCTTGACGGCCGTAACAACAACAGCTGTCAGGTAAAGGGGTCAGAGGAGAGAAGAGAGTCGGGGGCATAGAGGCACATCCTGGTTGTTGCTCTTGAGGTCAGCACACACACAGAGCTGCCATCCTCAGGCCGTCAGGGCCAGGTCCATGACCCTGAATGATGGGTCATCAGACTTCCAAGAGATAGTGTCAGCCAAGAAGAGAGGGAGTCTGGGCACAGGAAACAGCCTGAGGAAAGACACAGAGGCAGGGGGGCCAGGGCCTGCTCCAGGAGCCCTGTTTTAGGAAAATAGCAAGAAAAGAGACCAGGAAGGCTATTGGTACCTGAAAGCCTGCCAGACCAGTCCCCACAGCAAGGGGCTCTGCCTGGGAGCAGACAGTGCCAGCAAAAGTCACGTCTGGAGCAACTACAGTCCCCCAAGCCTTATGCGCTCTCCAGATACTGTGTTCTGCTGGGAGGTCACAGCAATGTCAGGAGTCGACAGGGGATTCTGGCCCGACACCCCAATTCAGCACAGCACAGCAGGGCAAGAACTGGCTTTGTGAGGCCATGGCTGGGAAAATCATCACGGTAGGGTGGGGGCAGGATGGCTGCGATTTCCCCCTAAAAGTTCCTCTGCTCCATCCTCTGCTGTGACCCGTAAATTCACCAAGATGAAGTCATTCCCCAGTTGTGACTGTAAAAACCCAGCCGCGTAGCTAGGGAGTTTGCAGCAGAGTGAGATGATAAAAAACAAAAAAACCAAAAAAACCCAGGGGTTCTGCAAGAGGAGGGTCAAATCCGCCTGGCCCTGGGGAAGGGGAGAAGGCTGTTCTGTTCTTTTTAACAAGCACCAGCAGGTTTTCAACTTTGTAAGATTCCTCACCCCACCCCACTGCTGCATGTTGCCCCCCCCCCCCATTCCTTTTGTAGGGGATCATCCCTGCAAATGTGGAGCTTTCTTGGTGTTAAAAAATAAAACAAACATAAAATATTTAAAACCCAGTCTGAAAGTTCTCTCCTTCCTGCTGAGTTTGAAGCAGACTTCATTATTCCAAAGTCTTCTGAAATTTGGCCAGAAACTGAGAGCTAAGAGAAGCCCCAGACCCCATAGTCTTCTTCGTGGAAACTGAAGCATGGAGCCAGGGACACCTGCTCAGTCTGATAAGGAGTGGAGGCTCACCTGCCTGTCGTCACAGGATAGCTTTCTCATCTACAGGAAGGCCACACGAGGGTCACTGGGTCATCGCATTGCCTAAGATCTCCTCCAGCTCTGTCCTCACCTTCTTCATCCCAAAGCTACTAATTGAGCACTTACTGTGTTCACACATTGTGATATGCCCTAGGGATAGAGCAGTAAACCAAGCAGATAAAACCTTGCTTTGGCCCTCTCCACCAGGAAAGGACTGCAAGTCTAGCATGTTAAAAAACGAAGTCTGTGTGTCCTTGCCACCTTTGATGCTGAGGTTACCAGTGAAGGTATGGTGGTGTCTCACATGGGCAACAGCCTCATAGCTCACCAAACACTGCTGCAATCTCTTTCAACATAGGTGGCCAACATCAGATTAGAGGCAATGAGCTGAGACAGGACAACCCTGAAGGCAAATGACTACACTGACATTCACTGGCTGATGCAGGCACTATGCTTTCTCCTTGTTCCATGACCCTTCACTCTGTGCTCTTTCAGAAGGAAGAGACAGAACAAGCTCCTAAGGGTATGCTGAGTACATACTGCATGCTGGGCAGAGTGCTAGGTATGTGAACACTCATTTGGCCCTTTCAATACCCCTCTGGAGCATTGCATTGGGAAAAGCTGTTGCAAAAGACCTCTTTAAAATGTTGAAAAGTAAAGATGTTGCATTGAAGATGAAGGTGCACCTGACTCATGCCATAGCATTTTCAGTGGCATCATATGGTTGTGAAATCTGTACATTGAATAAGGGAAACAGGAGAAAACTTGATGTTTTTGAATTATGGTGCTGGAGACAAATATTGAGTATACCATGGACTGCCAAAAGGACAAACAGATCTGTCCCAGAAAAAGTGCAACCAGAGTGCTCCTTGGAAGCAAGGATGGCTAGACTGAGTCTTAAATATTTTGGGCATGTAGTCAGGAAGGACCAATCCCTGGAGAAGGACATCATGTTTGGGAGAGTGGCAGGTCGATGAAAAAAAGGAAAACTCTCAACTAGATGGATTGACACAGGGTCTGCAACAATGGGCTTAAACATAAAAAAGATCTTGTACCTGGCACAGAATTGAGGAGTGTTTCATTCTGTTGTACATAGGGTAGCTATGAGTCAGACCCGACTTGATGACACCTAACAACTGGAGGTGGGTAACCATCTTGTTTTGCAAATGAGGAGAGAGTTAGAGATGAGATTACCCAAAGGCCATCAAGAAAGTCAAAGTAAAAATTTGAACTCAATCTATGTTACACCAAACACAAACTTATTAGTTGCATATGAGTTCTATGAATTTTATAGCATTGTGGAATATAGAGCTAGAAGGAACTTTGAGAGACCATGCATGCACCTCATATCCCAAGCCTTTTGTTTTCCTCAGGTAGGAAAGATATTTTTCCTTTCACATTTCCCTGGAATTTTTAAAATAATGACGTCTAAGAATTAACTTCAGTTTTATACTAGTAAACATTTAACATTGATTTCAAAACAAATCCCAAACCATGATTTGTAGCATTTGCCGATTTCCATGGTGTCTGTTAAGGTTTGTATCTAACTGTCCTCCATGTTATATATTTAAACACTGGGTCCCCAGCTGGTGGTGCTGTCCAGGGAAGTTACAGAACTTTGGTAGGTAGGATTCTAGCTTTGTAGACAGAGCTCCCTGGGGGTGGGAGCGTGGGCCTTTGGAGGTTTTTACTCAGACCCCAAGTTCTGCTTCCTGATCATCAAGGTCTGTGCCATGGGCCCTGCCATGCCCGCCCTGCAACCTGCTGCCACCACAACTGCTGTACCACCATTATGGACTGATCTTCTAACCATGATCTGCCAATAAAAATTTCCCTCCATAACTTTACTTCGGTTGGTTTCTCTGTCACAGCAACACAACACCTGACTAATACATTACCATACTCTAAAAATAGCCAATTTCTATCTGCTATGTGAATGCATACTGAGCCAATAGATGTTGTAGAGTTTTATAGCATTTCTACCAAACAGATACAAGAGCAAGACATGCCTGCCTTCAAAGTATGAGAACTGGAAAACCTATTATATGCATCTATTATATGTATTACTCCATAAATGTTTCCTTATCATAAACCACAATTCTCACTGGATGTCTCAGAGATTAGCTGAGTTTTGAAATCACATTAGAAATCCTATATCCTGGAGTAGGAAGAAGCTTGCATTGGTTCCTATTGCTATGTAACAAATGAACCTCAAATTACAGTAGCTCAGAACAATAAACATGTGTTGTTTTATGGATCCTGTGGGTCAGGAATCCAGGCCATCTATGCCAGGTTGTCTGGCCCATGGTCTCCCATAGACTGGACTCAAAGTGAAGGTAGGATCTATAGTCTCATTCCATAGCCTGACTGAGGCAGATCTTCTCCTATGTGCACACAAGAGCTTGTTACAAGGATCCATACTGTGGCTTATAGGACTGAAATGCTCACTTCCGCACCAGCTGTTGCCTGGAAGTCTTTCTCAGTTTCTTGCTGCATAGACCCCTTCATAGGCTTACCCATGGCAGGAGCTTCCTTCAGTGCAAGCAAATTACTTTGCTTAAGCTAGAACATATAGTCCTTTTATAGCCTTGTCATAGATATGACATCTCTTTACTTTGGTGTGTTGTATTTATTAGAAGTAAGTCATTAGGTCCAGCCCACACATAAAAGGAAGATATCACACAATGGTACGGATACCAGCAGGCAAGGACCAATGGCACCCACTTTTGAGGCTACTTACCATAGAACCTAAGTGATTATAATAATAACTATGAATGCTTATCAAGCATTGGGAACTGTTTTGAGTGCTTTCCATATAAAGCTTTATTTCTTCCTCACTACAACTCAGGAGGTTGGTTCTGTAAACCTTGTTTTATTGACATAAAAGCTGAGTATCTGAGAGGTTATAAAATAATCTACAGGCCACACACCCAGGAAATTGAAAGCACTCTGGAGCTGGCAGCTGGCTTCCTCTGGAGGCTAGAGTGTTCACCATGACTTGGACGGATTCTTCTAAAAGGACCGCTAGTGATCAGTTAGTGGTACTCTCTTCTTTTTGCAGATGGCAAGTCTAAGGGCCAGAGAACTTAACTAACTGTTGAAAGTCACACAGCAAGTCAGGAATAAAGGCAAAACTTGGGTCTTAGTGTCTCTTGGGTGCCCTGGTTTTGAAAGGAAGATGGATGAGGCAGGCAATAAGTCCACAAAGCAGTAGCTAGCATAAAGCAGTGTCTAGCTCTCCTTCTCCTTGCCCTTCCAACTCTCTAGAAGCTTAAAGGTAACCAGCATTTGGCCCAATTCTGTGCATCAAGTGAAAGTGAAGGTCCCCTCTACCCCAGGTTGGGACATGAAAGTGATGGTACTTGGTTATACCTGTGGTTAATCCATGTCTCTTTTCTGGAATACTTAAGTTTGCCTTGTCTGGGGGAAAAAAATACAGACCTCTCCCAGACATCAGAGTAATGGACTGGTTTTAAGTTTTCCTGGGGGCTTAATAAAAGGTGGTGGTTTGGGTAACATTTCTGTGATAGGCCCTTCTGTTAATACTTATCTGGCTAATGCATCTTCCAAATGGCCTGGTGCAGCTTTCAGGACATTAAGGAGACTTCACAATGTTGTTCTACATATGGTATTTCTGCACTAGATTTTTTTTCTTCCTTTCCACTTGTATAAATTATTTTATGATGAAGGTGGTGATGCTGAGGGAATAGAGGCCAGAGGAAGGGTTAGAATTTCACAGGACCCAGCTCGAGGCATTTTTTGGAGCCCAGAGGGAGCCCGGCCCCACATTCTTGAGTACAGGGGGACGAGGAGGAATGGTAGCTCAGTGGAACAGCGAGTCTGTGGCTGACGAACTCCAGCTGCGCTAGTGCATATCACATCCTGGCCTGGCAGACATCTGCTCCCTGGAAATGACACAGGCTATTAACAGACTCCCCCCAAAAGGCTACACCAGGAGTGGATGCATGGAATTCCTACTGATACACAGAAATCCCAAGACTGAAACCATCTTCCCTGCTCTTATCAGCCCAGCCAAGATAACTGGAGTGAGAGTAGAATCTTAACACGATGGAGAAATTCCACCTTATGAGTACCAGGCGCCAGATCTAGGCCCTGCACTTGACAGATGTCCTCATTCCGCACAGCTGAATGCCTCGCTGTGTCAGGTATAGTGCTAGGAGCTCCAAATGCAGGAGGAAGAAAATGCAGTCAGTGCTGTAAGGGAACTCCCAGCCTAATGGGAAACACAGATGGCCCCTACCCCCACTACAAATAGACTGTATGGTGAGTGGACAGACAGAATGAAGCCAGCAATGAGATAAAGCCTATAGGGAGGCACAGAATCAACCAATCAGGAAAGTGAAGCATCAAGCGTCAGCTACAGGTAGGATGAGTGAGGGGAAGCCAGGTAAAGACAGGTGGGTGCATGTGTGTGTGCCTGCGTGTACACACACACACACACACACACACACACACACACAGTGGGTCTTTATGGATATGTACCGTCTTTCTCTGGGATACATACCCTGGTACAGAATCACAACCCTATACACTATAAATATCTTAATTTCACTATTTCCATATGAATTTTCCAAACAACTGCAACATAATTCCTATAACTGTGCACAAGAGCCTCTATTTTCTTCCCATACTTACCTAAAGTTAATGTTCTTCAACTTTCTAGTGTATGCCAGTCAGGTGGGATATAAAGTAGTACCACTTCCTAATTTGCATTCTCTGTACTTTCTTGATAGTTTGACCACATCTTCAGAAATGCATTAGCCTTTTTGCTTTCTCCTGTGAATTGCCTGTGCTTATTCTTTGCCCATTTTCTACTTGTTTTCCTTTCTTTTACTTGCCAATTTGTAAGAATTACTTGAACAATTTACTTATTAATCATCTCCCAGTGTTAGACTTGGCCAAAGTCTTCTCCCAAATTGCCATACCTCTGAGAAGGTTTATAGTGGTGCATTTTGATGATCACAATTCTTACTTTAATTATGTTGTTGTTGTTGTTAGGTGCTGTTGACTCAATCTGATTCACAATGACCCTATGTACAACAGAACGAAACAATCCCCAACACTGTGCCACGCCCAGCACTATGTCAGAGCTTCTCTGCTATAAATAGGGTTTTCAATGGATGATTATTTTAGAATTGTTTTGGGAGTGAGCTGTCAGGTCTTTATCCCATTTTTGTGGTACTAGGTATAAAACTTAGGACTTTAGAAAGCTCAGAGCAGCACTCTACCAACTGAGCTAAACCCCAGCCTACTTTAATTATCAATCATCTTAATTATAGTTTATAAATAAAAATTCATTCATTTTTCCCCATTTGTTAATAGTTTGGGGGGTCTTATTTAAGAAATAATTCATGATTCCAAAATACAAAGAAAACCACATATTTTTTGATGGTTTTTTTAGTGTTAACTTTCACATCTAGGTCTTTAAACCATTTGGAATTTATTTCTATTGAAAGAATAAGGTAAGAGCTTGACTTTATTTTTTCTGCAAGTGTTCTTGCAGAAGTCAGTGTTCTTAACAGGATTTACAAAATAATCTATCCTTTCTCCACTGATTTGTGATGCTGTCTCTGCCAAATATCTATTGGGAGACAATTCTTCATGTCCCTTGCAGTTTTGCACATCTTGTGAGCAGAGACTGTGACAGACTATCTGCAACTATCTTTTCAAGGATGTTTGTACAGCCAATAGCTGTGGTAATAGGGAGAGTGTCTGCATGCAGTGCAGTGGGCAGGGTTCGTTACTGCTCAGGATAGTAAAAAAATAACATCTCTCTTTGGGACCAAGGCCAGGCAGGCTTACTGCCCTTATGAAAGATTAGGGTTCTTCCAGCTATGGGTCCTTAATAGAGGTCCTGTCAATTAATCTACTATTTGTGCTGGTGTTGCCTATACTCCATCATATTCCCCTGCAGGCATTGTGACTTGAAGAGCAAATACTGATATTCTGGCCACGGCTGTTGGTGCAAGCAATTACCTGTCTTTCATCTCTGATCCAAGAGTCTCTTGTCTTTTTCCAATAGCTATGAAATTGTGGCAGGCTAATTTGTTAGCTTGCAAGTGGTATAATATCTCTGACGCTTAACATTTCATAACAATATTGTTGTTGTTAAGTTCTTTTGAGTTGAGTTGGACTCATAGTGACCCTATGTACAATAGAACAAAACACTTACCCACACTGTGCTATGCCCAGTACTATTGTCAGTGCTTCTCTGCTATTCATATGGTTTTCAATGGCTGATTGCTTCGGCAGTGGGCTGCTGGGTCCTTCTGCCTACCCTACAGCACCTGGTATTCCCAGGCAGTCTCCCATCCAAGAACTAACCAGGCTGACCCTGCTTAGCTTCCATAATTAGATGGGATAGGATGCCTGGGTGCTATGGCTACAGACTTCAAAACAACCAAGTTCTATATAATTGGGACTCTACACTTTTTTATTAGCACATTTGTGTTTTTTAAAAACATTAGTACCAATTGTTTTGATTATCATTGTTTTGTATAATTCTTGGTGTGCTCCCAACTTTGGTCTCTGTCAAAGTTAATTATTTCTTAACATTAATTTTCTTATAAAATTTCATTTTGTGGTACTGTGGGTTTGAACCTAGGGCCTTGCACATGCTTGACAAATGTTCTGCCACTGAGCTTCATCCCTAGTTCCCCTTTCCCCCTCTTTTGTTTTGAGACAGGGTCTCACTAAGTACCACAGGCTACTTCTGGTCTCCAACTTGCAATTCTCCTGCTTCAGCCTTCCAAATTACTGGGATTACAGGCATGTGCCACAGCACTTGGCTCTTACATAAATTTTTTTGGAATCAATTTCTTAAGTTTCCCCTAAAATTTTGTTGGAATTTTGATTGTAATAATTATAAATGTATGAGTTAACTTAGGGAGAATTGCTATCTTTATAATAGTCCCCTTTCATGAAAATAGATTATACACCATTTCATTAGGTTTAAATTTTCTTCCATCAATGTTTTAGATGTTCTTTAATAAGTTAATTGCTACTTTGGTTTTCTTGTTGCTATTACAGATGGTTATCTTATTTTCTATTACAATGTCTAATTGTAAATGTAGGTAGAAAATATTATTACTTTTTATATGTTGATCTTGTACACTGCAAAGTTATTTATTTTTCCTTTTAATTGTTAGACTTTTCTGACTGTTGAGTTTTCTATGCAGAATATCATATCATCTGTAAGGGATGGAGAAAAAGCCGCTTCTTTTCCACTCTATCACCATTTTCATTTTCTCTCTGTCTTAACAAGAGCCTGTAGAATTATATACCATGATAATTGTGAAAGCAGCTCTGTTGTTATATTACTGACCTGACAGGAGCTTTCTCTTAAGTATGATGTTTACATATTTAGTATGCAATATTTGTCAAATTAAGAACATTGACATCTATTCATTTTTATAAAAGAAAATTTTTAAAATTAAAAATTAATACTGAACTTTGGATTGTATTTTGCCACTGATTGGCATGGTGGCTCCCTCCATTCTATCATCAATATGCTGAATTGCCTGAATAGATGCATCTTGGGAGAAATGCAGCTTAACCATGATGTATTTTTAAAAATATATCATTGTATTCAGTTGGCTAATCATATGTTTAGGAGTTTTGCATCTATGTGGACCATTGCATGGGTGTAGTGTGGACTCTGAATGAAATGGAGAGTTACAGAAGTCTCCTCAGTGGAGAAATGAAAAGATCCGATTAATATTTTTAGAAGGAACTTCTTGGCTACAGATTTGATGCTAGATTAGAAGACAAGGATGGAAGCACAGAGAGACATTAATTAGCCTATTAGCTTTGAAAATACAGATCTGAAATGACGTTTTGCAGCAAGGTGGTGGTAGTGAAGAGGAAGAAAAGGCTAGACACTGGGTATATTTTGAAGGTTGGGCCAGCTGGATGTTCTGCTAGGTTGGGTGTTGCATCGGACAGAAGAAGAAGAGTAAGGTTTTGACTTGAACAGATGACTAGAGTTGCCATTATATGGAACAAGAAAAATACAGGTATAGCAGACTGTGGAGTGAAGAGGTGGAGGTTGGTGGCTGCAATGAGGAGTGTTTGGGACCTGGTAAGGACACTGGGTATGTAATGCAAGGCCCAGAGAATATGCCTTAAGGTCAAGCTCCCACTGGCACTGCCTAGAACCTTGATGCAGAAATAATCTGATGAGGGATCCATCATGGCACCAATGGCCCTGTCTCCCTGCTTAGTAGATATAGTAGGATTCATTTTTTGTCACTACCACAGTTGTTATCAGCTGTCTTCCACTTCTGTATCCAAACACAACTGTGTCATCTCTGTTGCTACTAAAATCCACTAAGACCACTTAGCCCTTAACCTTACCAGCGAATGCAGGTTTTGTGCCTAGTTCTTTCCTTCCATTGCTCAGCTCCAAATTCAGCTCTCCAGCAGGTACTTGCAGTGGGTGGGGCCACATGATTGCGCCAAACCACAAAGGAGGCTGGGTAAGAAAGTGTTCTGACTTCTATTCATAAAGAGAACAGAACTCATGAAGCAACATACTCCCAAAACAGCAAGCGTGCCTAAATGTTCTGGGCAGCCAGAAAACTTAATAAATATTGACTAGATTCTTTGCTGCCCTTTACTTCCTAAATTTTGCTGCATTCATCTCTTTTGGCTTCTTTTGCTCAAATCATAGCTTTTAAAGATTCATCCACAATTTGTGTATGTCCATGGATTGCCTCTTTTTTTTCTGAGTATTATTCCATTGTGACACATTTTTTCTGTCTCTGAACATTTGGGTATTTTTTCTGTTTGGAGTTATTACTAGTAAAACTGCTTTGAACATCTTCATACAAGTGTTAGTCTGGACCTACTTTTATTACTCATGGATAAATATCTGAAGGCAGGTTGGCTGGGTTCTTCAACAGATGTATGTTTAGTTTTATAAGAAATGGCCAGACTTGTTTCCAAGCTGGTTGTACTGTTTTATATCCCTACCAGAAGTGTGTGATTGTCCCAATTGCTCTGCATCCTCATAAACACCTGATATTCCCTGTGCTCAATCCCAGGCCTGTCTCACTGCAGAGCACATCTATTTGATGCTCTTTCCTGCCCTCTGGCAATTTCTGACCCTGGAAAACCTCCCATTCCTGAGGCCCTTTACTGCTCAGGACAGGAATTTCTTGTCCTCCTCCATCCTGGGCTGACCTTGGTCAAGTTCCTTCCAAGTTCCTGGACATTGTTTTCCTCATTGAATATAAGAAGATTGGAGAAGGTGATGGCTTAGCTTCCTTCCAGTGGTGACATTTTTTTTCTCCAATCTATGTTCTTTCCTTGTTTTCTTTTCCATCTGTCACTTGACACAGTGCGATTGATTACATTTCTTTAACTGCCTTGGAAAACAGCTTGTATTTAAAAAAAAAAAAAGACCTTAAATAAAATAAAACTCCATTTTGCTAACAAATTTGAGAAGAGAAATGGAAAGGATTCTGATGTTCATTGAACACCTCCTATGAACCCTGTCCTCACAGAACCGACCTCTTGTTTCATCACTGCATGCCGCCTGCAGTGCAGTCTTCTGAGGGACAGTTTTACTTAAGTTCTTCTTTTCTCTCACCTCTATATTAATCATGGTTCTTCAGGGAAACACAATGAATAGAATATACACAGAGATGTTACTGTTGTTATTAGGTACCATTGAGCTGAGTTCAACTCACAGCCACTCTATATACAACAGAATTAAACACTCTCTGACACTGTGCCATGCTCAACACTACTGCCAGTGCTTCTCTGCTATTCACAGGGCTTTTTATGGCTGATGGTTTCGGGAGTGGGCTGCCAGGTCCTTCTCTCAAGCCTATAGCACCCGGCATTCCCAGGAGATCTCTTGTCCAGGCTCTACCCTGCTTAGCTTCTGGGATCAGATGGGATCAGATGCCATGGTGGTATTGCTGTAGATATACAGAGAGGTAAGAGGAGATTATTATGGGAACTGTGCCCATGATTACAGAAGCTCACAAGTCCCACCATTGGCCTGCAAGCTGGAGAAGGAAAGACGCACGGGCTAAGTCCTGGCATCTGAAGACTCCAGGATCTAGAGCTTCTGTGTCCAAGGGAATTGGCTTTTCCTCTGGCTGTTTTATGTGGGTCCTGGACAGATTGGATGAAGCCCTTCCACATTGGTGAGAGCAGGTCTTCCTTATTGATTATGTGAAAGGACTCAGGCACAGAGTGCTACGTTAAACCCATTGCCACTGGGGTGGGAGATCGTGGGTGCACAAAATGAGGTGTAGGGGGCACATAGAGATGGAGAGAAATGTGCAAAGTCAAGATGTTGCCCAGGACGAAGCTGAGTACCTGGAGCTCCATCTTTCTGGGGCAGCCACCCAATGTGGAAAAGGCTGGCATGGACTGCAGCACACTCTGCACAGCTGCTCCCGCGTGGAAGGTCTGGGAAGGTCTCCGTGACACCAGCCTTACTATACACAAAGGCACCTGCAGCTCAGCCTCTGCCTGGCTTCAGGACCCACTGCCAGGCTCTGCAGGCTCAGTGGCTGATAGTGTCTCCAACGGGTGAAAGGGACAGGGAGAAAAGCCCTGGAGCCCGGAACTCCTGAGAGTCATTAGATCCCAAATTTCCCTGGAGCAGGACAGCCACCTGAGAGGGACGCGCACGGGGCTCCTGGTGTGCAAGAAGGGAGCAGCCGTTCATCTGGGATGTGTTTTCAAGCTCTAGCCAGGGTAAACAGGATTTCATTAAGTCACGTCTGGCCCGAGGCACAGGGAATGGGTCCGGTTTCACAAAGGCCGCCCCATCTCCTGCAGCATGGTCCTGACGGTCATGTGGTAAAGGACACCCCTCCTCAGAGAAGACAAACAAAGGCGTCCACAGGGTCGAGGTGGGACCTCTTCCTTTGCTCATGTCCTGCTCAGGTTCCAGGGGGACATGGTGGCCCACCTGCCCGCCAGCTGGCTGTCTCATGCTGCTCAGCCATTCATCCAGGTATTCCAGGCATCCCAGGCATTCCAAACACCTATGCCGAGCTGCCGAGCTGCCGGGCAGAGGATCATCACCTGCTGGACTGGAGTCGAGGCTAAGGACACCTCCCTTACTCCCTTTTGCTCTTTTGCCAATGATGAAGCTGAAACTTCAGGTGTTGTCCAGAGTTGCGCAGCTAGGAAGGGGCAGCCCTGAGATGCAAATCCAGTCCTACCTGCTGGTGTCAGACCCACCTCAGCCCTCAGAGGCTTGGAGGAGCCCCACTGTCACTCCTCTGGATTTTCTCATCAGAAAATATCAGCCTGTGCACAATGACCCTCTGTGATCTGCCCCTCCTCGGTTCTCCTGATGGGCTGGGGAGTCTTCAGAGCTGGGACTCTGCCCCTTCTATTCTGCAGATGGGAAAAATAAGGCCCAGTAAAGCTTCATTTCCAGCCCATGGTCCCTTGGCCAATCTGAGACTACTCTAGATGCCTGCCTCAATGTGTTCCTTCTCCTCGACTGATGACAGAGCCACACCCTTGCCAGGGAGAAGTTTTCACTCATGCTGTGGACATTAATTCTCAGAGGAGAAATCTCATTTCCTGTCTTGTTGGCAAACATTTGGAACATGCTGGCCCCACTGACCCTTCTCTTTATCTTTGGCCCTATAGATGGGACTCAGAAAGGGTGTGTGTTTCAGGGGGTGAGGCACCTCTGCATCCAGAGAGCAGCCCCCTAAGCAGCAGCTATGGGGTCAGAGCACCTGAGCAGGAAACTGGCATGCCATTGCTGGCAGCCTGGTCCTGAAAGATGCCCACACACCCCTGCATAGCACGTATACATGAGGTTGCTTCTCCAGGAATCCACGTGCTTGGGGTCACCCTACTGCTGGCTGGGTGGCACTGGAGGTGGGAGTCTCCTCTCCAGGGTATTGGCAGGCTCTACAGAAGGTTCAAGTCTGTGACATAGGCATGTTTCTGCTGTGGGCTTGCCCCTGGGCTTGGAGCATTAAGCCATGTGAATCATCTTGAGGAAACTCCAGAAACCTTGTGACGAAGATGCTACCTTCCTATTTCCCAGAATGAGACCTTGTGGTTGAGAAAGGTTAAGCAACTTGCTCAAAGTCATATGGCTTGGAAGGGGCCCAGCAGGACTTTGAACTCAGGGTGATGATACTAGTGCACACATGTGACATCCTCCATGTTCAGGTGCCCACCAGAGAGAACCGATTTGGCTTCCTGTCCCATCAACAGCAGAGCTAAGGAGGATTCCGGGAACTACCTCTTTGTCCTCAGAATTCAGCTCTGGAAAGTTATTGGACATCCAATACTTTTGCATCCCAGCCTGTAGGAAGGCTGAAGCCCAGGCATGGGGAAGGATCGGGCAAGGTCACGGCCCAAGTTGCTTCTGCCAAAAACATTATCCGAGAGCCCACTGGAAGCTGAGTCCCCTCCAAGGCACAGCCGGGGGATGGCAACCAGCAGGAAGTCTGTGCACAGACTTCCAGGGTTCTGGAAGAGGCATGCTCATAGGATGACAGGTGGCACAGAGCCAAGGTCCCTGGGTCTTCTTCCTCAGCGGGTTCTGTGCTGAATCATTCTGCCCCTCTCCTGCCCAGTGCCTCCACTCAGCCCCTGAGCCTCTTCTCCTAGCTGGACTTGGAGCCTTGGGGCCTTTCATCCCTGTTCTTCCAGAGGAGCACAGCCTCTTCCTCACTCCCTCCTCTGTTCACAAGCCAGAAAGAGAGGTTTCAGACATCCCAAGGGAGCCAATGATTGAAGGAGGCATCAGCTCTGCCATTTCCATGATGGGGGGCCTCCCACGGGGATCCTACCCCACACCACAATACCCTCCTCTGCCATGCTAGGCAAGCTGCCCTCAGCGAGATGGGAGCTCTGAGCTCTGGACCAAAGCTCTGTGTGGACATCTGAATGTCTGGGGATCCCTGCTGTAGCATTCTTCCCCTGCTGAGCACCACCCAGGACTCCACAAACTCCAGACGAGAGCTATGCTCCAGCCTCATTTCCAGGGGATTCCTTCCCACCACACTGGCCAGCACAGTGGGTGGTTCTTACCCCATCCTCAGAGTCTCTGGGGAAATGTGGAAAAGATCAATCAAAAACATTGTGAGCCAGAGCCACTCTGAGAGAATGCAGGATAAGACATTGCCTCTAATAGGACATAAATTCACTCAGTTCCATCTTTATGGAGCCCTTCCAGTGTGCCAGGCAGTGCCAGGGTCCTGGATAAATGGTGAGCAAAGCAAGGAGGCAGACAGCACCGCATCAGTGGATATATAATTACAAATGGAGAGAATACTAGGAAGGAAAACACAGGCTAATAGGAGACAAATGTGCAGAAGACGAAGTAATCTGGAGAAGAATTCCCTGAGAACACTGCCTCTGTGTGAGAAGATGAAGGGTGAGCAGGAGGAACATGGGGAGAGAGGTCTAGGAGAAAGAACAACTGCCTTGGCAAAGAACACAGCTGGTGCAAAGGCCCTGGGGCAGGGAGAAAGAAGACAAGTTTGATGAGGGGAAGTGTGGGGTAAGCTGAGCCTGGAGAGGCAGAGAAGCAGTTGGAAGACACTGTGGCACGTCCTTCCTGGTAAGAAAATGGGGAACCCATCAACACAGGTAAAATGGGGAAGTGCATCTCCAGATTTTGCCTTAGGAAGGTCACTCTGATAGCTTTGTTAGGGGTGCAGGTGCGGACAGGCAGATACAGAAAGACACATTAATCTGGGGGACTTTGCATCATTTGTGCAGATAGGCAAAGGTGGTCGCTTGGCCAAGAGTGGTAAAAAGACAGATGGGGAGAAATGGATGTAGCCGAGAGAAGTTTAAAAGACAAAGCAACCTGTGTTGGGAGCTAGCGAGGGAACAGGAGCTGTCTGCACTGGAGGGGTGGCAGTGACATGAGTGGCTCTGCTTGGCCTGTCCCTCTGAAGGCAGTGCTGCATCCTAGAGATCACAGGGGACAAGAGCTCACATCTGGCTCAGGCAAAGGTGACACCAGGTGACGCCAGACTAACAGGCCAGCATGGGCCAAGGCAGAGGATGGGGCAACGTGACACCAAAAAGCAAGCAGAGCTGCAGCTGCACGGTCCCCATCCCCTCTTCTCTCTCTCCTGACCTTGCCCACCAATGTCCATGGGATGAGCAGGGGCTGATGGCTCACTCCCCAGCCTCAGGGGCGGCAGTGTCAACCTCCCTGTCTCCAACAGCCCCGTCCTGCTCTTCCTCTGGGGGCCTGTCCCTTCCTCAGCCTCTCCCCTCCACAGCTCCGATAGTTGGGACCATGGCATTAACTGCTATGCTGTCCCTTGAGGAAAGACCTAGACTTCTGTCTTTCAGGAGAGGAATGGGGACCGAATTCACCCAAGATCCCATCACCAGGAGGAGGTCAGTGGGGACTGATCTGGGGGCTGTCAGCGTCAAAGGTCAGCTTAACCCCTAGTCCTGTCCACTTTCCCCCACTGCCTCCTCAGGCCAAGAGCCAGGCCAGGCCTCAGCTAGAGGTGCAAGACCGTTCCTCATGGCCTGGCTTCCCCAGGCCCTGCCCTGCGTCTGGGAGGCCTTGGCACCCTCTGTGGGCCACAGTAGGGCAGTGGTGTCTGGCACAAGTAATGTCCTGTAGGCACCAGAATCTACCTCGACTCATTGGCTCTAAACTATTCTTAGGAATCAGAACAAAATGTCACCCAAACTCATTCCCCTCCTGACCCCATCGCCATAATAATTCTAGACAGAGGGCACCTCCAGTGAAGTAGCAGGTGCCCACAGATCACAGGAAAGTCTTCATGGCACCACCATAATTTCCAAAGGTGGGTCCCAGACAGCCCCATCCACAAGCCCCTATCCATGATCCAGGCAAACATCACTCTCTGCCCCAAATGTCCAACCCCTGGGGCCCTGGTGGTGAGGACTTCATGCAGACATGAGGTGCCACTTTGGACCAGGTACTTCATCTCTCTGGACTCAAAGTACTTCCTGGGGAAATCATGAATTTGGACTAGGGAAATGCTAAAGTCCCTTTTGGCTCTAAAACTCTGTCAGAAAAATGTCCAAAAAATAACATATCCATTCTAAATACCTCAGAAAGGCTACAAAAGTCATCTTCCTAACCAGAACTTTTTGACAAATTCCCTATCCCCTCAGGACAATTATCCAATGAAAGTTGCACAAGTGCAGAGACTTGGCTCAGCTTTGGCCCACTGCTGAATCTGCAGAGACTGCCCAATGCCTGGCCTTTAGGAGGTGCCTGATAAACACAAAGACCCACCAATCTCCTGGGATCACAATTTTGCATAACACAATCTGATTGCTGTGTGGTTCCAGAAGCCACAAGTTCAAAATCAGGGTGTCTGTTGCAGGCCAGGCTCCTTCCAAAAAATGTAAGGGAGCATGTTCTTGTCTCCTCCAGCTTCAGGTGGTGGCTGTCCATCCTAGAATTCTATGGCTTCCTACATGTGTCACTATGAGCTCAGCCTTCCTGTCACATGACCACCTTCGCTCTTCAAATCTCTGTGGCTCCTTCTGCCTCAACTCTTCTGTCTCCTGTTGCAGAAAGTTCTCTGCCTTCAGGGTTCATGCAATTAAATTGGGCTCACCTAGATAATTTGGGGTACTCTCCCCATTTTAAGGCAAAGAGTCCCTCCCTTTTGCCATGTAACAAAACATGTTCACAGGTTCCAGGATGAGGTCAGGGGTGTCTTTGGGGATCCATTCTGCCTATAATAGTGGCCCTCAGTCCCCTTGAAACCCACTCACTCTGGTATAAGGAGGGACCTCCTGGTGGAAGGCAAGGCTTAGTCAGGGTACCACATGGGGCTCCCTCTCAGGTTTGTCTTCCTCCTCAGCCCTGTGCCCATATGTGGGGAAAACAAGGGTAAGGACTCAGGTGTAAGCAAAAGTAAATCTGTGCAAGCTGGTTTTACAAAAATTTCTACAAGCCAAGGCATAAGTCAAGAGTGTTTTGCAGCATCTCTAGGAAGGTGTAATGCAGAGAAGGGGCCAGATGGCTTTTCCCCTGAGCACAGAATATCCCATGGCTTTGATGCACAGAGACTTAGAAGGGACATAGTGCTTGTGGATTTCCCTGGTAGCTGGCATGCTGAGTAGTAGTGGTGTCAGTGTCAAGGGCAGGTGGTGGTGGCAGATTCTGGGGCACACAGGAAGATGGTTCTCATGGCAGCTTTTGTGGGTGATCCTGAGAACAGTGGCTATGCTAAGAGGCCTTCCTGGATTTTCTGGGACAAAAAGTCCTCTGCATGTATGCCTTACTGAAAGGGCTGGACAAAGGCAGAACTGATGTGGCCATGATGGACTGGTAGAGAGAACTGTTGGCTTTGTTTGTGCATGTACTCTTGTGGATGTGTGTGTACATAGTTATATGGTTTATGTACAGATTTATGTCATCACCACCACCAAGATACAGAACAGCTCTGTATTGTACTAAACAGTTCCCTGACTCATAATGCCAGGTAACCACAGACCTGGTCTCCATCCTAGTGTGCATTTTTCCAGAATGTCACAGAAATGAAATCCAACAATATGGCACCTTAGGTGGTGGCTTTTTCACTCAGCACAGTACCTCTGAGACTCAATCCCACAGAGATGTGAACCAATAACTCCTTTGTAATCACTCAGTAGGATCCAGCATTCGAATGTAAGATTTGTCATTGAGGAATACCTAGGTTATTTCCAGTTTGGGCTTACAAATAGAGCTGCTATTTGTGTGAACACCAGTTTAAATTCTCTTGAGTAAGTACCTAGGTGTGAGATTGCTGGGTTGTGTGTGACTTTAACTTTATAAGAGGCTGCTGGCCTAGTATGGTAACACATACCTGTAATCCCAGCATATGTTTGCTGAGGCAGGAAGAGTTCAAGGCCAGCCTGCACTACTTATCAAGACCCTGTCTCAAAACAAATAAACAAACAAAACCCCCACAAAATATAAAAACAAAGAAGCTGCTAAACTGTTTTTCAGAATAACTGATCGTGTCTGCATTCTTTACAGCAATGCATAAGATTTCCAGTTGCTCTATAAAATCACCAGGAATTTTTTCTATTCAAATAGCTTCTAGTGGCATCTTGTTGTGGTTTTATTATATTCTGAATTTCATGAACTTATTTCTCATCTGTGTGATCTTCTTCTCTGGGGAAGTATCTGTTCAAATGACTTGTCCCCACCTCGCCTCCTTTTTTTTCAGTACTGAGGGTTAAAACTATGGCCTTGCACATACTTACCAAGTGCTCTACCACTGGGCTGCACTTCCAGACCCCTTTTTAATTTTATCTTGAGATAGAATCTGACTAAGTTACACAGGCTGCCTCTGGCCTCAAATTCATGATCCTTTTGCTTCTACCTCCCAAATTGCTGGGATTGTAGGCATGTACCACCATGCCCAGCCATTTTTAAATTTAAGAAATTTTAGTTTATCCATTTCTTTCTTTTATGAATTATGTTATTGGTGTCATATTTAAGAACTATTTGCCTTATTCCAGGTCATGAGGATTTTCTGTTATCTATTCTAACAGTTTTATCATTTTACATTGAGACCTACAATCCATTTTGTGTAAGATGTGTTTTTTTTCTTACTCGTTTATTTTGTTTTTGCAGTGGCTGTCCAGTTGCTCCAAATTGGTATTTGTTGAAAAGATAAACCTATCTCCATTGAATCTATCAAAAATCTCATGGGTATATCTGTGTCTGTCTACCTCTGGATCATCTATTCCATTCCACTGATCTATGTGTCTATCCCTTTGCCAATCCCCTGCAGTCTTGATTTCTATAGTTTATAAGTCTTAAAACCAGGTAGTATGAGTCCTCTAGAATCATTCTTTTTTTCTCAAAATTTTTATGACTATTCTATTTTTGTTTCCATTCCTTACATATTTTAGAATCACTTTCTCTGTATCTACAGAACATTCTTCTGGGAGTTTAATTGGAAATGCATTAAATCAATAGAACAAATTTGGGGACCACTGACCTCTTAACTATGCTGAGCTTTCCAATTCAGAAGCACAGTTTGTCTCTCTGTTTGTTGGGTTGTTGTTATGTGACGTTGAGTCGGTGTCTGATTCATACCTACTTATAACAGGCGAAATCCTGTTGTTAGTGCTTCTCTGCTATTCATAGGGTTTTCAATGACTTTTTTGGGAGTGGGTTGATGGGTCCTTCTCCCAAGCCTACAGCACTTGGTGTTCCTAGGAGGTCTCCCATCCAAGTACTAAGCTAAACAGACCTGACCCTGTTTAGCTTCTGAGATCTGACAGGATCAAATGCCACAGTGGTATTATGTGTTTTTTTCTGTGTCTTGTAGTTTTCTTCATACAGGTTCTGCAACATGGTTGCCAACGTTTAGAACTAAGTATTTCATATGGGGGAAATTCTGTAAATGATATTGATTTTTAGTATTCTAGTTTCTAATTTTTTGTTGCCAGTGTATAAAACTATTGATTTCTTTTCATGTTGACCTTATATTTTGCAACCTTGCTAAACTCAGCTATTAGTTCTAAGGAGTTTTTATGTAGACTCTTCAGGATTTTCTATGGTCATATTATCTGAAAATAGGGGTGTTCTATTTTATTCCTTTACAATTTGCATGCATTTTATTTCTTTTTGTTGCCTTATTTCACTAGGACTTCTGGTATGATGTTGAACGATACTGGAGGATGTGGACAGTTTTGCCATATTTTCTATCTTGGAGAAAGAATTCAGTCTTTCATTATAAGTTTGATGCTAGCTGTGGATTTTTTGTAGACATCCTTTGTCAAGTCATTAAGGAAGTTCTATTTATACTTTGGTGAAAGTTTTTATCATGAATGCATGTTGAATTTTGTCAATTTCTTATCCTATATCAATTGATATGATTGTATAGCTTTTTATTCTTTTATCTGTTATAATGATGGCTTGTTGATTGATTTTCAAATATTGAACCAGCCTTCCATTCCTGAGATAAACTCCACTTTAGTGCAATGTTTTATTATTTTTATTTGATTTGCAAACATTTTGTTGAGTATAGTGATGTGTTCACAAGGAATAATATAGTTTTCTCTTATGTTGTTTCTGTGTGGTTTTGACTTCAGGGCAGTATTGGCTTTACAAAATGAATTGTGAAATGTTCTGCTTCTATTTTCTGGAAGTGATTATATAGAATTGGCATTTCTTCTTTAAATATTTGGCAGAATGTGACTATGAAACCATCTTGACCTGGAACTTTCGTCTATGAGGGATTTCTTAAACTATGAATTCGATTTATTTAATAAACAAAGAACTATTTGGGTTATTCACTTCTTCCAAGGTGAGTTTTAATAATTTATTTTTAAAATAATTGGTCTATTCCATTTAAGTGATTGAATTTATCTACATAGAAGCATTTATACTTCTTATACTTTAATCCCTAGGGGCTCTGTGATTTTGGCATTTTGAGGAATTTTAAATATGACAGCCCCAATCATTTTCCCCACCCAGGATGGAATTGGAGGGTTCCTCTTCATCCTGACAAAGCCATCTTTAAAAGACACTGCTTAGATCTAGACTAAAAGCTTTATCATATACCCTGGATTGTACTTACCCATCTAATCCTACTCATTCTGAGAAATACAGGTTCCCTTACACAAGCCACCCTCTGCAGGACATGTGGCTTGGAGATGTGCTATCTGTGCATGAAAGACCTCAAAGCAGCAAGAAGAAAGGAGAAGTTAAGGGTGAACTTCTGCATGTCCATTTCCTTCTCACATACTCACAAGACAAGTGGAGTGGAGAAAAAATAGGCACAGGGTGCCAGGGAGAGTTCCCTCAACATGGAAGCAGGGATCTAGGGAAAAGAGATTCCCCTCCAATAGGGCTTTGGTGAACTCACATGAACAATATTCTAATGGCTCCAGAAATAATTAAGGGAGCATATATGTACTTAGGGGTGGCCTATTGTCTTGTAACAATAGGTGGGAACAAGAGCCTGGTAGATCTCATTTATTAGACCTAATGGCATGAAGAGGCTAATGTGTAACCCAGGTGAGACAAACCATAGTACAACACATTAACCACTAAATCAGACATTTGTGCCCATGTTGTGACCATATGAGGGTAGGGATGACCAAGGAGGGTCAGTCCAGCCTTCATGACAGGGGCATTGCTGGTGTGTGGAATGGATGGATAGGGCATGGAGGGGTCTGGAACCCCAGTGCCTGGGATGGGGAAGAGAGGACAGGAGTTGAGGTGTGAGATATGAATCGGAGTATGAGGAAGTTTTCAAATGCCATGCCAAGATTTGGAGGTATTTGCTCTTTTAGGAAATGGAGCAGTGGATGCCAGCATCTGGTGTTCTCAGGAGGTCTCCCATCTAAGTATTAACCAGACCGAACCCTGCTTAGCTTCCAAGATATGACAAGATCGGACACCACTGTGGTACAGTTGCAGGCATACTGGGTTAGCCACACAGGTTTTGAAAACATCAATATATTTCCATACCAGTTAGTAAAAGGCCCCTGTTCAAGGCCTCTGAGTTAGTGACCCTCTTCCTAGCTCATTCCAGCCCTTTAGCATCCTCGGTAATGGCCCAAGACCCCAACCAAACCCGGCAAATAGAGGAGAATGCCTGGTCTACAGGCCTCTGGCAGGAGTCCATTCAGATGTGCTGGTTGGCTGGTGCCCAGGCACCCTGGTTCCTAAGGATTGTCTCTTCTCAGGGAAGAGTTTCAGAAAGGACCCATCAAAGCCCTGGAGACGCTAGGGAGAAAGCAAGGACCCCAGCCGGACAGGGTCTGCACACTTGAGCTTCCTCCCTCCAGGCCCCTTTATCTGCCTGATGGTAGGCACTGGGCTTCAGAGCTCCAGGAACTGTGCTTGGTCAGGTTAAAAACAAAACTGTGGGATTTCTGTTTACAGAGGAGGCTCCAGGAGGGAGAGGTAGCTCCCTGGACCTTGCAACCCCTTTAAGTCATATAAACATCTGTCAAGGAGGAACAAGACAGCATTCCTGTGATCAGATGCTCCTGGTTTTGAAGCAATTTATCAAAGGCCCAGTCATCAATTAGAGAAATATTTGAAAAAGCATCACAGCTTCCACCAGCGCCTCATGCATAATTCAGAGCAACAGCTCCGGATGGAGGGAGGAGACTGCACAAGCCAGGGTGGGCTTTTGAAGGTAAACCTCCCTATTGTTCCCTTCATCCCAAACCCAGGAACAAACTCTGCACTCCTCAAAAATTGTATTCAGCCTTGGATGTAGGAGGTGTAGAAATCTTGCACCTGAAGTATAGACATTTCTTCCATCTCCTTTTGGGCGGTCTGTAGCGGTACCATCCTGGTGTCTGATCTTGGAAGTTAAGCAGGGCCAGGCCTGGGAGACCACCTAGGAATACCAGATGCTACAGGCTTGGGAGAAGGTTCTGGTAGCCCATTTCCAAAACAATCAGCTGTTGAAAACCTTATGAATAGCAGAAAAACACTGACAATTTTGCCAGGCATGGCACAGTGTTGGGTAGTGTTTTTTTCTGTTGTATATAGGGTCACTATGAGTTGGACCCAGCTTGATGCCACCTAACAACAAGCCTTTGGGCCCCCTGTGGGGGGATCATTTCTTTTTTGTGTGTGTGTTTATGCGTGTGTGTGTGTGTGTGTGTGTGTGTATGTGTGTGTGTGTGTGTGTGGTACTGGGGGCTGAACCCAGGGCCTCGTGCTTGCATGCTCTGCAAGTGCTGGACCACTGAGCTGCACCTTCAGCCCATTTTTTTTACTTTTTGAGACAGGGTCTTGCTATGTTATGCAGACTGTCTCTGGTCTTGAACTTGAGATCCTCCTGCCTCCGCCTCCTGAGCCACTGGGATCACAGGCATGCACCACTGCGCCGGCTTGGGGGTGGGGGTGGGGGCAGGGATAATTTCTCAGGTCTTCATAACTGTGTGCTCCCATCAGTTTGAGGCAGCAGGAAGTGACCCCTCATCTCTGGGCAATGTTCTGCTTTTATTTGGCCTCCAAAGCTGAGTTGTTAGACAGGGGTTACAAATTAAAAACAAACAAAACAAGCAAACCCAAGTGATCAAATGATTCCATGGAGGAACTGCTTTCAGTTTTCTCATTTCCTTTATCATATCCCCAAATGCAATGATACCACCCCTATTTTGTAGACAAGGAGACTGGCACAGGGAGGTGGAGAGACTTGCTCAGAGTCACACAGAAAATTCACTGTGAATATTTGTACCTTGACCCTAGACACCGCCTCTTGGGGTATAAGCTATTTTAATTTTGGTTCCATTGCTCTATTTGAACAACAGGGGGACTGGTAAACAAGAAATTGGTCATTTTGCGTTAGTTTGTAATAACAGAGTTTTATTTAACACTGTCAAATATTTTGTTAAACACAGTAATCATCTTGCTCTTATTACTAGCGCTATTCCATGCTTGAATTTTATTTGATTAATAGGTTTCTTGATTTCACTTCTGAGTTGCACTAAAGGTGGGCAGAGCTCCTACAATTTAAGCCTTGGCACTGCCTGCCTCCGGACGCTTTAACAGCAAGGAGACAAGGCAGACTTAGAGAAAACACCTCTGTACAATGCTGCCCTTGGGCTCCACCCAGACACTATTCTTCCTCCTCAAACCCAGTCCCCACTGCTCTTGCAATAGGAAGACACAGAGGGGACACTGAGAAGGACACAATGGGCCCCTTCTGGGTCCCATTCACAGGGCATGCAGAGGAAGGTGGACACTCCTCGGCTCCACGTCCTTATAAGGTAGCAGAACAGGAGAAATGAGGGAGGTGGAACCTGGAGCTCTCAGTCTGGCTTCTGAACAGCTCCAAGGACAGGCATCAGAAAGGAGGACAAAAGGCAGCTGAGATGGTCCAGCCAGATCAGAGTGGCCCCAAGAGGCTGAGGCAATGAGGGGAAGGTCAAGGGCCTACACCATGTGAACAGAGACATCCCACCGGGCTCAGCAGGAAGCTTAGTCCTCCTCACAACTCCATGGCAGCCCCAATCTGGTGTCTAGAACATTGCAGGTGCTCAGCAGGCAGGAAAAGGAGCCAGCATCACCCCTGCAGAAGCCAACCAAGATGCCCAAGCTTCCATAATGCCCTGCGCTAGGTCATCATCAAAGACCACATCACTGTAAGCATAATAATTCAATTTCTGGTCTGCCTCTTCCTTGGACCTCTTTATACTCCCAGCATCTTCTCTAGGGCATGGTGCACATTAAGTCTAGAAGGAAGGAAGGAGAAAAGGAAGGAAGGAAGGAAGGAAGGGACGGAGGGAGGATAGTAAAGATACTTTAGCTACACTGGCTAAGGGTTTCCTCAGTAGCTGAGTGAAGAGAGCAGACTGGAAGTTCACAGCAGGTCCTGCTGTGCATTCCTCTCTATGCTGCTGGGAGCTCTGTGAGGCCCAGGCACATTTCACCTCCACAGCACGAGTGGGTCTTGCTATTACTCCAGGAGAATGTGAGTCTCATCACTTCAGGACCTATCTTCGTGTTTCTCCAGCACCTGGCCTGTAACTTATTATAACCACATCATAAACACTGGCTGAATTGATAAATGAGTGAATGAGTACGTGGCTGGATCCTCTGCTGCTCTGTATAAGAACCTGGTTTAAGAAGCCCACCTGTGCATGGTTATGTGAACACGGTTATCCACGCAGACTGCACCTGTCTACAGTCTACGGACCTGCAGCCCACAGCTACGTGCAGGCTACTCCCTCATTCCTAAACGACACAGGCATGTGGGCAAGTGTGGACCCTGGCCTGAGTCCAGGAGACTGTCTTGTCTCCCTGTCCATATTCTGCCTGTAGAACAGGTGTAAATCTGAGGCTGTCCCTTCCCAGAGCAGGTCTCCTCTTCCCCTGTGTAAATGAAGATTTCCTAGCATTTTAGGCAAAATGCAGAGGTAGGAGGAGGTGGAAATGTTATCCTAGGGACTTCCTACAACCATCTCCTTTTGCTTCCCAGGGCTTCACGGTGTGGCATGGGGATGTACCTGTGGGATGAGCTTGGAGAAGGTGTGAGGAAGCATGAGTTAGTGCCCCTGCTTAGGCCTGAGAAACTGGGTCAGAAATAGAGGGGTTCCTGCTGTGGCTCTTGCCAGTCCCTCTTCAGGCTGAGAAGCCAGCAGACTTCCAGGTAGGGACAGGACCTGGGGAGCTGGCAGACTCCTAGCCCTCTGTGGAGGGGTGGAGGACAGGAGAACACATCAATGCCCAGCTTGCTTGTAAGGTTTTTTTTGGGGGGATGAGGAACCCAAAGAGAGTGGTAGGGCCTCTCTCCAGGAAAAGGCACGCACACCTGGCGTTTGCCCCAGGTGTCAGGACGATGGACCCTCGAGGCCCTTTCTGGGCTCTGGGACCCCAGCTGAGCCTCCCATTCCCTCCTACCTTAAGTACAGCCATCAGGGAAGGGTGCTCCTGGGTCAGCTGACCAGGCTCTGCTCCCTCTGGCTGTGCCCTGCTGGCTCTGGGTGGCCTCAGTGTTGCCATCCACAATATGGTCAACAGGGAGGGATCCACAGCTAGGGCTTGGGAATCACACCTCCCTCACCAGGTGCCCTTGCTCAGTGTGCAGCCACTGTTCTCGCTGCTATGCAGAGCAGCAGGCATGTGGGTTCTGGAGGGGTGGAAGGCGGACTTCTGCCCAGGAGCCAGTGTCTTGGGCCTGCGGAATCCACTAACTCTTCTCCAGCATTCCAGCCTGACCTTGTTCTGATGGAGAACGAGCTAGCCACATCCAGAGTAAAATGCCTCTTATTTGAAGATGAGGAGTACTTAGACTTTCTTTCTGTTCCCATTTCTGTCTGAAACAGGGGGATAGTGGGAGTCCGGGTCTTCTTTAGCAGCAAAGGCTCCTCTCATGCCTTTCTTTCCCATCGTCCTCAAGTGCACCTTACATGGAGCTGGAGTAGGGTCCTGGCCAAATTTTTAAGTGTTGCAGCCCCAAATGCTGCAACTTGCCTCAAGTCCCCTGCCAGGACTGAGGCTGGCTCTGAGGTCAGCTCCCCTGCTCGTGTGGATGGCTCTGGTTGCACCCTCTTCCCCATTCAACCCCCCATCACCTTCCCCTCCTCTCCGTCCCTCCTCATCCCTCCTTCCTCATTGTCTTAGTAACCATGAAGCCAAGCAGGAGGGGGCCTTTTGCTTGGTAGTTTGACGAAAAAGGATGGCAGACCTCACTCCTCTGCCTGGCAGAGCTGGGAGCCAGTGCTCAGGGTGGGGACTTTTCTCAGCTGCCCTCGCATTCCCTCCCCACCCATTTCTCTAGGGGTGGAGTGCGGTGGTCGCTCCTGCTGGGGTTTGTTCCTCTCTGTGACATTCTGCACACAAAAGCCACTCACCCTGCTCCAAATTGTGCCAGATTCACACAAATGATTGGCAAACTTTATGAGGCAAGGCTCTGTCTACGGCTTCCACTCACTCACATAGCGTGGCCCTTCCACCGTGCTGACCCTGAGCCCCTTACCCCTGGGACTATCTCCTCAGCTCTGTCCACTACTCATACCCCCTCAGGACAGCTCCATATGGCTCCTCTAGGAAGCCTGCTTCCTTCCTCACCCAGGCCAGCTGGGATCCTCAGGACCTGTGACATCTGCTCCAATGGGGCAATGCCTCCATCAGCCTCCAGGACAGCCCTGGAGATGAGCCGAACATCCCCCTGCAAAAGGTAGGACGTGAAGCAGGTGGACATGCTGGCATGCAATAGGGTGGCTAACTGGCATGGCAATGGGCAACGTGCCCGGAGCCCCAGCCTGGGCTTTGCTCCTCCGCCTGCCAAGCCTCCTGTCCCTGAACTCAGCATTTCCATCACCGCCACTCCTGCACCCGGGATTCTGTGTGCATCTCTCCCTAGAACAGAGGCTGCTGTGCCTACCACCTTCCTCTGTAGCCAGGTGCAGAGGGGCTGCTTGGCCCTTGTTTGAAGGACTGAATTAAATCTCACCACATAGTGGGTGGCATTTTCCTGGCACCTAGAGGTGCAGTAATGAAATTTCCACCATAGGTTGTAAAGGATTGAAATATCAGAAATGTCACAATCCAGAGAGAACCAGAGCTCTCAAAATTTACAAATAAAACAACACCTGTTGTTTACGGAGCCTCACCTAGTGACCCATGGTGAGCATTTTTGGGTATCTTCACAGCACACTGGCCTGTAAAGTCACATGCTGCTCACAATACCCACCCAACTCACGGATGAACAAACCAGCTCAGAGAGAAAAGGGAATTGCCCAAAGCCACACAGCTGGGCACAGAAGCCCCCAGAGCTAGGAGGTGGTACCCACCTCTTAATCAGCTCACTGTTTGGCATCACAGTCCAACTTTCCCCCTTCTCTGTCCAGGATGGGCCAGACATGCTCCCACTCTATGGTGGACTGTGGCCAGTGTTCACTCCGGGCAGACAGGAAGCTGGCTCACATATAAACCACCCCTCTGGATAGTGCTGCCCGTGGCTCTCAAGAAAAACGCACCTGCTAGACCCCTGTTTGGCAATGGAAAGACAAAGAGGTATTAGTATGATGTGCAGAAGAGCCCAGGGTCCCCATGCACAGTGGAGCTGGGTGGGTCCTGCTCAAGGCAAACCTGCCGCCTGGAGGAATGGATTGTAGGGCTCCCCTCTGGTTGCTCATAGCATGGTGATTTCACCGGGCTAGGCCACGGATCTGGGGACGAGAGGTCTGGCTGCTGTGACTGTGGGATATTAGCCAGGGGAATACTGTCATCTCCCCACCTCTCAAGTCCACAGAAAAAGGCATGCACACCTGGCATTTGCCTCAGGTGTCAGGATGGGTGCACCTGCGCCCCTGCAGCTGTCCTGCTCTCCTGAGATTGAGGTCGGCTCAGGGGCCTGATGGTCTGTGTTCAGATGCCAGCCACAGAGTGGAGGGAGCATCCACTGACCTCTGTGCTCTGGTTTCAGTGCCTGTCAAATGGGGGCAATAATAAGAGTAGCTATCAACTGGACACTCTATGGACAGTGCTTAGAATAGTCCGGTCATGTGGTGCATTGCCCAGTACCCCGCTATTATCACCACCTTGGGGCAATGTGTCTCTCCCAGCAAATGTCAGCTCCATGATAAAAATGAAAAACTGAAACCCAGAGGCAGCCATAGCACCCTGGCATCTGATTCCACCTGATCTTGGAAGCTAAGCACAGTCTGCCTGGTTGGTCCTTTGATGGGAGACTGCCTTGGAACACCAGGTGCTGCAGGCTAGGGAGAAGGACCTGGCAACCCACTCCCGAAACAATCCACCACTGAAAACATTATGAATAGCAGAGAAGCACTGACAATAGTGCTGGGCATGGCACAGTTTCGGGGAGTGTTTCTGTTGTACATAGAGTCACTATGAGTCAGACCTGACTTGATGTCACCTAACAATAACAATAAGACCCAGAAGGTGGAAGTAACTTGCTCAAGATCACATAGCTACCATAGGAACTAGGCCAGTCCTCTTTGTCCCTGTTTCCCTGTATGCTTTCCTCTTCCTGCTGCCTAGTAAAGACAGTGACAGTTTGGAAGCGAGACAATAGGTCTTCTTCAAGGATGCAGAAGAAGCAACCTTTGTGCTCCTCCATCCCTGTGTCAGCCCCTCCCTGCCAGCAGTGATCAGGTGAGAATCTGGAACCTCTGTTCAGCTGCCTGGGGCTTTAGTTTGTTTGCTGGCTGTGTGACTTTGCATGGGACAAGCAACCTCCCTGGGCCTTGGTGTCTCCATCATAAAATAAGGGAAGTCATCCTCTGCCCTCTCCACTTACAGGGTTGTTAGGACCATTAATCACAATGCCAGACTCAAAAGTGGCAAAGGCCCCACAAGAAAAACCCTAGTGAAGACTCTGTGCCCCTTGGCACAGGAAACAACTGGCCCACTGAGAAGGGCCACAGAGGAAGGGTTAGGAGGGGCTGTTTGCAAAGGTGGGCTGGGCAGTGGGAGGGAGAACCATGGGGACAATGCCATGTGCAGAGGCGAGTTGGAGTGGGCGCCATTAGCCCTGGCTGGGAACATGGAACAGGTACTGCGGCCGGCCCAACAGGAGCTGAGCCCTTGGCTGAGGGGCGTAGGAGCCCTCCGGTGACCCCGCAGGGAGGAAGCCAGAGGGCTCAGCACTCCAGCTTCTCTTTTTTCCTCCCTGCGATCTCCCGCCTGGGCTACCCAACGGCCAGCCTCAGTGGAAGCCAGAGAGGACACAGTCCATGTGGTCCACATGGTCCCCGCCCCAGGCAGGCACAGGGCACTGCAGAGGAGGGGAGCAGTGGGAGCATGAGGTAAACAGCAGGCATCCTGGCCATGCACAGGGGCCCTCGCTGAGGACCAGGGCCTCTCTGCCTGGTACCATTCCCACACCCAGGAACTGACTAAACAATGTGACCCACAGTGGGGATAATGCCATGTTCAACCTGTCAGGGGTTTATTGTAAAAGGAGATTTAGTCTCTTTTTTGCAAGTAAAACAATGAAACCTCCATAATTGTTCCAGGAGAAATAAACATGCCAAAATATTTAAGTACTAATAAAACTTAAGAATTATCTCAGCATATTTAAATATAGATGTATTTTTACTACAGGCAATGAAGGCAATTGCTAGCAGAAAGCATTGCATCCGGGCCATTTAATAGCAAACCGCCCACTCCTTGCTTTGAGGCTTGGGTGGGGAGGGGGTGAGAGGCGTGACACCTTTTCAGAGATGGAAGGGACTCCCTGGCAGGCCAGCAGGCCATGGGCAGGTGCAGAGCGGCAACCAGAACAGTCCAGCACTCCAGGCACCAGGCTGGGCCCTTTCCCTTGCTTGTGCCTCTGTCACTCTTCCTCATGACCCTTGGAAGACTGGGGTCATCTGTGTTTGGTGTGGAAGAATCCACGGCACATCAAGGTGAAGTAACTCGCCCAAGCTGCACTGCTGATCACTGCTGAGCTGGGCAGACGCAGTATGCTGAGGTGCCTGCTCTGGACCATCGCTAGGAGCGAGGGGCATGGGTTTACAGTAGGCTGAGTGCAGGGCCCTCTCAGCTCTTGCCAAGACATTCAGTAGCTTCAGGAGAAGCGTCCCAGATGCTGTTGCTACCTGCCTGCCCACCACCACCTCATCCGCTAGAATGCTGCAGCCAGATGCCTCTCCTTTAGTCTCTGCATGCACGCACCCAGAAGTTTGTCATCTTCTGTTGACTCTCTCCATTCCTTGAGGCCAGTAACAGACAGCAGGTGCTTCATGCCAAGATGAAGAAATATAGTCCCTGCATTTGAGGAAACTTCAGGAAGAGACTCTGGAAACTTTGTACCCACTTAAAATGAACTCCCTATTATCTCTTCCCCTAAGCCATAACAACTACTCTCTCACTTTCTGTCTTTATGAATTTGATTTCTCTAGGTACTTCCAATAAATGGAATTTATAATATTTATTCATTTTTGCCTGGCTGATTTTACTTGCTATAATGTCTTCAAAGTTTATCGACTGTGTACATCAGAACTTCTTTCCTATCTGGGCATGGTGGTGCACACTTATAATCCTAGCACTTGGGAGGCTGAGGCCAGAGGATTGTGAGTTCTAAGCCAGCCTGGGCTACATGGGGGGATCCATTCCAATAATAATAACCATGATAATGATAATGATAATAATAATAATAATAATAATAATAATTCTTTCCTTTTTAGAGCTGAATAATATTCCATTGTATGGATGTATCATATTTTCTTTATCCAGTATGTCAATGGACATTTGTGCTGCTTCTACCTTTGGCCTATCATGACCAATGCTACTCTGAACATGGGTGTTCAAGAAGGAATTTGAATGCTTGCTTTCATTTCTTTTTGGCATATAACCCGGATTGGACTTGGTGGGTCATATGTAAATCTACGTTTGCATTTTTAAGGGTTCAGCATCCTGTTTTGCACAACAGCTGCACCATTTACATTCGTACCAGCAGCCCACAAAAGTTCCCATTCTCCATGTCTCCACCAGCATTTATTATTTTCTGCTTGTTGTGGTTATTTTTATAGATGCCATCTTAGTGGATATGAAGTAATATTTCATTATGGCTTTAATTTGTATTTTCCTTATGGTTAGTGATGTTGAACACCTTTAAATATCCTTCTTGGCCATTTGTATATCTTTTTGGGAGAAAGGTCTATTCAAATCCTTTGTTCAGTTTTTAGTGGGCTTGTTTTTTCTTTATTGGTGAGTTGCAACCTGTGTCTTATTTTAATATCAAATGAGCTGCGCTAGCATCTTTCTGTGGGTAACAGAAATCTGTGAGTATGTATACCAATAGCTAGAACACAGGAATTTATTTATGAAGCCCTTCTGTTTTTTAATCCTCACAATAACTGTCTGCCATAAGAGCTATGACTGGTATGTGTGAGGAAGCGGAGGTTTGGAGAGATTAGGCATTTTAGCCAAGGTCATACAGCTGGTAGATGACAGAGCCAGACTTGGACAGTATCTCTGCCTCACTGTGGTCCATCTCCAAAGTGATGCCTCCCTGTCCCCCTCGCAGGAGCCAAGTCCCCTAAAACAGAGAGGATGGCCCCTAGAAGACCAATCCATTATCATAATCTGCACCGAAGAGACACCCCAAAGTGAATGATGTCACCAGAAGGTTCGGAGCAAGGCCCACCATTAATCTCACGGTTACAAACAATATACGAAGATTGTGCTGGCTTCCAGCCCAGTTAAGTGGACATTTGGACTTTTTCCAAAACAAATGTGGATACTGTAAATACAGGTCAGCTGGTTTGCAGGAAATCAGCATCCGGACAAAATTGTGTCTGGTAAGATTTTCCAAAAGTCCTACTGCAAAGAGCCAGGGTGGGGAGGACCACTGTGAGTATGTCTCTCACTTATAAAATACCATTTCTTATTCATTTATGACATACTTGCTGGGATTCTGGGTGCCTGGCTGGGTGCTGGACTTGGGCCCTTGGGCTCATGTGTCAAATTTTGAGGGTGGAGGCAGGCAAGGAATTATGACTCCAGAAATTACTCACCATCTATTTTCCAGGACAGTGTTCATCTTCAAATAGGATCTCAGCACCCAGAAAGGTCATATCCCTTCCCAAGATCACAAGTACGCAAGTGGAAAAGCTGGGAAGGTACCCCAAGTGGCCACTAAGTCACTTGACTTCCCTAAATACTGATATTGGTATTTAAGCTCCCACGCTTTGTAGATTGCTTCCCATTTTGAGGAAGGGTACAATGATTCTTTCCCAGAACGTGACTTAGTTGTGTGTTCAAAACAATAAAGTGAATATAAATTTGACTTTATTTCTTTCCTCTGGGAGCAAGCAGGTAGAGGTTACCACTACTCCTAGTGAAAGTTAGCAAGCACCAGGGGAAGGAAGTAAAAGGGAAAGTTCATGGCACAGTCTGATTAGGTGCCTTATGAATGGAGCAGACAGTGAGTCCTTGTGACCTACTCCTGCCCAGGATGGAAGAGTAGGAATTGACCCTCTTCATTAATGCAAAACCCAAAAGGGCTGTGACTTCAGGCACTTCACAGGGGCTGGGTCAGTGCTCATGGAGGGCTTTCCAAATTCACCTTGTCCTTGCACACCAGGCTGGAAGCATGAGAGCTCCTCCTGATAGTGCTCTGGCCAGAGTGGGATTTCCCTTCTATATGTGATTCCCTGAGAAGAGCTGAGATGGGATCCATTGCCTGAACATCAAGGGACAAGGGACGGCAACCAGAGGGTAAACACAGTGTACCTAGAAGCATTGTCTCAGCCCAGGAATGTGTCCCACCATTGCTGGCTCTGTCCCAACCTCTGCCCAAACCTCATGTTGGAAATTGGCTGCCAAAAGTCCCTGGGACTCCATGCCCAGGCTCTGGGCTGCCTGGCTCTGCAGCTTCCTTGTGGTAGGAGGTGCCACTTGGCCACTCTGTGTAGGTTATCTGTTCCTTGTTCCTTTAGCACAGAACCCAAATCTTAATCAAGTCTGTATCAAATATAAATGACCAGGGAAGTTTTAGGGGAAAAGTAGGGAGGAGTGAAGGAAGGCAGGCTGGAAAGAACAAAGAGAAACAGAGAAGGATGCATAGGAAATTTCCTTTTAACAAAACCCACAAGGCTCACCAGCACACACTGAGAGTGGCAGCTATCTTGCCCAGTGAAGTCAAGCGTCTATGGCAGGTAGTCCCTTCCTGCTTACTGACCACATGAATGAATACCACGGAGATTTTGCATTTGTTTTTGACTTAAGGGCAGACCTTATAGAACTGTATTAGTTGCTCCCAGTAATATCAATATGCAGACTAAAGCTCTGGTTTTTCCTCACAGGGAAAGACACAAGCTCAGAATGACATTTTTACATTAGGAAGCCATTTTGAACTACATGCAGCTTGCTTATTCTCAATGCCAAATCTATTTAGTGTGACTTCTAGATCAAAGCAGGTCCAAGGTCATCCTTCCCAGTTGAGCTCTTAGAGTGCCAGGGAAAATGCCCTTGAATGAGCACAGCCCGTGACTCACCTCAGCTTTTAAACCGAGAGCCTGTATCCCCAGTGAGCTGAAGGAGGTGAGGTAGTGGTAGGCAGAGAATAACAAGAGCACTTATCTAGCCACTGATGGAAACAGACTGACTCATGCAGACACCAGGAAACAACTTTTTTAAATGTTGGACTTCAAAGTGATTTTATTGGATGATCTCGTTCTTCTAAGTGATAGCTTCCACTACCTCCTGAATAATTCCCCTTCCAGGAAATCAAGACCCTCCTCCACCTTCCCTCTACCTCCCAGTTCCCTGACTGAGAAAATGAAGCTTGAAGAAGGTGCCTGAAAATAGACGAGCTCAGAAGTTCGGCCGGGGGAGGGGGGGACCCAACATCTCGCCACATTAACCCTGCGAACTCAGCCCAGTAAACGAGGCTGGGAGCCATTAATGCCTAATGATGTTGCATTGTCTTCCAATAACAAACCATCTCACCAGTTGGTTTTATAGGGGACCAGCTGTTGTTAATTGGGGAAGATGAGCATGAAACGGCAGCTTTCACACCTGACCAAGGCAGAGCTGCAGCGTCAGGGGGCAAGATGGGCATTGCCTGCAGTGAGCAGGGAGTCCTTGGCTCTGGCTCAGTGAAGGAGAGAGACAGACAGCAGCTCACAGGTCCCATCTCTCTCACGGCCTTAGTAGGCAGAAAAAAATAGAAAGGAGTGTCAGGTTCATTTAACATCCCACTGTGTCTTCCCCTACCTTAATCTATTATAGTACCACGCTGTGGCACCTCCATTTGTTTGTGTGTCTCTCTGGCAAGGTGAGGGGCAACTCAAGGCCAGGGTCCCAGAGCCTAGTCCAGCAGCTGCCATCTTGAGGACTCTGCAATGGTGGCACATCCAGGTTCTCTACACTGATGCTAGTCTCTGCTCCAGGAGCTTCAGGGCTTCCAGGCTCAGGTTCTGGCCTTGATCTTCCAGGGAAATGAGCTTTGCTTTAGGATAAACCCAGGAAACTTAAACTAGAGAATGACATCCTCAGTTCTTTGCAGCCAAGAGCTCTTCCATATTTAGGAAAACCATTCCCAAGAGGCATGAGTCAAACTCAGTGATGAGATGTGGGGATTGTCAGGGGAAGGTGATGGCTGAGGGCTTGAGATTAAAGATGAAGGAGCAGGGAAATGTTCTGTGTGGAACACCTGCTGTGTGCACTTCAACCTTGGGTCCATGGTGGTCTTCTCAAGAAGCAGATTACATTGTCCTCCTTTCCCACATAGGGAAACGGAGGCCCTGTGATGTCAAATATCCTGTTCATCTGTAGAAAAACCATGGAGCAGGGGCCATGGGGCTTCCCTTGGGGATTCTTTGATGGCCCTGCACTGCTGCTGTGGGCTTTGAGAGCCAGGGTAGGCCCTTCCTCCAGCCACCAGAGACAGGAAGCCTGATGTCTTTTGGGGAGCTCAGCCAGCCTGCCTCAGTTCTCAGAGACTGAGAAAAGCACAGGCCTCTCTCTTTGCCTATATTTGCCTTTATTTTCAGCATTGCTGTGAAAGACAGGAATGCGGAGCATTAAAACATGTACTGTAAATAAACCAAATTAAAGTAAAATTGACTCATTTAGCAACCAGCCTCCGATCTTGCATTAGAGGCAATTGAAGAGATTTCACAGATTTTAGTAACCAGATAAGATTATTATATAAACAGACTTCTGCATTGAATAATGAGCCATATCTTGAGGAGGATATTTGAAATCAATAGCAATACAGGCTGAGAATTAAGTAATGTGGTTAAGCACCTTTGAATGATGCCACTTTTAAGAGCTGATTAGAAATAAATATGCCAATTGAGGCAGGGTTGATAGTTAGAATCAAGTGATGATTAATCAATTTGGGCTTGAGAGCCGGGTGTGGCCAGCTCAGTGAGGACACCGCCAGCCCCAAAATCTGGCTGGCAGAAGGACTGAGGCAGATCAGGGGCTGGAAGGTGCAGCTTTGGGCCTGGCTGGGGGCAGGTGGTGACCGGAGAAAGGCTGAGGAAGAAGTCATCAGCGTCCTCATGCAGAACCACAGCTCCGCCCACCAAGGGGCTGACCAGCGTGGTGTGTGAGGAGGGGCCCAGAGCCAGCACAGGATTAGCTGTAAGGAGCTTAAGCTGCTCATGCAGGGTGAGCCAGCAACAGGGAGGAAATTATGGCTGGGGACATCGACGACCCTGAGATTGTGTTTGGAATGTCCAATTACAATTCAACTGGGAAATGATTGGTCTTTTGGCTGCCCTATAATCATCTCTCACCTGGACAATTGCACCAGCTTCCTGATGGGTCCCTGCAGGAGCCAGCGGCTGCATTCCACACACGTCACCGTCCTCATCTCTTAAAGCATTGCTGGGATCTTGTCACACACATTGCAGGACCCACCGCTGCCTCCCCTTGCCTTAATGCCAGATACATTATCTTAAGGTTCAAGGCCCTTTGTGGATCAGTGGTCTCTAGTTGCTTTATTTCTTCCCACCCGCATTCCTGCCCCATGATTGCACTAAACAGGCTATGCTGGTGCCTCCACCATGCTGTGCTCATTGTGACGTCCTCGCTGCTCCTGCTGCCTTCCCCACCTCCCCTTTCTGCCAACATCTCACCTAATTCAAAAGCCACCTCCTTGACTATTCGTTCCCCAACCCCAAGCAGAGGAGGCTGTGCGCTGTTACTACCCTACTCTGAACATCCTTTTCCTGTGTCGTGGTTAGCATCATTCGTGATTTCTTTTTCATTCCATGAATACTGATTGGCACCTTTGCAAAGTCACTCACTGTGGTTGATGCAGAGAGAAAACCCGGACGTGGTCACTGCCTTCCTGGAGCCGACTTCCACATCAAGCATTGAATACTTTATGTAACTCTATCCCAATTCTGAGGTAAGACACACTTATTTAATGCACCTGGTACAAAGCAGGTGATCAATTACTGGTTTAACAAATGAATGCATGAGTGAATGGATGAGTGAATGAAAGTCAAACAAATGAATGAGTGGCAAGGGGATCCATGTGAGGTGGCTGCAATGAAGCAAATTTTTGCTGGGTGGAAGAAGCTGGGGCTCTGCCCAGAAGCACAGAAGCTGCCTTCCGCAGGCTGGGCTCCCAGGAACTCGAGGCATCCATGCAGAGGGAAACCATCTGGTGAAGAGGTTCCCAAAAAGACTTAGAATTAGCTGAGATTGAAGTTGCGGTGCGGTGGGCTCTGGGCCCATCCCTATCACGGACTGTCTGTGTGACCTCAGGGAGACCTCAGGGAGAGCACATTCTCCCTTTAATCCTGTTTCCCTATCTTTAAAATGAAGACACTGGGTCACAAGTGGCCAATCTTGGAGACCTTTGCTAATATCTGATACATATTCCTGATGGTTGGTGACCTTCAAGGAACCCCTTCTATAGTGGACCATGAACAGGGTTAGGATGTGACTATAGCCCATGTAAGCCTCAGAGGAGAATATGACAATTGGAGGATGTTGGGAGAAGAGGGGAGTGCCCAATTTTATGACAAGGAGAATAAGAAATGTGAGAGACATTCATCTGAGCTGGGGGAGGCTGGAAGGCTTCCTGGAGGAGGTGCAGCATGATCAGCCTAAGGAATGAGTAGGATTTAAATACCGAGAGAAAGGAAAAGTGGATTTTGGGTGGATGTGAGAGCAAATGTGAACCAGCAGGGCAGTGTCCCCAGGGCCTCTGTGTTTCCATCCACACGGCACATGTGCGTTCCTCATGAGGAGCAGGGCTGGTACTGGGGCTTGCATCTCAAAGGTCCCAAGGCCCGTGTGCTCGCTCCCCCGCCTGTGGTGCTGCTGGGAGGTGGTGGAACCTTTAGGAGGTGGGCCCTAGTGGATGGAAGGTAGGGCATTGGGGAAATGCCTTTGAAGGAGCTATTGGGACACCAGCCCCTTCCGTCTCTGTCTTCTTGGCTTCCCAGCTGCTATGAGGTGAGCAGGCTGCCTCCACCACGTGCTTCTGCTGTGATGTGAGGTGCCCTCCCCACCTCCTAAAATCAATAGGACCAAGTGACCATGCACTGAAACCCCCAAACCGTGAGCCAAGATACATCTCTCTCTGTGAATGGATTCTCTCAACTAATTTGTCACAGTGACAGAAGTGGCCTAGCACAGCTGGAGAGAACTGGTTCAGGAGGCTGAGCTTCTAGCTCCAAAGGAGCAGGCACAGGCTCTTCTCAGCTGTGTTTCTGTCCTCGCTCCCAGTCTTCAGCAGGCATTTGTCCTCCACCCCCAAGGCTCCGATCTGCCCCAGCCCTGCAGGCTGAGTGTGGGGTGTAGAAGCTGCTCCCAGGGAGGACTTGGCTCTGGTCCTCCTGGATCTGCAGGCTGGGAGGTTCTTCTGCTCAGGTTCTAGGGGCTTTGATTCCCAAATGGCCCCCAAAAGGGGGCTGCTACCGTCAAGTACGCTGCAAACACGTCATAAGCCGTCCCTGGGGTATCCTGGTAGGAGCTTGTGGCTAGGGGCTGCCTGAGCTGCCTCTGTGTGAGGCCCCTGTTTGCTGGACTGGGCTCGTACTTCAGTTTCCCAGCATTCACGCTTTGTGTGCACAGGGCTCTGTTGGGTGCTGGGTGATGGGACACAGGCAGCTGCCCACACGATGCTGAGGTCAGAGGAGGAGGAGCCCTACTTCTCCCCAGAAATTAGCTTCCCCTCTCTGGCTGCCTTCCTGTCTGGGGAGCTAGCCTGAAGCAAACCCCTAAATATCACTAATAGCATAGAAGAGATGGGGAAACTGAGGCTGGGAGGAAGAGAGGAGACTCAGCCAACACCCCAGGATGGACTGGAAACCAGTGTCCTGATGCCTGTCCTGTTTGCTTCCCACCACAGCCCTGTGCCCTGGCCTTGCCCTCTGGCCATGGGGCCTTGCCTTCTGTCGGCCAGTGATGGGGCTGGACTGCATACCCACGTGCCAAGGGAAGCCATGGGGAAGCCAAGCCTTCCTCTTCCTAGGCCTCTGCCTTCCCTTGCTTAACATGCCCTGGGCCTACTCAGTCCTATTGTCCAACATCCTACCCTCTGGCCCAGCCTGGCTCTCCCTGTCCTCGCTCAGCTCCTACAACCCCTGCAGTTTTTGGCTGTTGGCAAAGTGTCTCATAGTGACCAACTTCTAAATGTGACTATACATTTCTCTCTGGCTCTTTCTCTTTGAGTATAGCCAAAGAAAAAACACAGCCACACCCAAGGTTCAAGTTAAACACTCGTTCTAACTTCCCTTTTCTTTCCACCTGTTCTTTCCACCATGCTTGATGCCTAGGGAAGAGAGCAGGGCCACATCCCAACCTCACCACCCTGCCACCTTCCTAGAACTCCAGGAAACTGTGTTCTGTTCCATTGCTGGGCTTCATAGCAGCAGAAGCAAAGCTGGCTCAAGTCCTGCAAGCCCAAGACAGGAGATACACATTGCTTCTTCTCAGAAGCTCACAGGCCGAAAGGTATCTGCAGTTTCTATTCATGTCACCCAGGATGTTCAGTTACCTCTCCCTCCACTTCCTCCCTAGGCCTCACTCAGGTTCAAGCCAAGAGGGCTGGTAGCATAACAAAAACATTTTAGAATGCTAAGCCTAGAGAGTTCTACTCATTGTGTTGAGGATGGGTGCCCATCTAAAGGTATTCTTGGTTTGTGACACACTGCATTTGGGACCCCAGGCCCCACAGGATGACATCTGAGCTCTTTCTCCAATTGACCACTGTTGAAAGCCCAACTTCTACACCATGACCTAGCACTGATTGGCTTTGGAATGCAAAGGATGGAATGAAAATCCATGCAGGGCACTGGTGTCCCTTTTGGTGATGGTGGCTTCAGCTGTGCTAGGAAATGCTGGAAGCATTTCTTCCCCTTCTCCATCCTCACCAAAAAGGAAAAGGCTTTGTGTTTCTTAAAGATCTGAGAAGCTCTGTTTCCAGAGGATACTTTTTTAAATTTTATTTTGATGATTCAGAACAAGATGGCAGACTTTCCCAGCCCCTTGATAAGGCCATTGAGCTAGAAGGGGGAGGCGCATCAGAATAGATAGTCCAGGTGACATGAGGGAAGATGTGGCCAGAGCCTTTGAGGTTGAAGAAAGCAGTGAGGATGTTAGGCTAAACCATGGAGGGGCAGCCAGGGAGGAAGGGCTTGCCTGCAGAACCAGTAGCTGAGGTTGTCAGCATACCCCGTGCCCCCAAGATGTGACCTACATCTGACCATGCCAATGGGCCCTGGGAGACAGGTGTTGGAGTAGAGGCCAAGGAAAGGCCAGTGTTTCATAATCAGATGAACAGCAACATAGCTGCTGTGGGCTGGGGTGGACAGTAGAGGACTCAGTTGCACAGTCAGTGCCTGAGACCAAGCCCCAGGCCTCCGCCCCACCTAACAATGCTAACACAAAGAGGTGGGCTGCCCTGGCAGGGCTAGACTTCACCAGACGTCAGTTGGGCCCCTTCTCCTTCAATTAAAAAAATATTTTTAATTATTTTAAAAATCAACTGGCCTACTGCTGACATTGACTCTGCTTCCGGCCACATGGGAAGAAGTTCAGCTACGAAAGAGACAAACAGACACACAAGCAGAAGTAAGTGGGTAGGGCGTGTTGTGGGAGAACAGGGGCAGCCATTCTGAGTTGGCTGAAGTCAGGAAAAGGCTTTAGAGAAAAAAGGTGTCTCTCAGGACCCAGGACAATGGGCATCTCTGACCAGAGGCTAGGGCAGGGCGAGAAGCACTTGGTCTTTGGAAAGGAACTTCCCGTCTATTTTCCTGAGTGCTTCTCCCAAGGACTGGGGTTTCTGATCTTATGCGCCAACACTCTCATCTTCTCCAGCTGTACAAACATTTGGGTGAAGTGACTTGGGATAAGTCATTATTCTGGAAACAGCGTTGTGAGGCCTGTGAGGGGCATGCACGTGTATTTGAACAATGCGTATCACCTCGGGTGAGAATGGGCCCCAGAGAGGGCTCAGGAAGCCTGTGCTCCTGGAGGACCCATTGCTCAGTAACAGTATCAGCCACACAAACAAACAAAGTCACTCAGTGCGATCCCTCTAAGTGCTCGCTGTCAGCGTGCACCTGCAGTAAGTAATTATGTCCAGCTCCCGACAGGGTGGGGATGGGTTAGCAGTGACTGGCCACTCAGAAGAGAGGGCGATCCTCCTTTCTAGCAGCTTCTGTCATCTCCTGCACATCCTAGCGACATGTTGCTGTGTGGGGCCCAGTCTGGGCCTGAGACAGGAGATGGTGTCCCAGGCTGCAGCAGAACTCCTCGAGCTATGTCCTGTGCAAGCCTGGGCGTGGGACTGAGATGTCACTGGAGGATAAGGGCACCCAGTGCTGCTTGAGCATTGACACTGGTCTCCTCTGCACATGTACACAGGGTGTCATATGGACATTTTTATTCCCATTTATAGAGAAGAAAACTGAGGCCCAAGGAGAAGTGAGGCTGCCAATGCCACTCAGGTGGGAGGACTCTGAGGTGAAAACTAAGCCTGGCTGTGTCTAAACCCTGGGCAGCCTCCTCTGCACTTGTCCACACTTCCTGCCTGTCATTCTGCCATTAATGAATCTGGTCAGACAGACTTGGGTGAGGCCAGCGAGGCCCAGCCCAAGGGTGCAAATATGAACTCAGAATTTTCTCTGGGCGTTGTGGAATTGGAGGGTCTGCACCTCCAAGTGGGGCCTCCTTAAATGCAGTTCCCTCGGCCTCACTTAGCTTCAGCACAGGAAGCTGCTCTAGGCCTCCCCCTGCTCCCATGGCACCACACGGGCTCTCCTTACATCTTTCGATATTCTAGACTCTTCCAGAGAACACCAAAGGGGTTGAGAATGTGGCCATGGTGCTGAGAGCACTAGAAAATTCAACTGTATTTTTTTTTCTGAATCAGATTAAATCCAGCTGGTGTCCCACCTCACCCAGCTCATGAGGAGTCTAATGCCTGTTTCTCAGAGTCCCTTCCCCTGTATTCCTGTTCATATAAGACCTCCATGCTTCTGCAATTTAAAAAATGGTGTCTGTGACGACTTAATTTTGTTGTTAATTTGACTGGATTAAGAAACTCCTGGAGGGTTAGTAAAGCCCACCTCTGGGTGTGTCTGTGATGGCAGTTCCAGAGATGACTGGATCCAGAGGCCTCTGACATAATGAATGGATTCATCCCTTGAGGAATTCATCACATGAGGCATTATTGGGAGCTGAAAGGTAGGAGATGGGGCCAGGCTGCAGGAAGTAGGTCACTGGGGGTATGCACTTGGGGCCATGTCTTGCCCTGGCCCCTTCCTATATTTCCCTTTCTCTACTTCCTGTCAGCTTTGAAGAAGCTCCTCCACCATGATGTTGTCACAAAGGGGCCCAGAAACACAGAGCCAACTGACTGACCATGGACTGAACCCTCAGAAACTGTGAGCCCACATAAATCCTCTCACCTTTCAGCTGTTTCTGTCAAGCATTCTGTCACAGCTATGCAAAAAGTAACTAATCCAGCATCCCACTTCTTCGTCCTGATTAGCTCAGAGCTGTCTCTGGTATGTGCATGTCTTTCTTATCTTGCATAGTCATTTTGGAAAAGGCCAAACCTGCGAACAGCCCCTCCCTCCTCCACCTTGACCTGCTGACTTTCCTTCCCTCAGCAATATTTCTGTGTTTCTAGACCAGGTCCTTGAAACTGAGCCTCTGGTTGGTAAGGAGAAATGATGGTACTGTGGCCTTCACAAAGGTATTTGTGACTCCCCTGCTCAGCTCACAGAAGATACCCTGTCACTGTAGTTGTCCAGGAATAGTAAGTGCCACCCACTGGATGCCTCCACGTTCTGGCCCTTCGCAGACTCTGTTCTACCCTGCAGAAGCGGCCCAAAGCTGAGGCCTGGCAAAGGAGCAGCAAATGAAGCCCCCTCCTTCTTGGCAGCCATCCTACATGTAGTGTTGTGTGACGAATCTCAGCTCATCTCAACTCCGCAAGACAGGTGAGGCATCCTGGCCAACAGACAAAGCACTTTGCAGAAGAGTATGAAAAACAGAACATAAAGCAATGACGCACACATGCAATAAATAGCACTGTATTTTCCTTCTGCATACATACTTACATATGTAAATACATAGAGAAATCTCTAGAAGAACACAATCCAACCAATAACTATAGTAATTTGATGGTGGCCAGTAGAGGGAGGGTGGTGGTCAAAAGAGATTTTAACCTTATCTGTAATATCTTAATATTTTATAAGAAGCAGATATCCTGACATTATTTATGTAATTAAAATTAATTTTAAAATGGAAGAAAATGGCAAGGAATGACATGAGTGCTGGGACAATATTAGTGATTACAAACCAGAGAGTGAGGCCACCCTTGGCCAGCTTGCAAGCAGGCATTTTTCTGCTGAAGTAACGGGGAAATTAAATGGTAGTTTGGGTAGGAATTTTTCTGGAGAGCTAAGGTCCCGTAGCATGGATGCTAGGAGAATTTCTTAAAGTATGTATTTGCTTTCTACTCACAAATGTAACACTTTTACACTGTGGATGATTTGCAAACTATAGAAAAGTATAAAAAGGAAAATGAAAATCCATTGTAATCCACCCATGGAGCCATAATCATGGTTAACAGTTCAACACAGAGGCTAAAGTGGATTTAGACACGCCTGATGTCACACCCACCTTTGCCACTCACTGGTGCCATGTGAAACTTAGTCCTCAAGCTATAAAAGGGGAAGATTACTTTCCCATCTCAGGACAAGGACTAATTAACCAGGAGTGTTCTGTGGGGCATGCCGGGAATACTTAGCACCTAGGCATCCTCACCACGTGGTAATTGGCAGCATGATGCACACATGTGCACACACATTTTCCAGCTATACTGGGATCAGGCACTATACACAGCATTGTATTTTCCCCTCTTATTTGATATTTTTAACAAGCACATTTTAAATGTGGGCCCTCTCATGTCCTTAGGGATGTGGATTGTGCTGTGCCAGGCCAATTTGTGGAGACAGAGGTTAGGGCAAGCTCAGTGACAAGTCTCATCCCTGCTCCAAAGCCTGCCATGGCTCCCAACTACCACCAGAGTAACCCTGATCACTTACTCAGAGTCTAGGTTCTTCAGAGTTTCGCTCTTCTCTGACTACCCTGACTTTTCCCCAGCTGCTTGGCCTGCTCCATGCTGCATCTATGGTGGTCTTAGTGAGTCATCCTGACAACCCCCAGCATCCAGTCCCATGACCAAAACCCCTGCCTTCCTCCCAAAACTTGTCCAAACCCAGTTTCTCTGTGGCTGTTCCTATCCTTACTATTCAGGCCACAATAATCCCCTCATTCTCTCATTTCCAAGAGCACAGTGGGAATCAGGCACTCAGACCTACTCCCTATACCTCATTCACTGAGCTCACTTTAATGCTACCACCTCCAGTACATGGCCCCGAGGACGAGGGCCTTCAAATATACCACTTTTAAAAAATTACCATTAGCAGAGGCCAAAACAGATAGGGCCACCCACTCTTGGAATTTCAGCCTTGAAAACAGTGACCTCAATGAACTTCTTAATTTATAAATCATTCAGCCTCAAATGTTTTGTTATATCACCCTAAAACAGACACAGACAATGAGCCCATATATTTCTTCCCCATAAGCCAGTTTGGCTTAGGTTTTCTCAGACTCTAGACTCAAATGCTTCAGCCAGACTCCCTTTCTATAGCTTCCTCTACCCAAACTCCTTTTCTGTAGAAACAGAACATCTCAGAGCCCTGAGGAGCCCTAGAGCCCAAGTCCATCCTGTTTCTTACCTCTGCTGCATGTTCACAATTTAGAGATGAGGAACTGAGATTTCAAGAAGCCTGACAATCCTCCCAAGACCCCACAAGGAGCTACAGGTGGAGCTGGCACCAGGTGGCTCCTGGGGAAGAGCAGTGCCACCCTCCCAGGCCCCTGGAGAGGATTGTGGGGGCACAGCCCTGCTCCCTGGTGGCTGGAGGTCTCAGGAAAGCAGTGGTTAATGGTATCCCACAGGGACTTGAAGCTAGCAATGCACACAGCCTGCTTCCCATGTGCCTTCCATGAAGCCCAAGGGAACCACATTCTCATTGATTATGTGATTGCTTCAAAATGCCATAAGATGTGCTTGTATGTACCCAGCACATGGAGCCTGGGCAGAAAGCTTTCATGTCAGGAGCACCTGATGGCACCTGCTCTGGTTCCCCATGTCTATACACTGAGCAGGCAGTGGCAGGCATTGCTGTTGCCTAACACTGCACACACCTGTCCCAGAGGGAAGCAGTTACTTCAAGGGCGGACAACAGTGCCACCACTTCCTACCTACTGGAGAGAGGGGCCCAACCATGAAAATTGTTCTTGCTGAACTCAGACACAGCCTCTGTCTTTCTCTAGGCACTCTGCACAGCCACTACCAACTGCTGAGTCTGAAAGTAAGCCCAAATGTTTTCCCCATCTATGGGAAAGGAAACTCTGATGAGATACACCACAGCATCTAGTACCCTTGCTTGACAAGCAGTAGCCTCTAGTGTCTGCCCTTGGGAGGGAGCTAAACCAGGAGGTATTTACTATGTTTCGTAGATTAGGAACCAAGGCTCAGAGAAGGAAAGTGATTGGCTAAAAATCATGCAGGGAATTAGTGCTGACCTGGGTCTAGAACTTAGGTCTCCTGGTTTTCAATAGAGTATTCATTCCACTTCCCCTCAGGTTCTCAAACCTCATACCTAGTTTTGTTTCATAGCTGGACAGATTCTTCCTCTGAATCCAGGAGGTACTAGGTCATCAGAAACCATTAAAGCTGGGGCAGAAGCCACGATGTTGGTGGAGGCCATGTGGCTTTCTTAATACAAAGGGTAGAGTACATTAGGCAGCAATTGCCACAGCTGTGCTGTATAACAAACCATCCCAGAACTTAAGGTCTTCAACAGCAAAGATGTATTCTTATGTTGGTGGCTCTGCAGGTGAACTGAGAATTGGCTGGTCCAGGCTGGATTTGGCTGGCAGACTTCCTTGGTGATGGGGGTTGTCTAAGCTTGGCTCTGGGCTGAGCAATGGACTCTAGATGATTCAATATGTTTTCAATCTGGGGCTCAGGCTCAGGGGGCAGCAACTATCTGTGGGAAGCTCTTCTCAAGCTTCAATGAAGCATGAGAATGAGCAAAAATATGGTACCTTTCAAGGCCTCAACTCAGAACCAGCATGTTATCACTTCTACCTATACTCCATCAGCCAAAGAAAGTCACCCAGTGTCAATGGATCAGGCAAATACACTCCATTTCTCGGAGGAAGAACTGCAGATGCCTGCGGGAAAGTGCAAGGATACACAGTTCTAAGACAAAGAGGCTATGAAGAATTGGGGATTAAGGTCCCATCACTTTCCCTCGTCTGTCCCATCTCCATTCTGAGTCAATGTGCCGCCATCATTCATACATCTTTGCCTCCTTACCCTTCATCAGAGATGAACATATTTGTAAATGGGTTTTAGTAAAACGTCTGCAGGGGCATTTAGCCAGAACCAATGAAAGAGCTTTTCCTGTTTTCAATGTCCCCTTGTTCTACCCTATCATGGCCAGAGAACCAGATGAATTTTCAAGGTCTAGATTTATATCAGCTTATAACCCTGTGGAGGCCTTTAAGGGCTTTCATTACCCACAGCATCGAGCTCAAGCAAGATAATACTTAGTCCAACTATTATCTCCTCCGAGGGATTGACTCATCTGGTTCAACTGGACTGAGTGCCCTTCATTTGCCTACACTTTGGGTCTGTGACCCACCCCATACCATGCCACACCATTTCCCCTAGATTTCCAGCAGCTGAACTCCATATATCATGTTTTGGTGGGGTTCATCCCGAGAAACCAAACAGTAGGAGAGAAACACGAAGAAATTTATTGCAAAGCAGTGGCTAATGCAATTCTGAAACTTGGCTGGACATATCTCTCTCTGGAGGGCATGCTGTCAGGAAGGACTGCCTAGAGGTACCAGGCACAGGCAGAAGCTGGAGTCTACAGACAGAATTTCTTCTTCTGGGAGTCCTCAGCTCTGTTCTGAGGTCTTTAGACGGATTCAATCAGGCCCACCCAGACTATCCAGCATAATCTCCTTACTTAAAGTCAACTGACTATAGACTTTACTACATCTACAAAATCCCTTCACAGTAACATCTAGATTAAATAACCAGGGACAAGAGCCTAGTGAAGCTGACACATAAAACTGACTATTACATAAAATAGTCCACCCTTGTCAACTTGGTATCCAAACACATCCAAAATCACACTTACTCTCCAAGTAAAGATAGTAACAGCTGTACTTCCAACTAACAAGATACAGCCGTCTTGCATACAACTGCAAATGTGCCAACCCTTTCAGCAGCAGAAGAAGCAATGTATTTGGCTATTACTCTTTTCTAATGATATTCTGTAACTTAAATATGGTGGTGTAAATTTAAAGTGCAGTAATATAGCTTATATTAAATGATAAAGGCATGAGAGAGAAGAAACCAAAGAATATTTGACTACAGGTGCTGTTACGGTTTGAATGTAAGATGCCCACCAAGACGCATGTGTGAACACTAGGTCCTCTGGTGGTGGAATTATAATGGGAGACTGTGCAACTTTGGGAGGTGAGACCTTATGGAAAGCCAGCCAGGGCCTGCTGGTGAGGCTTTTTGTGTGTAACTTGAAGTGCTTGACAGAGGCCCAGAAAGCTGTGGCCCAAGGGAATGAAAAGTTGTTCCCGAGGCTTCTTGTTCTCACAATAAGGCCAATAACCGCAGTGAACTCTGTGCTGACTTCCCTATCTGTTTATTAAGGTTCAGGAGACACCTGTGCTGTGTGTCCTTGGATGGCATGGGAACCCTGAGAAGAAGGCTTTGTTTCTCTATTTCAAGTACTTTGATAAGTTCTCTTTAAACAAATGTCTTAGAGTGCTTGGAAAATTCTTTTTAGGTGAAAACAAAGTGTATAAAACTGCAGCATGAAGTTAATAAACAGCTTACTCTCTTGTAAGATCCCCTGTGTCCCGCTTTCTTTCTCGTCAGCCCCTCAACTCCACCGTGCAGGACACAGCAACAGCAACAAGAGCTAGCTGGTAGAGGTAGTTCACTGAATCTGGGCCTTCGAAGGTGATACCCACCCTAGCTCTTCCTTGACCCTCTCTGATCCCATCCATCACAATGTGAAATCCTCTGTCACAGGCCCCAGTGCCTGCTCCCTTGCTATGCCTCCCTGCCAGCATGGACAAAAATTCTCAGAGCTGTAAGCCAAATAAATCTTTCCTCCCATAAGTTGTTTACGTCAAGTACTTTGGTCACAGTGATGAAGGAGGTAACTAACTCATGTTCACAAACATGTTCACAACAAAATATGGACAAAACACTCATTTCCATTATAGTACTCTACAGCTGACTACATGGCTGTAGGTGGTGTTTATAAGTATCTTCTTCCACTCCCAATTCCACATTCCCTTTGCTGTCAGCAAGTGCTTCCACTGGGCCTGGTGAGGTGACACAAATCTTTATTCCTAAAGGGTCTAGGCCATGAGCAGTCCTGCCTAAATTAGGTTGTTGTGGTTTTCCAGCACAGGGATGCTAAGAGACATTCTAAGGGATGTCTAGTATTTCAGATCCACTCTTCCTTGCCTCCACGGTGTAGGGGCAATCCAGTTCCTCCCAGGCAGTCAGGATCCATCTTCCCAGCCAGCACCCCAGCTCCCTGTTTCACCTGCTGATTCAGAGGCCTGAGGATCCCAAGGTGGCTCAACGGCAGCTCAGTTGTGTCTCCTGGTGGAAGCATTCTCCCTCTGGAATTAAGACCTCTAGGCCAGCACTGCATAAGATCATCAGGACAAGAAGCAAAAATCTTGCCAGAGAATCACTCAGAGTAACAGTGAGCAATGCCATTCCTGTTTCACTCTTGATTCCTGGACCTGAAAATCCTGGCTATGGAAGAAAAACCACCCCATACTGGATGCTGGTTTGCACGATATACTGCACCAGGCCCAAACTCTGTAAGGAATTGTCTCCTTGCCATTCTTTCCTTCTATCGCCTGCTTCAGGACAGTAGGGACACGATGACACCAGCAAATTCCATTAGCTTGGTCCAGGGCAGCACTTCATTTGCTGTGAGGGGAATCTCCTGGTTAGAAGTAACTGCAGAATTCCTTGATGAAGCATAAGCTGGTCTGGAAGTCCACATGTGGTAGTTTGGGCAGAAGCATTGAGTGTGAGGAAGGCAAACTATCCATAGTGAGTGGCCACCACAGAGTCCAATCCCACCCATCTTTCTCAGCCTGGTTCAAACTGTTCCCCAGTAAGACGTCAGGATCCCCCCAGACTAGTCTAATCATCCATTCTACCAACATTTCTGTGTGCCACGCACTCTGTTAGGTGCTGGGGAAAGACATGGTCCCGGCTCTGACAGAACTTCTAAAATAGTGAAATGGAATGAGTGAGTTCATTTCCTGGGTCCTTGCAACTCGGTAGCCATTGAGTTGACTTCACAGCTGGGCAGTTTTTGTTTTTGTTTTTAGCTGGGCAGTGTCTAGAGAGCATTCTATCCTCTAACTTGTATAACACAAAGGAGACGAGATGGTCTGAGATCCACTGGGAAGGCCTGGGAATCACGAAGCTAGCAGTTTCAAAGAAGCCACGTGCCTGTGTGTGGCCCATGAGGGTTCTGCCCTCTCTAGGGAGGTAGCATGTAGGAGTGGTAGGGTGGAGAGGGCCTTTCCTGCTGCCAGGTGCTTTCCTGCTGCCAGCGGCTGCACCACCACACTCGGCTCTCAGGTCCTCCACAGAGGCCAACTCTGCCTCCTTCTCTCCAGGCCCACATTGTTTCCAACACACCCGACTAGAGTCCTTCTGCAAGAGGGCAGAGAATGCTGTGTGACCCTGCAGGCCACCTAACAACCATCCCTGCCTGTCTAGCTCCTGCAAAAGCTTTTCTGAAGCTAGCCTTTGTCCCCACTCTCTCTGCCACATCTTCCCTACTTCTGGGTGCCTTTCCTTTATTGGTCAATATTGGCATTGCCCAGCAGGTCTTACTTAGATTCTTTGTACCAGGTATTGCACACTTGCCATCAAATTCTGCCCAGACACATCAGTGGTGGTTCTGAATTGTGTCTTCATTTGATTTGCATTTTCCTTTGGCCATTTCAGCCTCATCTTGGAAGTACAGTAAGCCCAGCTGACCCCTGGCAGTACCCAGAAGGAGAAGGATCCCTAACTAGGAAAAGAGCTGCCAGCCAGACAACCTTCTCCCTCTTCTTGGACCTTGGGTTTTCAGTCTGGGAAGTGAGATAATATTTAGGTTGGGTGAAACTTGGGCCCTTTCTTGTACACGGCATGGGATAGCATGAAAGCTGACAGGCTAATTCTGCACCCCGCAAAGCTTTGCATGACTAAGAATTTCTGCACTCTTCAGAGTCCTGAATTCCTTGTGCATCTTTAGGAAGCTTTAGGAAGAGCACTGCTGAGAAGCTTCCCACTTATTTCCTCCTGGCTCTGCATTCCTACTCCACGTGTGCAGCAAAACTAGCATCATGGCCCATGGTGGACCACACTGTCAGCCCCAGTTCTTTCCGTGTGGGCTCAGCCATGTGACTTGCTCTAGGCAGCAGAGAGAAGTAACAGAGCCCAAGCCTGGGCCTCCAGAGCCTTTGCCTTCTTCTCTGCACATTCTTGCCCCTCTGCTTTCCCACTGCAATGACAAAACCCAGGCCAGCCTCCTGGTCCCAGGAGGAGGAGGGGGGATCATGTGACACGGAGCCATTCCCAGCCAACCTACAGAGGCATGAGCTAAATCAGAGCTGTTTGCTATGCTACTGAGATTTTTTATTTGTAACTCTGCTTTTTTTGTGGCCACAACTAACTGATAGGGCACTTAGAAAGGTCCTTCTACTCCAGATGCTCACATGCAGATGAGCTTCTGTGGGGATCATGGCAGTATCTCTCCACCATCAGTAATCCAACATGTAACTTGTCTGCTAGCAGAAGGTCACACTCCTCCAGGGCTGGGAACTCACTAATTCCTGAGGCAGCCCATGTCACCATTAGAAATATCTAACTACTGAACTTTTTTTTTCCTTACAATAAGTCAAACTCTCTCTCCTAATTTCCACTCAGTTGCCCTCAGGGCCATACAGAATTAAATGTATCCTCTTTTCCCCCCATCAGCTGTTCAGAGGTGGGAAAGTGCTCTCATACCCTCACAGATCTTTGCTCCTACAATCTAGACGTCCCCCTGCCTTCTGCCATCTCTGAGCCCTGCTCAGGGGCCAGCTCTCTGCTCTTCCCACCACCTCAGCAAACTGGGTCAGTTCTGTCTACTGCTTACAAGCCCAGAGGGAAAATCACTGACTGAGGTGAGCTAAGCAGAACCAGCAGCTCAGGGCTGTCACCCTTCTTATTCCAGACACTGCCGATGCCCAGAGAAGGAGTCACATTGACGCCGAGCTAGCCCTAAACAATAACCCTCAGCTGTTGTCACACTCACTGTCCCCATACCAGGCCTCCACCCTCCGGAAACTTAAGATTTCCAATGTCCAGGGGCATCTGGAAAAATGAAGGTACTGTGGTTTGAATGCATCTATCAGAATTCATGTGTTAGAAACAACACCCAACTCACATGTTAATGGTATGTGGAGGGTTAGACGAGGTCACAAGAGTGAGGCCCCTATAATGGCATAAGGGGCTTCATAAGAAGAGAGATCTGAGCTAGCACACCTGCTCTGCCTCACCATGTGATGGCATCTGTCAGGTGAAGATGCAGCAGGAAGACCCATGGCAGATTCAGGTGTGATGTTATTGGACTTCCCAGCCTCCAGAACAGTGAGCTAAATGAACCTCTACTCTTCATAAATTACCAGGTCTCCGGTATTTCATTATAACAACAGAAAATGGACTGAGACAGAAGTCTTCCCTCCTTCTAACCACTCTTGCCTGCCAGTGTCCACAGGAAAAGGGAACACTTGCAGACCAGCCCTGCAGCAAGCAGAGGGGCAGAGATTTCCCAGGAGTTCCGCACCCTGTCCCCTGTTCCTGGGAACTAGGAGCTGAAACGAGCCTTTTCCTGACCTGTTGTACACCATTTGTCTTGGAACCACCAGCTCTTGAATTGATGGAGGAAGGTCCTCTTAGGACCTGTGGCAGCTGGAAGTCAAGCTGGACTGTGTTACAACCAATAAAGGGTCTTAGGACCTGTGGCAGCTGGAAGTCAAGCTGGACTGTGTTACAACCAATAAAGGGAGAAGTTTTCCCAGTTCCGCCCTGACATTCAGGGCTTTGTCATCAATTACGTGGCCACTTGGCCGGGAAGTGTGGCAGTGTAAATGCACACAGACCCCGGGTGCACACAGACCACAGGAGGTCCGTGGAGCAAGAGGCATAGGCCATTTGGCCTATAAGCCGACTGCAGCCTTGTTTACAGAAGCTGTGTCAGCGACTTGGGCAAGTGGGAGGCCTGTGTCCCAGTGGGCTGGAACCAGGATCCCGGGTGACTGCCTGGCCAAAATAAGCCTGCCTGCCTGAGAAGCGCAGTATAGGTAATTTCACACCTTTTCCACAGTGGCTGTTTTATTATCTATTTTCCACTATGGGTAGGGAGGAGGTGGCCTCTTCTGTACCCAGGCTGTCTCTAAATTGTCACAATATCCAGGGCAGGAAAGGATGGGAAAGATCGTCTTGTCTGGTGCAGACTGACCTGCTTTCTTCAGCTGTCTTTCTTATACTCCTCCCATCCAAGGTAACTCATTGTATTTGTAAGGTGCAGTCAAGAGGATGTACAACTCATAATGACCCTACGTACAGCAGATGAAACACTATTGTCAGTGTTTATCTGCTTCATAGGATTTTCAATAGCTGATTTTTTCTGGGCAGTGGTAGGGGAAGTGGGTTGCTGGGTCCTTCTCCCAAGCCTACAGCAGCTGGTGTTCCCAGGTCTCCCATCCAAGTCCTAACCAGGCCCGACCCTGCTTAGCTTCTGAGATCGGATAGGATCAGATGCCACAGGGCTATGGCTGTGGGCTAAATGGCTTACAATGAGTTGAAAAATGCCTTCTTGTGCTTTTGCCTATGCTCCCAGCTCTGCCTCCTATTGCCACATACATCAAATCCCTCTTCTGTGAAGAGCTTGTCAGAGAAGACACCAGCCACTGTCCCTTGCTTCTCTTTAAGCCAAACAGCCCTGTCCCTTCAGCCATCTCATGTGACCAGTTTCTGGCTCGTAACACCTGGACTCCCTTCTATGGACATTTCAGGAGGAAACAACTTCTCTCAAAGGGATCCCCAAGATTGATGAGGCAGGTAGACCCCTAGACAAGGAGGGGACAAGCTGGCATCAATACTCACGGTTTGTCTTATACCATGTCGCTGGAGCCTGTTCATCCCCTTGGAAAATGGACAATCCACTTACTGTGAGAGGCATAAAGATGTCACACAAGTTAAGATTGGAGCAAGAGGGTGCAGCTGAGCCCAGCCAGTGACTGTGCTGACAATAACAATCCACTGTTGCCATCAACAAAGAAGAGCCTTTACCCTTTGGTAACATTGCCAGGAACACAGGACTAGTCTGTCCCACAGATCTGCTCCTCCCCAGAGTCATGGTGCAACAGAGGTGCAATAGAGGGACCATGTCCAAGAGCAGGGGCTGCTGCCCAGTGTCTGAGTCAGGGTTCTCTAGAGGAGCAGAAGCAATCGCTTGTGTGCATACATAGAGACTTGTTTTGAGGAATTGGCTAATGTGATTGCAAGTCTAAAATCTGATGGAAGAGGGAGGCAGGCTGGAGACTCAGCAAGGGTTGCTGTTGGAGTCCAGAGGCAGCCTGCAGGAGGATCAGGAACAGCCCATGCTGCACATGGGAGTCTGCTAGTAAAATCCCCACTTGCTCAGGAGAGGTTGGTCTTTTGTTTCATGTAGGCCTTCACCTGACTAGACGAACCCCACTTATATTACAAAAGACAATCTGCTTAAAGCCTATCAGTTTAAATATAAATATCATCAAAAACTATCCTTCCAGAAACATCCAAAATGTGTGACCACATACTGGGGTCTAGCCAAGCTGACATAAAATTAACCATCACCCCAGCAAGCCTCCCATCCAGGGACAGCACAGGATAAAGGAGGTACCAGGGATGCAGTCAAACTTGGGATATATTCCAAAGGACAAAAAACAACAAAACAAAACACCAAAAGCCTTTCTCAGATGTCACTGTTTCTCACATTTCCATTACCTAAGACAATGACTGATGTTCATTATGCCATTGACTATAATAAAAAAAAGTGACAAAGCATAGTGCAGCCACCCAGCTACTGAAGCTGCTGAGTGTGTTGGGTGCACGAATCCTTAGGTGCGAAGATATTTATTATACATATACCAGGGATGCCAAAAAATGTATATACATATTTTAAGAGATATTGTCTGTGTATTACTTTTTGAAGTTCAATTGAATTACCATAGCAATGTGTAGTCTGACATTCTGGATCGTAGTTCTACAATCACATCAGAACAAACATATGACACATTCTTGAAACAGCAAAATGGAATGTTTTTGTCCAAAGATGTGTACACATTTTCCACCATCCTCTGCATTATCATGTATATAACTGGGCTGGGGTCTAGTTATACAAAGTGCTGCTGTGCACACTGGGTTCAATCCCCAGCACCACAAAAGTGGGAGAAGGACCTGGCAGCCCATTCCCAAAACAATCGCGAAACAATCAGCAATCGAAAACTCTATGAATAGCAGAGAAGCACTGACATAGTGCCGGGCATGGCACAGTCAGGGACGTTTTTGTTCTTTTGTACATAGGGTCACTATGAGTTGGACCCAACTCGGCAGCACCTAACCACAACAATAATAATATAGTATATATGATGTGATAACAATTTATAATGAATATAGACTGTATATGCCAAGATGTTATCAGCATTTATCTCTAGATATGGGAGACATGGGTCTTTTCCTTTGTTTCTCTTACATGTATTATGTAACACCTCCATTAAGATCCGTTGCCAATTGCTGAAGACAGTAATAAATAAAGTTTTCCAAGTAAATAAAATGTCACCTAAAATGCATAAAACTCCAATATACATATGGCATTTAACTGAATTATGTTTCAGCTAAATTTAACTAAACTTTATACACCAGAGCCTGTGGGTTTTTTTTAAGAAAATATTTTATAAATACCATTAAGTACTATACATATATCAATTCTTTTTTTTTTCCTTTTTTCTTTCTTTCTTTCTTTTTTTTTTTTTTTTTTTTTTTTTTTTTTTTTTTTTTTTTTTTTTTTTTTTTTTTTTTTTTTTTTTTTTTTTTTTTCAGTACTGGGAGTTGAACCCAGGGCCTTGCACATGCTAGGCAAGTGCTCTACCACTGTGTGGCACCCCTAGCCCCTTTTTTATTTATTTTGAGACAGGGTCTCACTAAGTTGTACAGGCTGCCTCTGACCTCGACACTGAGATCCTCTTGCCTCAGCCTCCTAAGTCACTGGTATTACAAGTGTTTGCCAGGGCACCTAGCTACACATCAATTCTTTCTAGAAGACATTTCATCCATAAACATTAGTTGTCTTGATCATTTTCCGCTGCTATAACTAAGCACCACAGACATGGTAATGTATAAAAATAGAAATACAATGCTTGTAGTTCTAGAGGCTGGGAAGACAAAGCTTAAGGCTCCAGCAGAATCCATGTCTAGACATCTATCCTCAGATGGTGGAAGGGACAAAAGGGCAACAGAGACATACATTTCCCTAGACCTTTCTTATAAAGTCATTAAACACATTCATGAGGGCTCTACTCTCATGACTTAATCACCTCTTAAAGGCCCCACTTCCCAATGCTCTTGCATTAGGGATTAAGTGTTGACATGTGAATGGGGGAGGAGAGGGCACATGCAGACCATAGTACTCATCATAATGAATTCCTTCTCAGTCCTATTTTACAAATAGCCATTACCTTTTCTTCTCTTACTTCTCTTACCTTACATTTCTGCTGAACATTCAGGGCTCTTCCCCTACCTCCCAATAGCCATGTGTCCAAAGGCAGAAACATCTTGTCTCCTATCTGGAGACAATGTATGGGCTTTACAACTGCTATTTCTGCCTCTGGTCAATGGGGCCTTCCAGGTCCCCAACCTCCAAACTGTCAGTGCTATGGCTAGATAACTCCTTGTGGTGGGGGTGTCCTGAGCACCATGGGATGCTTAGCATCATCTCGGGCATCTACCCACTGGATTCCAGTAGCAAACTCCACATCACAACAACTAAACATGTCTCGAGATGTTGGAAGATATTTCCTTAGGGACAAAATTATCCCTGGCTGAAACGCACTGTTATGTATCCATAGAGATGCACCTACTCCAGAATAATAGGGCTGAAAAGATGGTCCAATAAGCACTTGAGGGTCAGAAAGGCCTTTGCCCACATGGGCCTCCCCCAGTGCTCCCTGGCCCATCTGATGGGATCTCACTGACCTCATACTCTCCACAAATGAGTGCATAGATCAGCACTACTGTAAGCAGGGCTACCTCCCCATAGGAGCATTGTCCTAGAACAAGCCGAATCAGCACAGAACCAGCGAGAAAAGTTGCTGGAAAGAAGAACCACAGGAAGATAACAAGGGGCAGATGTAGACATGTACACAGGATGCTCAAAAAGCCAGAAGCAAATGCAAATGGACAATAAGGTGATGGGGTTGGGAAGGCCTCTCTTGCTGGCCTCAGCCTCAGCCAGATCCGGTCCCCTCAGTTAACCAAATGCTCACAGGGCCTCCTTCCACCTGTTCCCTGAGAACTGGGCCTGCTGCCAGGGAGGCGGTTTTAGCAATCCAGGGATTGAGGGGAAAGGAAAGGAAAATGCCTTCCGGATCTCCTTTACATCTGCTCCACAATGTTTGTGCTATTTTTTAGCTTTGGCATGAAAAATCCCTAGATCTAGGCCTAAGGAGATGAGGAAGAGATTACGCTTGTTAGGTCACCAGGCTTCATGACTCTGAGAGGAAGCCTTGAACCTGGCTTCCAGATTTCCTGGCTCATCCAGATTTGAGAGCAGTCCTTCCCAGCTGTACTCTTGGAATATTTTTCCATCAGCCTGGCGCTCAAATACCTTCCATGAGTCCCTGCCTCCTACAAGGTAAATCTCAACCGCATAGTATAGATTGTGTAGCAGTTTCTGGGGGCTGCTGTAACAAATTACCACAAACTTGCTGTTGTTAGTCGCCATTGAGTTGTGTCCAACTCATAGCGACCCTCACAGGGTTTTCAATGGTTGATTGTTTCAAGATTTCCTCAGGAGTAGATTGCCATGTCCTTCCCCCATTTTTGTGGTGCTGGGAATTGAACCCAGGACCTCAAGACTGGAGACCAGCGCTCTCGCAACTGAGCTAAATCGCAGATCTACCACAAACTAGGTGGCTTAAAATAATAGAATCCATTCTCTTAACAGTCCTGGGAGCCATAATTCTGAAGTACAGATGCCAATAGGGCTGACTTCTCCCTGGAGGGAGAAGAATGACTCAATGCTTCTCGAAGCTTCTGGCAGCTGCTAGCAATCTTTGGCATTCTTAGCTTGTAGTTTGTAACTCCATTCTCTGCTTTCTTGTTCACATGGCCTTCTTTGTATCTATCTTCTCCCCTTACTTTTCCTTATGAAGACACTTGTCAGTGGATTTAGAGCCCATCTGGATAATCCAGGATGACCTCATCTAGAGTTTCTTACCTAACTTACATCTGTGAAGACCTTATTCCACAGAAGTTCACCTTCACAGATACAAGGTGAGCATACCTTTAGGGGCCACCACTCAACTCAATACAGTGTCCCAAGGCCTCCAGTGCTGGGCTTTCCTGGCTTCATTCATTTGCTCACTCACTGGTTCATTCATTAGTGAGTTGGGTGATGAGCCATGTTTGACACATCCCTATCGGGGCCAGCCTCCTGCCTGTTTTCTCTGGGTCCTTTTCCTCCTCCTTTTCCATCTTACTCCTGTCCTCAAAGCTCCAGAACTTCACAGCTCCTTGGGGCTCACAATGTTCCCACCTCCTGCAGGAAGCCTTCCTTGACTTTCTCAGTGCACACTGATCCACCCTTTAGCAGTAGAATCTACCTGGATCCCCATCTGGCTCACTGTAGTCTGACAGGGGGGGACTCTCTTGCAGTGGCTCCTGCAGGACACTCACCAAACACATGTTTAGAATCAGCAGGGGATCCACTCTGCCATCCTAATCACGCCTGCTGGGTGTGTGGCAAGTGATGGCAGCAGAGGAGGAAACCTGCCACTAGGGGGTTTCCAAAGCACTGTCACTAGCAGTCCTCACTCCTCTCCACCCCTCCCATCATCCCTTCTCCTCTGAAGAAGTAGAGTCTCTGCAGTTCCTTGACTTGCTCAAATTCACAAAACAAATAGTCAGACCTAGGACTGGAGACGTGTTATCATGGAGTCTCATTACGAGATCTAAGGAGATGGCTGGGACAAAAGGTCCCTGGACATGGATTTAGTTTAGACACTTGTCACACAATTTCACTTATAGATACTTCCCCTCCCACATATGCTTCCTGTTGTCACCTGAGTGTGCTGCAATGAGCAGCACAGGCCCCTGGTCAAAGGCCAGTGACAGGAGAAGCTGCCCCTGAGGCCTGAGTGGTCCTGACAGTGTGACCCAGTAGAAGGGCTCCCACATGGGACTGGCTCCTCCTGTGCACCAGCTGAAGGACCTCCTGCAACCAGGGCCCCAGGGAGACCTTCCCACTTCTATACCCCATTCCCTCTCTGGCCGCCCCACCTCAGTCACCAGGGCCCATGGTTGTGCTCTTCACCGCTGCCCAGCTGTGTGTTCTGCCACAATGCTTCCTCTCCTCAGCCTGGTCAGTCCTTTCCCGCCTACTCACTGGCTGGGAGCAGAGAACCTCGCCCTCCAGGCTCACTGCTCCCCTTTGTGCACCTTCTAATGCAGCACCTGGCCCACTATTGGGGAGCTTCCAGGTAAGGTCTGAGCCCTTGGCCACACACGGTCCCAGAGTCTGCAGTGTGACTCTTCACGACCTCCTGGCATCCTGGAGGTGCTCAACAAGACACAGAGCGAGCTAACCTTGCTTTTGACAGTTTATGGCGTTTACGTCACGCCAGGTTGTTTTCCACGGCCAACTCTGCTTACCAGAATCTTTCATGCATTTCTTGCTAACACCAGAGCTGCAGCGTGTCCTCAGGCTGTGTTCCCATCCCACAGTCCTCTTCCTGACTGTGGCTGAAAATAAGGAGGTCGAGGGACACTTGAGAAATACATGTCTATCATAATAGTCTTCCCAGACACTCTGCGTGTGTGTGTGTGTGTGTGTGTATGTTTGTGCTGTGAATGGAGTTCAGCACCTCCTGCATGCTGAGTATGCACCATACAACTGAGCTACCCTCCCAGGCTGACCTAGATATACTTTCTAACAGCAAAGTCAAGAAGCCTTTTGGCCTATTTCAAAGAAGGTGGATTCTGTCTCTCTACTCTAGCTCCATGAGTAGTGTGTATATTTTATGAAAGAAATACGACTAGATAGAAGGTTCCAAGAAAATCAAAAGCAACCAAAAGAATGTAATCACAAGCATTTACTAGCTGGGCATAGTGGCATGCACCTATAATCTCAGCAATTTAGGAAGGAGAGGGAGGAGGATCATGAATTCCAGGCCAGAGGCAGCCTGTACAATTTAGAGAAGGCCTGACTCAAAATTAAAAATTTAAAAATGGACTGGTGGTACAGCCCAGTGGAGGAATATTTGAAAAATAGGTATGAGGCCCTTGTTTAACCTCCAGGTACTGCTCCCCAAAAGCATTTATTTGTTGATTAACTTATCTACATAGTTATTTATCTATTTAATAGCTTTTTGGAGGCAGAGTTGACATACAATAAACTGCACATACTTAAAACAGAGCTTGATAAGTTTTGAAAACACACACACAGCAAACCACCAAGATAGTGAACATTCCCACTCCTCAAAGTTCCCTCTTTCCCCTTTGTAGTTTCTCCCTCTAGCCCGTTTGCAACACCCCTATCCCAGCTCACGTAATCAATAATGTGCTGTCTGTGACTATGGATTCATTTGCGTATTCTAGCATTCAGAATCGACTGCAGCAGTACATAGACAGGAAACTGCCAGAAAATCAAGCTGGATTCAGAAGATGGCAGGGAACTAGGGACATCATTGCTGATGTCAGATGGATATTAGCCAAAAGCAGAGGATACCAGAAAGATATCTATGTTTTTTTGACCATGCAAAGACATTTGACTGTGTGGATCATAACAAATTATGGATAACATTGCGAAGAATGGGAATACCAGAGCACTTAATTGTACTCATGAGGAATCTGTACATGGAGCAGGAGGCAGTGGTTTGAACAGAACAAGGAAACACTGCCTGGTTTAAAGTCAAGAAAGGTGTGCATTGGGGCTATATCCTTTCACCATACCACTTCAATCTCTATACTGAGCAAATAATCCAAGAAGCTGGACTCTATGAAGAAGAACACTCATCAGGATTGGAGGAAGACTCATTAACAACCTACGTTATGCAGATGACACAACTGCTTGCTGAAAGCGAAGAGTATTTGAAACATTTACTGATGAAGATCAAAGAACATAGCCATTAGTATAGATTCAACTCAACATCAACAACAACAACAACAAAAACCCTTACAACTGAGTCAGTACACAACTTCATGATAAATGGCAAAAAGATTGAGGTTCTAAGATTTTGCTTTACATGGTTCTGCAATCAACACTCATGGAAGCAGCAGCCAAGAATCAAAAGACACACTGCATTGGAAAAGTTGTTGCAAAAGACCTCTTTAAAGTGTTGAAAAGTAAAGAAGTCACAATGAAGACAAAGGTGTGCCTGACGGATGCCATGGTATTTTCAGTTTCATCATATGGTTGTGAAAGTTGAACATTGAATAAGGAAGACAGGAAAAGAATTGATGCTTTTGAATTATGGTGCTGGAGACAAATATTGAATATGCCATGGACTGTCAGAAGAGCCTACAGATATGTACTAGAAGAAGTGCAACCAGAGAGCTCCTTGGAAGCAAGGATGGCTAGATTGCATCTTACCTGTTTTGGACATGTTGTCAGGAGAGACCAGTCCCTGGAGAAGGACATCATGTTTGGGAGAGTGGTGGGTCAATGAAAAAAAAGAAGACCTTCAACTAGATAGATTGACACAGTGGCTAAAACAATGGGCTTAAACATAAAAAAAAATCATGTGTCTGGCACAGGATCAAGGAGTATTTTGTTCTATTGTACATAGGATTGCTATGAGTTGGACCTGACTCCACGGCACCTAACAACAACAGCATTGTATGCAAATGAGTAATTGAGTGCACACATTTTTGTCTGGCTTCCTTCACTCTTTATAATTGCTTTAAGATTTGTTCGTGTTGCAGTGTGTATTGCAGTCCAGTTTGTTTGTCTACTCATTGGTTGGGGGGCATTTGGGTTATTTCCCTTTGGGACTGTGGTGAGCAAAGCTGCTGTGCACATTAGTTTACAAGTTTTGTAAGAGCACATACTTTGTTTTCTCTTGGGTAAATACTGAGAATTGGATGGCTTGGTCATGTGGTATGTGTATGGTTAACTTTTTAAGAAACTTACAAAGCATTAACCAATGTAGCAGGACCATTTTATACACCCACAAACTGTATGAGAGTTCTCGTTCTGTCCCGCCTTCACCAATGGTTTCTTTTTGGTGTTACTCACCCTGATAGACAGTGGTTTATTACGTGGTTTTAATTTGCATTTCTCTAATTACTAATAGTGATGAGTATCTTTTCAGGTATTTTTTTCCATCCACGTACCTCCTTTTGTAAAGCATCTATTCAAATTCTTTGCTCACTTTTTTATTGAGCTGTTATCTTAAGATTGTGTTTTGAAAGTTCTTTAAATATTGGGGTAATTCTTTATTTTTTCCCAGTCTGTGGCTTGCTTTTTCATCCTCTCAATAGTCTACCCTTTTGAAAAGCAGAAGGTCTTAATTTGGGTGATGATCAATTTATATATTTTGTTACTTCATTATGGTAAAAATATTAATTTAAAACAAAGGAAGCTGAGTGATTTCCAGTAACCATTCAGTATTTATGAAGAACCTACTATGTTCCAGGAACAAAGAGTCTAGTAGGTGCCAGGAACTGCCTGGTCTCTAGGAGGAAAAAACATGAGGCAAAATGCCTGACTTCAGGGCTTAGAGCATAGTAGGAGAGGTGAACTGAGTATATTACCATAATGCATGCTTATTATCAATGCCATAAAAGAGTAACAAAGAAGGTAATGGAGTTAAGAGAAGAAAAGAAAATTGGTCCAAGGATGAAGTGGGCGTTTGGAACTACGTCCCACCTTGACCTACTTGAAGAAAAACATTGGGGGAGTTTGCTTTGTTTCTAGGAAAGTGTCTGGTTTGGACTATAAATATCCCCAAAGATCATATGTTGGTCACCAGCCTATGGAGCCACTGGGATATGGTGGGACTTTTAGGAGGTGGGGCCTAGTACAAGGAAGTGAGGTTATTGGGGAGTATGCCCTTAAAGGAGACGTTGAAACCCCAGCTGCTTACTCTCATTCTTTCTTTCACTTCATAGCCTCTATGAGGTGAGTAGCCTCTGTTGTTGTTAGGTGCCATCGAATCGGGTCTGACTCATAGTGACCCTACGTACAATAGAGGAAACACTCCCCGGCACTGTGCCATGCCTGGCACTATGTCAGTGCTTCTCTGCTATTCATAGGGTTTTCAATGATGGATTGTATTTTAGGATTGATTTGGGAGTGTATTCCATGTCCTTCTCCTGTTTTTGAGGTGCTGGGGATTGCATCCAGGGCTTCAGAGAGTACAGAGTGGCACTCTACCAACTGAGCTAAACCCCAGCTCCCAGCTACCTCTATTGCCCTGCAATCCTACCATAATTTTCTGTGCTGCCACAAGCCCAGAGCAACATGGCCATGTAACCATGGACTAATACTGCTGAAAACATGAGGCAAAATAAACTTTTCTTTAAGTTGTTTGCCTTAGGTATTTTGTCATTGCAATGGAAAGCTGACCAACACAGAAAGCCAGCCTAACAATTTATTTTATCTTTGTGTAGAAGATGAAATATGGGGCCACAGACATCATAGATACAGCGGAGACTTGGATCAAATATGGAGAAGACTGAGAAAGGATGTCAAGAAGCAGGGAAGATTAAGAAGAGAAAAGAAATAGTAGCAAAGAAATATCAAGGGAAGTCTCTACTCATAAAATAGAAATTAATGGATTACAGAGCAAGGACATTAAGAAAGATCTTTAAGGGGTTGCAGGAAATGGGAGAATGAGGGCAAAGCTGAGCTGTCATGTGGACCATTTTATATAACAAACTGCTGGTTAAAGCTAATATAGGCTTTATATTATAAAGGGTAAGAGGTAGCACGTGCCCAAGAGAGATGAAATGAGAAAGGAGACGCTACTTAGGACGCATCCCAGGGCTTGGATGCAACTGAGTTCGCTGGAGCCTGGTGCTGCTCCAGGTCAGGCTGCTGTCCTCTGGAACCTTGGTTGCCTATGGGACTTGGAACAGGAACCTCCATCCCACTGTGATTGGGGGAAGGAGGTCAGGTAAGTTTTATTGCAGCACCTGCAGGACCCTTTTTCATGTTGCATTTACTCAGGAAGTTGCTGCTTCCCTGCTCAAGGGGGAAACATTAAAAAGTCAGAAAGTGCAAAACTCTTTTCTCCCACTATAGTGTAGGTCAGAGGCGTGACAGAATACACATGTGCAGAGCAGAGAGGTGCTTAGTGAGAGAAATCCTGAGATACTCCATGGAATTTGGTCCTTTGGGTTCAAGCAGTCAGCATAGGGACAAACCATAATGGGGGTAGCCAAAGGAAGAGATGCCAAGTGGGTGGAGAATTTCCACCCACGGTGAAAATTGTGTGATCACAGATGAAGAACCCATCTACAGTTGGAATAAAAGTGCAGCCATGACTATCCCAGCACCAAGCAGCAGGGACCACGGGACAGCAAGAGGAACAAGGGTTGAAGAAATGATGCCAAACCAAGGCCAGCAAGCCAACAATCCTGCGGCTACCCAGAGGTTCTTTGTTTCCCATCTCTGCAGCGTTAATACCAAAGCTGAGTGGGATCTCTGTACTTTGTCAGTGAGGCTGAGCACAGGTAACATATACTTCACCCCCTGAAGCAACAGCAGTCTGTCTCAACTGTGGTGTTTAGGATTTGAACTGCAACTAACCAAAAGTAAAATATAATAGTGGCTTAAACAAGATAGAAACTTATTTCTTTTTTTATTTTTTTGTTTGTATGTTTGTTTATTTTTGTGGTATTGAGGGTTGGACTCAGGGCCTTGCACTTGCATGCTCTGCCTCTGGTCTCAAATTTGTGATCCTCCTGCTTCCGCCTCCCGAGTGGCTGGGATTATAGGCATGAGCCACACACACCTGGCTTGAAACTTATTTATTTTTATAGAGAAATGTGGACAGACAGATAAAATGCCAAGAGAGGGTTTCAGGGATTCAGGAAGCTTCCAGAGAACTACCTTGCCATCCCTGAAGTGTGGCTCTTGCTCTTATAGTCTGAAGTGGCATTTAGGTCCTAGGTGTCAAAAGAAGGTGTCAAGGTTGGAATCTAATGTCCCCCAAAGGTCATACATTTGCATGTTTAGTCTCCAGCGGGTACTATCCTGGGAGATTATGGAATTCTGGGAGACAGGATCTATCTTTGCCAAAGTAGGTAACTGGGGGTGGACTTTGGTGGCTTCTACCTGGACACAGAGTCCTAGTTGCTCACTGATTCCTGATCACTAGGATGTTAGGTTCTCTGCCATGAGCCCTGTCACCTGCCCCCACCACTATGGACTGTGATCCTCTCACCATGAGCTCCCAATAAATCATGTCTCCCATAAGCCAGTTTTGGTCAGTTTCTCTGTTCCAGTGATGAGCCAGCTGATACAGAAAGGATGAAGTGTGCAAACCAGGTCTCTTCAGGAAGAGACCTGCACATATTCCAGGATAGATTCTCCTGCTCACACCCAATTGGCCAGGACTTAGTCACATGACCACAAAAGGCAGGTTGGGAAATATGGTCTAGAGGGAGGGTAGCCATACTCCTGATATACATTCTGTTCCTATGGGAGAAGGGGAAACAGATATTGATGGACAAATAGTGATCTCAACTATGTTAACTAATCCTTCACAAAGACCTAAATCAGAGAAGATACAAATACACCATCATGTATCAAACTGCATGTGATTTGACAGTTGCAGTTAAGTTTCTGGGACCCAGAGTGGGCATAGCAAATACATAATTCCCCATTACAGAGGTGTTGGGGAGGCAAATGGACAGCCCTGACTTGAGTTACATAGGACAGATGTTATAAAAGAAAGATGAATGCAGGTGGAAAATGGCGCTCTGGGGCACAGGGCACCAAATGAGCTGGAGAACCTTGGACAATAATGAGGAGGAAAGCAGCCGTCTGAGGGCACACATTGGGAGGAGGAAGAATTGAGGGACAACAACTAAATGGAGTAAGGCACTTGGAGAGCCAAGTCTTCAGTGAATAATGGGTTGGCATTTTTATCCTTTTGTGTTGGGAAAAAAATTTCCTCCTGTTGGCACCATGAGATGAAGGCTTCAAACTCTTCCTTGGTCACCTACAGAGTAACTTTCCCAATATTAGCACGGAAAGCCCCATATCCTGGGTAAAATGGTATGGCTGGTTGCCCTTGCTATGAACGTTAGCTGTGTATATAGGGTTTGAGTTCTTGGATAAATTACTTATTCTCTTAAGGTCTAAGTTTCTTCAACTGTGTGATGGAAATAATAATTCTGACCTTTTATAATTGTTGCGAACTTTGCAATGGAACGTGTCTACGTTGTTTAGCAGAGCGCCTCACTTAGTAAGTGTTCATACTACCCTTTGGTGTGTCTGTCATTAGAATTATCCTGGATCTGATGGCTTCTCGTGCATTTTACCCACATGTCCCCAGATGGAAACTACTTGCTGTACTGAAATAAGAGAAACTGAGTCTACATGATGGTTTTATAACATATTTCTCATGAATGGTAAGGAGCTACTCTTGTGGGGGAATTTTCTTTTCATATTTAATGTAGATCTCCAATTTTCTTTCTTTAATCCTCTCTATACTAATCTTTTCTCCCCATTGTCATGGAATCTAAAATGAGACTGTCCTGTGAGCAGCCATGTATAGTAATTGTCTGAAATGTTATGATAAATTTGCTTTTAAAAGGCAATTTCAAGTAGATTATAGAAATGATGGGAGAAAAAATTTCAATTTCCTGTTTTCATCCATTCCTTCTTTCAACTAACATTTAATTGTGCTATTATTTGTTATCAAGCAACATGCCAGATGCGGGGTACACAGAAGTAAAAAAAAACAATCTCTGCCCTTAAGGAACTCCCTTTGAGGCAGCACCTGCAAAGTGACAACTGCAGTTAAGTTTCTGGCACCCAGAGTGGGCATAGGAGATAAATAATTCTCCATTAGCAAATTCCTGGGAGGACAAACAGGAGGTTATGATCTGTGATCTAGAGCTGTGTTACTACAAGTAAGTAGGAGATGGAGATGGAGGTCCTTGCCAGGCCAGTGGGGGCCCTCAGTTGGCTTGGTGGAGTCAGGGGGCCTTGCTAACAGAAGTACTGGCTGGGCTCCTTCCCGCATACTGGGTGGATGGAGAGGAGCATCTAGGTAGAGGGAGCAGGAGGACAAAGGCCCTGGAGTCAAAAGCCTCAGAACCATACAAGTGACTGCTGGGCTCTGATGGCTCAGGAGGATGAGGAAGACCTTGTCTGCCAACTCCTCAAGCAAATACTGACTAAGCACCTATTACGTGAATGGTACCATTATGCAGACAAAAAGCAGGCTCTGTCTTTGGAAAGCTTAGGGCCTGGAGGGGAAAATAAGATGTACACAAAGGGTCTCTGGATACAGCTCTGTGGTAGAATATTTACCTAGCAAACGTGAGGAACTGTATTCCATTTCCAATGGGGCAAAACAAAAGGACAATCAAAAAATGGAAACAAGGTATCTGTTATGGAATAAATGTTTGTGTCCTCCAACCCCACTCCTTGCCAAATTCATACCTTGAAACCCTAACCTCCAGAGTAGTTGTGTTTGGAAATGAGGCTTCTAAGGAAATATTGTTGTTAGGTGTCATTGAGTAGTGTCCAGCTCATAGCAAACCTTATAAAGTTTTCAACTGCTGATTTTGGGGGGATTGTTTGGGGGAGTGTACTACCACATTCTTCTCCCGTTTTTGCAATGCTGGGGATTGAACCTGGATCCTCAGAGAGTGCAGAGCAATGCTCTACCAACTGAGCCAAGCCCAAGCCCCTTCTAAAGCAGTGAGATTAATTGAGATCCTAAACCCAGGGCTTCAATTTCATAGGATTAGTGTCTTTTTCCCTTTCTTTTTTTTATTTTATTTTATTTTATTTTATTTTATTTATTTATTTATTTTTTTTGCCATACTGGGTGTTGAACCCAGGGCCTCGGGCTTGCATGCTTTGCAAGTGCTGTACCACTGAGATGTACCCCAAGCTCATTTTTTTACTTTTTGAGACAGGGTCTCACTAAGTTATGCAGCCTGCCTCTGGTCTCCAACTTGGGACCCTCCTATCTCTGCCTCCTGAGTGGTTGGGATTACAGGCATGCACCGCTGCGCCTAGCAATTAGTGTCCTTATAAGACACCAGGGAGAGCTCTCCACAATGCCCTCCTCCAGCATGTACCAAGGAAAGGTCATATGAAGACACAGTGACAAGTGGTCATCTGCAAGCCAGGAAGAGAGCCTTTACCAGGAATGGAATTAGCCGGAACCTCGATCTTGGACTTCTAGCCTCCAGAAGTGGGAACAATTAATGTGTATTGTTGACCCTCCACACACATTGAGTGTGTGGTATTTTGTTAAAGAGCCTGAGCTGACTAATATAACACCTACAATTTGCTATCAGTGGAAAGAACAAAGTGGCACTGAACTCAGAGGGGAGGTACCTACCAACTACGGAGGCTGGAATTGAGTTGCAGGAGGCAGTGACCTAGACTGAGCTTTAAACACCTGGAAGCACTTAGATTGATAGAAGAACAATCCAACTGAAGGCAATATTTCAGGCCAGGGGGTTGTAGGAAAACACACAGCTCTCATATACCTGGAGTCAGGCATACATGCTATATAAGAGTGTGGGACACGGTGGGTTCATGTCACACAAGGGGTGTTGAAAGTCAGGGTGCAGACACTGGGCTTCCTTTAGGACATACGACACGCATTGCCAGTTTTTGACAAGCAAGCTTCACTGAGCCCTGTGCGTTGGCAGAGTCTATCTGGAAGTCCTGGGAGAGGCTCACCCCTAGAAGTGGCTGCAGCAAGGCAAGTGAGCCTTAATGAGGACACAGCCTAAGGCAACAGAGGTGGGGAGGCAGCAAGAGAGAACCAGGTCAGATCAACCACATTCTGTAGCTGTTGGGTAGGGATGGAAGAGAGTAGGAAATAAGCATTAATTATAACAAGGTCTGCTCATCACATCATTTTGTTGACATGTCAATTTCTAGATTGCTCACTCCCACACAGTCCACCTTGAGGATGAGGACATGTAGGTAGAAGGGTTAACGTCACACTCAAGACTCTGGCCCTTTCTATTACTCCAGGATAAAGGCAGTAATATGGGCTAACAGGCAGCAGGAAAACATAGGACTTTCCCACGTCTGGAGTCATTTTTCTGGTCACCCACTTTGAGCCTGAGTGATGAGACCACTAAATGTGAGCATGGGATCAGTAGAAGGAGCATTGGCACACAGGTGAGGCTTTCCTTCCAGATTATTTGAACCTGAAGTGGCATCATGCAGTTGAAGTGCCACTGTCTCTTGGAGAGATGGAAGCTGAGCTAGTGGATGTGGGGATCCAAGTGCTTAGAGGAACCCACAAGGAGCAGAGATGGCAGAAGACAGCCCTGGGAAGAGCGCATGCCGCATCTACAACATGCGGGAAGGAAGAGGAGCAGAAAGACCCACGTCTTTAGAATAATGGGGTTGCAACACAAGCTGACAACAAATTAGAGACCCTCTAGAGGAAGGAGCCTGCAGCTGTAGCCCTGTGGCATCCGATCCCGTCAGATCTCGGAAGCTAAGCAGGGTCAGGCCTGGTTAGAACCTGGGTGGGAGACTGCCAGGGAATACCAGAAGCTGTAGGCTTGGGAGAAGGACCTGGCAACCCCCTCCCAAAAATCAATCTGCCATTGAAAACCCTATGAACAGCAGAGAAGCACTGACAATAGTGTTTCCCCTGTTGTACAGAGGGTCGTTATGAGTCAGATACCGACTTGACGGCACCTAACAACAACAACTAGAGGAAGGAATTTTAGGAAAGAACTGTGGCCAAATGTGCCAGTGACGATAAATTCTAGAAAATGAGAATGCAAAACATATACATTTGGTATGAGTGGAACAGCCTGGTCTCTATAGCCCCATTCCTGAGCCGATACACAGACACTCATCTCTCCCTGCCTAAGGGAGAGTTTCGGACCACATAAGCCCCAGACCCCTGGGATAAGGCCACTCACTGTGACCTTCTATATTCTGACCGGGCCTTTATTCTACCCTGGGATGTAGCAAAAGGTACACAAGGAGGTATAATGAGCAACCTGTACTGGGGAAATGCTAGAAAATATCCTGGCCAATTTCAAAGACCTTAGAGATTCACCACATTGTTTCGTAAACCTTAATGTGCATATGGATCACTCAGTATATGATGCAGGAGATGTGAGCCAAGGCCTGAGGACCCTCCTTTCCAAGATCTCCCAGGTAATATCAAAGAGCTTGGTGGCCCAAAGGCACTTTGTGACTTGGAGTCACAAAGGTCCAGATAACAGGGCACAAACTGGTGTCCCTGGAATCAGCTTCATGAAACTTTTTTTTTTTTTTTAACCAGGATAAAGTTCTAAAAACTTCAAATGGTTGAGGATAGCCCTGTGGTGTCCAATCCTGTCAAATCTCAGAAGCTAAGCAGGGTCGGGCCTGGTTAGTACTTGGATGGGAGACCGCCTGGGAACACCAGATACTGTAGGCTTGGGAGAAGGACCCAGCAACCCATTCCCAAAAATCAATCTGCTATTGAAAATCCTATGACTAGCAGAGAATTACTGACAATAGTGTTTTTGCAGCCATAGCCCTGTGGCATCCGATCCACAGACAATAGTGTTTTGTCTGTTGTACATAGGGTCACTATGAGTCGGATATCGACTCCATGGTACCTAACAACAACAACAACATTTGAAAATCTGAAAAATTCACATTAAAAAAAAAAATCACACTTTGTTTTCTCTTGAAACCTGGAATTGCAGGGATTGGGACCAGCCTGCCAGCAGGATAGAGTGCTGGAGTTGCCCCACAGCTGCCTATTCCAGACAGGGGAGATGTCCCCCAAGTCTGCTCAAGTCCTCAACCCTGGGCCTGCTTCACCTCCTCCTTGATGTAGCCCTCAACTCTACAACCCCAGGGTCTCCCATTCCTGATCTATGGTCAGCCCTCACTTGACAGAGGAGACATGATGCTGGAGAGGGCCCGAGCTAGGGTGGGGATGCTCTCTTGAGAGCTGTGTTCTTGTCTTTTTGGATTTGTGCCTTCTCAATGGTGCTCAGGAACTGTTTATTGAAGGACCAAATGCCCTCAGCTCTCCATTCCCCGGGGTCCCCCTACAAACAGCACAATGCCCTTGCTCGATCTCTGTGATTAATAGGCAGTCCAAGTAGGGGAGCAGGAGCCCAAATCACCCATCTCTTTGTGCCCTTCTCCAGACTTCTCCTTTTGTTTCTGGGGGAGAGGCTGAGGCACGTCAACTCACAAAAATGTGCTTCAACCTAAGGGGATCCTGGAGTTTATCTAATAGGCAGGTTGGGAAAAATGAAAACGCTAATTACTTCAGGGAAAGCATGGAAAAATGAGTCAGCTGATTGGGCCACCAGGCAGCCAGTAGGAGCTGAATTTTTTTTTTAGAGGATAATGACTTATTCTAGGGGATTTTAGCAGTGCACATACAACAAAAATAATTCCAAGTGTCTGCTAGCAAAATCCCAGGCTGCTGAACGTCACATTTGAAAATTAATGTGACAAGCTGGAGGCCTGTTTGCCCCAAGATCAGAAGACAATGAAAGCATCCTCCCCAGGAAGTTTCTCAGAGTAGAACCAGAGAACCAAAACTGGAGAACCAAGAGGGCACCCCCCCTCCACCCCCGACCCCCAGCCCCGCCCCAGGGACTGGGGTAGGACTGAGCTGGGAAGCCATACTCCCTGCCTTTGTCTCTGTGATCTGGCCGGCCTCCTCCGTTATGATAATCCACACGGAGGCTTGTGGGGCTGCACATTAATTGCCTTGTTCATCCCATCATTAAAATGATAGGTCTCGCCATTGGGAGCTGAGCAGGCTGGCTGCGAGTCGGACACACCTCCTGGGCAGGGAGGTCTCCTGACAGGGCCCTGCACACAGGTCTTTCCAAAGAACTGTCCCTTGATTTGGGGTTCACACAGGCACCATCGGATTCCAGGAGCCGGGGACCCCAGGGTCCGTGCTCTCTCTTCCCTGCCTGCGATGGACTTAATGAAGCCGGGGCAGCCCTGGATGTGGGGCATACTCTGGTCCTTTACAGCTCTTTGTCTGCAGCCAGCCAGCCTCTTGTCTTTCTGAGCTGGCTGCCGCCCCGTCTCTGGGGCTGATGCAGCAGTAGATAATGAACAGTATATCAGCAGTGCGGTGGAGAAGGGGGGTGAGGGGGAGAGGGACGAGCGCCTGAGCAAGCCAGCCTGACTTATTATTCCTTCACTCTCAAACAAAACAAAATCATTGGCCTGCCAGGGTCATTAAGGACCCCGGGGTTGTCATAGAAACGACCTTTGGGGCCCGGTGGTTGTTAATGCATGAGTGACTGCCTGTATTGTGTGTGTGGAGAGAGGTCAGAGTTTTGTTGGTGGTTTAAGAAAGAAAGAAAGAGAGTGAGGAAGAAAGAGAGCCAGCACAAAGCCCAGGATTGGACAGCTGACGTTCAGAAAGAAGATTGTATGCTGTGGCACTGATTAGATGTCCGGGATCATGACCATCCTGTGCCTGGCACATAGCAGGCACTCAATAAGTGTCTGCAAAGGTGAATGGACACATTTCTCTGGTTGAAAATGCCCTCTTATCTCCACTGCCGATTCCATCCTCTTCCCCTCAGGAGTCACTTTGCCAATGCACACCCTGAGAGGAGTTTAGATAGGTAATTGCCCTTGTCCTTGCTCCATTTGAAATTAGCAAACTTTTGGGTAAGTTTTAGGAGGAACTCATATGTCTTCATCTTGGACCATATTGTTTTCAGGGCTCTCAGAGACCCAGAAGGAGCTCGTTGAGGGTGGATGCCCAGGGCCTGTGGCAGAGCAAAGATAAAGGACTTCAGGGCCTTGCCTGCTAGCCCTGGAATTTGCAGATGGTCCCTTCAAGTCATTTCCCAACCAGGGGAAGAGGTGCCTCCTACCAGGAGATGCTCTGAGCACCTCTGTGATATGGAGCTCCCCCTACTGGCTGGTGTCAGAGAGCTCAGCCCAGGGTTGAGCCTCCTCAGGTTGCCTGGGTGCCAGGAGATTAGGTTTCAGAATCATCCCTGCCCATAACTCACTATGTGTTCTCTTGAGAGTCTCTTGCCTCAGTTTCTTCACCTGTAACATGGGAGATGGCCTAGGTGACATCTGTGGCCCACCCCAAACCTACAGTAGTGCTGCCTCTGCTGGGGTCTTCCCTTTGCGTAGCATTTTACTCAACATTCTAGAAGTACTCTTTGGGCATTTATAGAACTGTTGGAGCTCCACAAAGACTACACCTAGTTAGCTTCGATGGTGCAACCACAGAATTGTGGAAGTCAGGGCTCTAACAGGCTAGGGACTCCATTTAGCATTCCCTGCATTAACTACAGCACAATGTCCCCCAACAGCTGCCTGAAGCCCCCAGGTCGCACATGGAGGTAGGACCTGGGATCTACCAGCTGGGAGACAGATCCACTAAGCATTAACTGCCAGGTTGGCTCCTTTTTATTTTTATTTTATATTTTTTAATTAAAATATTTTGATTGTTTTGCGATGCTGGGGACTGAACCCAGGACCTTGCACATGCCAGACAAGTGCTCTCCTACTAAGCTCCACTCTCAGCTCTGGGTGGCTTCTTTTTGAAAATGATTCCAAGGATCTGTTTGAAACTTCCTTGCCAGAAGATCCTCAGATCTCTGCTCAAGTACTCCAAACTGTCCCCCATGCACACCTTCATCAGCCCCTGGGACTGAGGGCATGATGAATCTGACGAAAGCCAGGGGTCATCAAACATACTGTCTCCGTGGGTCGCCAGGCCTGCCTGCACCTCCCTGCTGGTTTGTGAGCCCTTTGCAGGCCTTCTTTCCCAGAGTGTCCAGCAAGGCAGCTGGGTGCTAGTGGCCTGAGAGACAGAGCCCTAGAGTGCAAAGACTAGTCTGCCCCATCAAGTGGCACTGAGTGTGGCTCTTACCCTGGATGGCAGTAAGATGCCAGAATGTCATCCCATTTCAGTCTTTTATTTTATTCTTCTCCAAAGGCAAGGAGCTCTCAGGCCCACAGGACAGATAAGGGATCAGACAGGAGTGTGGCTGGTTGTATAGCCAGCAAGTGGAAGCAGCACCATCAGAATCCAGACCCCGAGCCCTTGTCTGCTGTTGTCCTATCTGCAGTGGTGCCTACACTGGCCCCTGGGTGCGTACCTGACAGCAAGAATCAAGTCTTGTCATTTACACTTACATTGCATAAGATGCACATTGAAAGAAGTTCAGTTTACTTTTATTTTTTATTTTAAAATCTCCACAAGTGATTTGCATGACTGTCAGCGTTATGGCCTGCACCTGCTCTCTGAAGGCACATCAGAAAGGAGGCTTGCTTACGGAGTTGAGCATTTTCTCTTCTCGCCTGACTGGTTGCAGAAAAGGAGGGGTCTGTGCCCAGCATGGACTCCAGCTCAAACTCTACTAAAACATTCTGAGTCCTCTGCTTGGCACAAAACATCAAACTCAGATGGTTGATGGTTTTTCTCTTTTCAACAAACAACATCTTCCCAAACCAGTAAGGAGACAGAAATCCCTGGGAGTTCTCTGGGTTTACAGAAGCACAGCAAAGCCACAAGCAAATACTTCAGCATACTTGGGATGAAGTTTCCAAGAAAAGTGATGAGGAGGCGTGGACTGGGAGGAAGGGCCCAGGTCAGGCATGACTAGCTCCCTGGGGCTGGAATTGCTCCTGGCTCATGCAGGAACTTTGGGGAATTCATTTCCACTCATGGAGTCTATCTCTACATCTCTAAAATGTAAAAGGACCCAAACTTTGCAATGCTCTAATTCTGAGGCCTACATCCCTACAAAGGATGATAAACCCCAGAGTGTTTGTATTTAATGAAGTTTAACACTGGGTTATAAAATAGAAGAGCTTCCTGGGAGAAGGAGGCAGCGTCTAAACCAGCAGGATTGAACAGAGTGTTTTACTTTGCATTAATATGTTCCTTTAGGGATGAGGACAAAATCCAATGTTATAAAAAAAAGTCTTGGATATTTGCAGACTGTATATAGAATATTTGAAAGTAATATTTATATAAAGTGTGATGTTTATTTCTTGGGGAAAGTAAGAGGCGAGCTAATAACTTACTAAGTGCCTCTGGTGTCCCAGGTGTTTTTCGTGCAGCACTGAATCTTACCTTAAGGATGCTTTGTTTTCCTTGAACACCTGAAGAAAGTGAAGGGCAGAGCAGTGACTTGGCCAAAGTTACATGGTAAAGTGTAAGGATTGCCTAATTCCTTGATAGCGCCCTTCTTTCCTGTGGCTTCACAGCATCTGGTGTAAGAGACATACCTGTAAGAATGTCAAAGAAGTACATTTAGATCAGTGCTTTGGGAGGTTTGTGGGAAGTTTGGACAAAGTGACCTGTAAGATCTATTTCACTTTTTCAACCTTAAAGTTAAGTTACTTATTTAAACAGCATTTAACAAAACAAATTCTGAAACACAACCCACCCAAGAAATATTTCAGAAAAAGCAGGCTTTGTGGTCAAATATGTTTGGAAAATATTATAAATTTTATCCTCAGAGATTTACAGTGCACATTACAGTATCAAAGGGTCTAATAAGACCTACAATAAAAGCCTAATTATTTAATCTATTTTCCCTGACTTACTTCATTCTGAATGCCCCCTCTCCACCATCCCCCCACTTTTTTTTCTTCAGTACTAGAGGATTGAACCTTGGGCATTCCACTACTGTACTGTACCTCAAGCCTCTTTTTTATTCTTTATTTTGGGACAGGGTCTTGCTAAGTTGTTCAGGCTGCCTCTGGCCTGGAATTTGCAGTCCTCCTGCCTCAGCCTCCCCAATTGCTGGGATTACAGGCATGCACCACAGTGCCTGGCGTGAACCCTTATTTCTCTCCCCATAACATTTAATGACATCTGAGGAAACGAATTTGCTACTTACCACACTTTGGAAGGCTCCAGAATAATTGTAAAGTTCATGAATGACCAGTCCCTCCGTTTTTTGCCTTCCATACTTCTCTCTGTGGATAGCGAAGCAGCGGCCCCCCAGAAGGGTCATGGGAGGCAGTAGGAATTAGGAGGAGAGAGTCAATCTAAAACTAACGCAGGCTAGTGGCCAGCGTCTGCTTCAAAGAGCAGCACATGAAAAGCAAGGAAAGAGGCTCATATCTGAGTCCTTCCACAAGAAGTAAGTATTGTCGTCACTAGTTCTGAAATCTTAATGCAGGAAGTATTTTGTTGCTCTCTGTATATTTGTATATACACCTCATTATGAATGAAGACAAAACATGATTGCTTTTCTCTTTCAATCAGCCCTTTTAAGGAATGTCTCCCCTTCCCTGCTCTAAGCAGGATAAGCCAATACCCATCCAAAAGGGTGTCTCGCAGTGCCTGTCATCCATGGGACTTCTTTCCTCACATCACCAAGCTAACTCCATGTCCCCTTTATATCACAGCTTCAATATCACTTCCTCAAGGGTGAATTTCCTGGATGCAGACCAGATCAGATTCACTTTTTCTGCCTACACAACCTGGGCTAGTCCGTGAGAGCAGTTACTGCGCATCGGTGGTTATATATGGGAACGTCCCACTAGACAACAGAGGACAGAGATCACAGCTATCTGTTCAAATTGCATGCCTAACACCCAGCCCAGAGAGGTAAAAAGTAAGCAGTAGACCAGGATTTGTTGAGTGGGTGAATGAATGAACGAATTTGCCATAGGAAGAAGTAGCCTCTGCTGCCTGGGCCTGACATTACTCTCATGAACCCATTTCCCACCAACTTTGATGTTACTCTTCCATTTGAATCCTACCTCACCCTTCAGGTTTGATCTATGATCTTGCATCTCTCATCACCTGACCTTAGCTTCCCACTGTCTCTCTTGACCACATTACTCATAAAACACCAGGTAATGTCCAATCATCTTCCATCCACCCCATTGGGCCTGACCCCTTTCATATGTCCTGCCAATAGGAATACCACCAGAGGGGTTTATGATTTGTTACCTACAGATAAAATCATTGGCTTTTCAATATCAAAGCTACCTTAAAGGTCATTTGCTCAATTTCTTCTTTTATCCAATGAAGAAAGTACGAATCAGACAAGATAGGTGAATTATCCTGGGTCAGAGAGCAGAATGAAAAAGAAATCTCTGGGTGTCCCTTTAGGGATTCCTTCTGTGTCAGCATTAATTTCAAAATGGTGTCTTCTTAGTTTTTTTTTTAAGCAAAAATTTAAACTGATGAATGTCTGACATTTGAAAAGTATAAAAGGATTCTAAAATTCTGCAAAAGAGTACTTATAGCATAACAAGTTTTTACTGTTACCTTCCCCATTTTACAGATGAGGAAACTGCACTATACAATGATAATAAAATTAGAAAGTGATGTTTCTGGGGCTTGTACTTGATCCTGTCTGTCACCAATTCCCTTGTCCTTTGCTATCGTTTCATTGAGTCTCAAGCACATGGAATCAGTTAAGGCTACAGGGGCCTTTAGTCTCCTCTGGCACACCATGAGTTACTTAAAATCAAGATCGTGGGTTATTTATTTTTGTTGACACCAGTTCCTAACCCAATATGTTGGCACATAATAGGCCCCAAATAAACACTTAATGAATGGATGGATGAATGAGAAAATGATTGAATAATTAAAAGTTTGAAAAAGCAGCTTGCATGCTAAGATTCCTTGAAAGGTAGATGGGATAAAGAAGACAAAGCTATACATGCATAAGATCTGGAGACAACAATTTACCTCCTTAAGATGAATGAACTAGGTAGGTACAGTGGTGCACATCCATAGTCATAATGACTCAAGAGGCTGAGGCAGGAGAATCCCAAGTTCTGGGTCAGACATAGCCTATATAACTCAGCAAAACCCTGTCTCAAGATAAAAAAAAAAAAAAAAAAAAAAGCTTAGAAGGGGGCTAGCTGGGCACAGTGGCACGCCTGTAATCCCAGCGGCACAGGAGGTGGAGGCGAGAGGATCGCAAGTTTGAGACCAGAGGCAGTCTGCGTAACTTAGCGAGACCCTGTCTCAAAAAGTAAAAAAAACTGGGCCGGGGGTGCAACTCAGTGGTCCAGCACTTGGCAAAGCACAAAGGCGCGAGGCCCTGGGTTCAACACCCCCAGTATTGAAAAAAAGGGGGGGGCTAAAGGTACAGACCAGTAGTAGAGGACTTGCTTAGCATGTGTAAGGACCTGGATACAATTTCCAGGTACTGAAAGGAAAAAGCTGAATGAACTTACAGTAAACAACTGTTCCATGGCAAATGCTTTGGTTATAAAAATCTGGATATATCATATTCAAACTGCCTGGATATGAGCCTAATTATAGTGATGTGTTTATTCTTCAAATTAAAATCTGGAAATGGTGGTAGGAACCACAGAAAGACACAGGCCCTCTGCTTACCATTAAACTCAATATAAGCACCGCATACATACAACCACACATGTATTTATGCATGTTGTTGTTGTCAGGTGCCATCAAGTGGGGTCCAACTCATAGCGACCCTCATTGGATTTTCAATGGCTGATTCTTTCAGGATTGCTTTGGAGTGGATTGTCAAGTCCTTCTTCCATTTTTGCAGTGCTAGGGATCAAACATAGATACTCAGAGAGTGCAGAGCAGTGCTCTACCAACTGAGCTAAACCCTAGCCCTATCTACACATAGTATTAGCCAAATGATTCAAGATAATTGTATGAAAAGATAGATGGTTAAGAATCAACTTGCATACATTTGACCGTAAGGGAAGAAGAGTAATTTTGAGGCATTCAAATATGTACTTTAACCCTTTCTTAGAGCTTTTGAGAAATAGTTTCAATAAACATAATTTGCCTTGTAATTAACACACTGAAGTGCTTCCCAAGTGCCCTCTTTGTCCTTTTTTATAGCTTTAAGCCATCCTTTGTCATGACTTTTGTCACTTGCTAAGCAAGCTTTCTTTTCCCTTTCTACAACAAAGGTGAACCTCACTCAAATCAAGCACTAGGAAACCCACAAACTCCAGCAGAAGCGGTACTTCAACCTAAGTGTATGATGTTTAAAAATGTAGACCTGCCTCACAGGACTGTGAGGAATAAAAATATTAAGGCATAATATTTGTTAGCACCTTGCATAGCACATAGTACATCCTGTGAACCCAGAAACCATTGATTGAAGCTGGGCGGGGTAGGGGTGAAACCAGGCTGCAAGTGGGGAAGGGAGGGTGGAAGAATAGCCAGATAATATTCATTTTCCCCAGGGTTCCTGGGATTGTTTTGGTAATTACCCCAGCTTCTTCAACAGCTTGTGATTTGTCCAGAGCCAGGGAACCTGGATTTGCATTGCATGATGCATAATTCATATGGCACGGACAGCAATTATGAGCTAATTGAGGGGTGTAATGTTTAAAGAAAGGATCCATTATGAGGAACATAAGGGATGTTGGAGGGGAAGAAGCTCTTGAGCCCGTGGAGGCTCATTCCCTCTAATTCAGCTTGCCTTAAGATGACTCTAATTGTCTCCTTGAAGGGCACTGAAGCTCTTTCCTACAAGAGGGGCTGGGGGATGAGGCTGGGGATGGGATATTCCTTCTGCTGGAGGAGGATCATAGGGGCTAGGGTGGCTTCCATGTCCTTGTGTGCGTAGCTGGCCACGTATCACATTGCCACAATTATCTGGATTAATGTGATTCGAGGGACATAATGTGACCCTCACCACAATTTCCAAATCAAAAGTCAGGATCATTTCAGGGTGAAGGGATGGGGGAAGGCGGACAGACTGGGAAATATAGTTTAGTGAAGAATTTAGGGAATTCCTCATATGAAATTATCTCTTGAAGGGATTGCAGGATAGCCTCTTAAGCAGAAATATCACTGGAAAACCTATGAGCTAGACCATCAAGTCATGGGGAGCCCTGGGCTGGGAGCCTTGAGTATGCATGACTAGCTGTGCACTTTGATGAAAGGCCCTTGAGGCACACTGCCCATCTCTGGCTTCAGTTTGTCCATCTGAACGATGAGGAATGTGGGTATGATGCCCTTCCCAGGACCTCACCACACTGATAGGTTGTTTCTGAGCAGGATGCCTCATCCTTCTGACATGAGATTTTTAAACCATCTTGACAGGTCAGCTTTTGTTCTCTAGAGACCAACTGTGTGTGCCATAACCCTCACAGGGTATCCATGGTGTGACTGCCACATGCGACAGAAAAAAAAAATTAAGCTTATTGTGTGACGAGATAACAAAAAATTCACTTTTCCACTGGTTTCCATTACAAAGTTAGATGCGTATCTCAACATATGGAATCAAACCTCTCTTGCAAAATGAGGGTTGTGGCAGCATCTGCTGTCTGGAGGTGAAGAGGTTGCAGTGGCTGAGTCATGGGGTGCTGTGTGTTACCATCTTTTTGGAACCCCACAGCCCTCAGCCTCTCTCTCACTTGAGGATCAATTTTGCATGGCCATTCAGAACTTGACTTTTCATCTTCAACATGGTAAACAATGGTTTTGCCTCACACAGAGTTCCCTGCTCTCTGTGATGGGGAAATTAGACATTCTACTAACTAACCTGCTTCAACTGCAGCTTGATTATCATTAACTATCCTGCAGCTGCTCTGCACAGTTTCTCCTCCTTTAAGCAGAATGCGGGGCCAGTTTGCATGGCTGCTAACTAATGAGGACATTTAGCATATTCAAGGTGGAGACTGTGTTATTCTCAGCCCGTGGTGTTAATGTAGCTATTTATACAAGTAGCCAAAGCAGATCTTTCACCTGGAAGTTGGGCTGACATGTCTGTTTAAGCATTCAAACCAGCTCCATGGCTTATTTGAGATGACTTTCAAATAGGTTTTTGCACAAGGTAATTGATCATCAGTGGACTAAGGATTTGTTTCTTTTCTTTTCTTCATGAGGCTTTTCCAACAATTTAAGAAGTCCTTCCCAAACTGAGAGAGAGAGACAGACAGATGGGGTGGGCGGGAGGGAGTGGAGAGAGAGAGAGAGAGAGAGAGCACATTAAGAAAGTGTGTGTTTATATATAAGATCCTGTTTTGGGATAGTCAGGGTCATGGTTGGGATATAGCATACAAAGGAAGCTCTTATCTGACATGGAGAATGGGCAGCAGTTGACCTTTCCCGTCATTTTCTCCCACTATAACCACAGGTAACATCTCCAGAAAACACCCTTGTTCCCTTAAATGCACCTAATTCTACATGTACGGGCTGGGATTTGGCTCAGTTGGTAGAGCGCTGTGCTGCAGTCTCTGAGGTCCTGAGTTCAATTCCCAGCACCGCAAAAATGGGAGAAGGACCTGGCAATCCACTCCCAAGGCAATCCCGAAACAGTCAGCCATCGAAAACCCTATGAGGGTCGCTATGAGTCGGATACCGACTCGACGGCACCTAACAACAACAACAACTACATGTACGATGTCACAAGATACAGAGACGTTCTGCTTGGCCCCAGCTGGCTCCTTGGGCATGAGGATTGATGGCCTCTGCTAGTTATATCCTGGTGAGAATAACCGCTCATGAACATCCCATATTTAATCTTTATTTCTGAGTCTTCCTAAGCGAGAAGTTGCAATAAAGCAAAATTACCGTGTGGCTCCAAGGGTTAATTACACATGGCCCAGTAAAAGCGATTTCCTTCTTTCTGCCTTAGATTTGGGGCTTTTCGTTCTGAGTGACCGTTGGCTTCTGCCAAATGGAAAAAGACAAATGGAAGCTTCTGATTTGGACTCCTCTCTCTCTGCTCCCAGCTGCTGGTTTTCCGTTTTCCAAAAAGGGTTCTGAAAACCTGCTGGTCTTCACGACCTGCCTTGGACTTGGCCCTCTTCCCATGTGATCTGGGGTCCAGGTATCTCTGAAAGGAGATCCTCCAGCCCCTCTCTTGGATGCTTTCTTTTCTTTTCTTTCTTTTTCTTTTTCTTTCTTTTTCTTTTTTTTTTCTGAGACAGAGTCTTGCTAAATTACACAGATTGCCTCTGGTCTCAAACTTGCAATCCTCCTGCCTCCAACTCCCGAGTCACTGGGATTATAGGCGTGCGCCACTGTGCCCAGCTCAGTTGCTTTCTCTTGCAGACATTAAAATAATTTCCATCTCCTTTCTCCTCTCCACAGTCAGGTTGGACATCTTAATTGCAAAGTCAGCGACTATTGCCTGACTTCTTCAATGAGTTGTCCAAAGAAACACCAAGATCCTTTCCTTCCTTCTTTTTATTTCTCCTTCATGAAGGTTGCAACTAATTCAAAACTCATCAACTTGTGTGAACACTTTAAATTGTTCCCTTAAACTGAAATTCATCTGCTGTCATGTTACTCAATTACTTGGCTTTCCACGATTCTCCTTGTTTCTTCATAAAACACCCTCCCTTTACTAATCTTACTAATCTTACTAACACGCCATCTTACTAATGTTGAAGTATCAGCACCTGTTCTGGTTGAGTTAACTGTTCTTCAGGGATGTCTTTAACAACTTTTCTCTCATTTATTCAAGCATTCATTCAGCTTGTATTGTGCCTTAGCCATGTACCAGGCACAAGGCTAGGAGCTGGCTTGCACATATGGTAAGAAGCAGAACTGCCTTCAATGAGCTTGTGGTTTTCTAATGGCAGAGAGATTGCCATTGTTACCATCCTGGCTGAGGACTGTGACAGAGAGGGAAAGGGGAACCTGGAGTCCAGAGAATGGAATGGCCAACAGTCTGTCCTGGGAACCAGTGGCCTCTTCTTATAATACTTTCGATTGCTGACCTTTTACTTTTCCTCATTTAAAAAATCTTACTATTTTCTCTTGGCATCTGGAGAGTCAACAAAAAGTTGTGCTTCCTCCAACAAGCCAGACAATGGAGAGAAGTCCATTCCAGCTATTTCCCCTGAGGAAAAATATTGGGAGACTGAATCGATCCCCTCCTTTGGGCCACCCACTGTCTTCCATCTGAGGATTCAGGTCATTTTCAGCTTTGCAACAACAGAGACTTCACAACAAACTGCTAATGGAGTCACCTTTAGGAAAACTCAAACAAATGTGAATAGAAGAGCTGGACTCATGTGGCTGGTTGACTTAAAATTGTTTTACAGGTGTCTCTACTATCCTCAAAATATGTTCTAATTTACAAAATAAGCCTTTGAGTATTTTGCAGATTCAAAAGTGTGCTTGCATATATTTGAGCCTCACAACAGTACTAGCAGCCATCAGTATCCTTTTTCTCATTTCTACAGTGCTGATTAGCAGTTTGGCTGGGACCACACAGAGAGCGAGAGGATCTGAGAATAAAGCCAACGTTCTTGCCACCAAACAAAGCCTGCCTCATGGACAGCTGCTCATTGGTCTTTTTGATGTTCTCTGTGAGATGCACATGATGCCTACATCACCAAATCACAGATACAGACTCAGAGACATGGATTTCAATTGCCTAGAGGCCACATAGGTGGAAGGTAAGGAGAGGGGAGATTTGGGTCCTGATCATTGGGACCTCTAAATCCAGTGTTGGGTCTACTCCATAGGAAATTCTCAAACTGGGGTACTGCAAAGCATTCTCTGAGATTCACAAGGTCTTAATGCAAATACTTGAATTTCTATAATAATCCATAGCAAGCAAAGATAAGCTTATTCAGGGCATTGAAGTTAACTTTCAAAGTGGTCCCCTGAGCAGTAGTCTCAGCTGCTCAGCCCGCCCTATACCCTATGGAAACAGAAACTCCGGGAATGGGGTGAGGCCCTCTGCATTTTCACAACTTTGCCATGTGCTTTTGATGCAAACGCAAGTAGGAGAAGCTAGTGGAGATCATGGATTCTCAACTCAACTGCACATGAGGTGACCCAGGAAGCACTGTAAAAGACTCAGGCTTCGTGGGTCAGAGTGTGGGCATTTTAAAAGTCTCCCCAAGAGAGTCCAATGGCATCCAACGCTGAGGCCTAGAGTGCCCCTCACATCTCCAGGGGTCCTGTTGGCCTTATGGTCAAACTGGCACCATATTAACTGCTACAGACTGGAGCACAGAGGCATGCCCCGCTCCACCTCCTTCATGGGCAAGGCCCCCATGGCATGGGGCACACCATGTGAACAGACACCACAGAGGTTGCAGGAGAGAGACCTGATGGGAAATTATCTCCTCCCAGTGTCACAGGAAAGGACCAGAGAAAGCTCACAGTGGGGCTGTGCTGAGGAAAGCCTCACCCTATGCAGGTCACAGGGGAAAACCCCGTGTGGCAAAGGCAGCATTACGTCTTCAGCACTACATTGATGCTGGTAATTCACCTTTTCTGGTTTTATACCATATTTTGAAATCTGCAATGTTTTGCTTCCTGTTATACATTATACATAAACTATAAGAAAAGGAGGTCTATTCCTAATTTTGTAAAAATTTAACCTTGTGGATGTTGTGATCAAAAAAAATTACAGTATAGTTCACATGCAGCTGAGAGATACACTCATTACTAGTTTGTGCCGAAATGTGAAAAAAATTGAAAACACTGCGCTACTGATGACTTAAACATTATGGCTTCACATTAGTCACATGCAAACATACAAGAAGCCACGACCTTGAACCTATGCACCCGATATATGTAACAATATTTAAGAGCTTGCTTGTATCTCTCAGATCAACTTCAGTCTCCACAGGGTTACATTCTAATACAATCATTGAAGTCAGTATGGAGGACCTGGGGGATTTGCTTTTTCCTTAATAGTCATATGCTTGGGAAATTGTAGCATCATGTTTCCTGCAGAATCTGGTTTTGGGTGTCCATGCTCAGGTGCCTGGAGCCCCTCTTAGTATGCAGGGGTCAGTCGGAGGAATCCTGGCAAGCCCAAGGCTGCCATCGCCTCTCAAGGGTACCTACGGACTCTGGTCTGTCCTCTGTGCCTGGGGCTGAAGCAAAAGTTGTCCTTAAAGATTTCCAGGCTAGAATTACTGTAATTTCAAAGGAAAGAAGTTTGGTCAGTCTTGATGCAGTGAGAATTGGCTTCCCCATATCTGTCTTGGAGGGAGCTTTGTGTGCCAGTCTGTTATCGGACTCCTTCCTGGAAGCATTTTTTCCCATTTCAATATAATTGCTTCAAAATAATGTGAAGAGATCAATTGCCACTTGTCAGCTGTAATTTTCTACCACTGGAAAAAAAAATAATGTGGGAAGGAAAGCAAAATATGGGCTGGCTTATTAGCCAAGATTCAGGGAGGGCATGGAGCTGGCCTCTGCCTCAGAGGGTGGGTTTCTCTGAGAGGATGCCTGCCTTGCTTGTTTCTGTCCTGTGGTTCTTCCTGCCCTGATCTTTGCACTGTACCTTCTCTATCTAACCAATTTCTTTCCCTCCTTCCAGAGCCATCTCTAATCCAACACTCAAATGAGAAGCCATCCTGGTCACTCTGGTCCAGGAAGACCTCTCCTTCCTCCCCGCCACTTGTTCATCCAACCCTTCATGCATTTATTCAATAAATATTGATTGAATGTCCAGGTATATGCAGGCAGGCTTTGGGCTGCAAGGAACACAAAGTCTCACAGAGATTTAAGCAAACACCAGTTTCTTTTGCTCCTATAACAAGGAGACTTCAGGTTGGCTTTAGAATCCATATCTCAAGGACTCTCTTGGCCTTTTCAATGTATTTGCCATTGCTAGTAATTAGACGACAACCTGGGTGTCAGACATCCACCTGCCTGTGAGGCAGGAAAGGGGGGACATCCAGATACCTCATATGGAGGTCTATCTCATTAGGAAAGCCAATCTTTCGCAGAACCCCCAGGCAGAATTTTTTAAAAACAGCTCTGTGGTATGATTCACATATAACACACTGCACCTATTTAAGGTACATAATTTGGTCAGTCTTGATCAAATCATCACAAGCAACATGGTTAGCCTATCCTTTACCCCCACAAAATCTTTTCCAGAAGCCCATTCTCCACCCTGCAGATTTAATTTTTTTTAAATTTATGTCCCATTGTCCAAACTCCATCCTGTGACCGCTTGTAACCATAAGGACAACCGAGAAAGTCAGGTTTTCAATCTTCAGCATCAGGAAAAGAGGCTCGTGAGAGAATGTGTGGCTGGCTAATAAATAGTGTCTGCTCAGCTTCCTCCTCCAGAGTCAGGAAGAGAGCACCTAGGACAACTCAGGCAGCTGGCCATCCGTACTTTTGGCCACTTTGTTGGCATGGCTGGTCACACAGAATTTTGCCTCTGTCAGTCAATAGGTAGGCTGCCCACCTCTCTTGCTAGACTTAAATTTAAAAGAACTGACCCCATCCCTACTATGGTTTGGATAAGCATCCCTCAGAGGCTCACATGTCAAAGGTTTGGTTCCCCAGTGGGGCACTATTGGGAGATGGTGGCACCTTTAATAGGTGGTGCTTAGTAGGAGGCTTTTAGGTCACAGGGGACCTGCCCTTCTTAGGAACGGTAGGACCTTGCTTTCTTTTGCTTCCCAGCCACCAGATGAGCAGTTGGCTATGCCATGTACTCCCACCATGATGTGCCGCCTCATCACAAGTCCAAAACAACAAGACAAATCAAGCATGGATGGAAACCTCCAAAACTGTGAGCCCAACAAGCCTTTTCTCTCTGTAAGTTAATTTTCTTGGGCATTTCATTACAGCGACATAAAGCTAACTAACACAGTTCATAGCTCCCTAGAGGCTAAGCTGAAAGAAAGGAACTAAATCATGGCATCTACTATACACCTGCTGTTTGCTGAGTGCCAGGCACCTTCTGTGTGTCCAGTCCCTGCAATGACCCTGCTTGGTAGGTGAAGTGTGTATTTCTCTAGCCTTTCTCCAATGTGGAAACTGAGGCTCACAGAGGTGAGGTGGTTTACTTGAAATGATATAGTTTCAGAGACAGCAAGCCAGGACTCTAGGCCAGCCTGAGACCAGCATCTGACTTCTTACTTTCAAAAGAAGTCTCAGCACCAGGATTGGAATACCTTAGCAACATAGACTCACACTTTGACTCTAAGAGGCTCAGAAAAAGGACATGACCTTCCCAAGGTCTGGCAGCTAGAGATCCACAAATCTTGGCCCAGAATTCTCACCTACTGGTCTCCTGCCATTTTTCATTCTATGGTGCCCAGGATGGACCACTCTTAGGGATGTCATATGAGGAACATGGAAGGGTTAGGGCAGGATAGAGCAAAAAATCTTGGAGAAAGAGGAATACCATATTCAACAGAATTTGGAGGTGTGAACTGACTGTAGGACCTTGGAGGACCTTTGGCTCTCTGCCCACACAGCATCCCTCGCTCCCTGCCGGAGAATCCCTCCTGGAGGCCACTAGTGCTTGGATGCCTCCCAACACTGCTGCTGGAGAGAAGAGAAACTAGAATGGATTTCCTGAATTGGAATCCTGCTCAGCTGTGTGGCCTTTGGCAAGGCATACAACTTCTCTGTGCCTACTTTTTCCAGGCATGAAATGGGGACAATCACTTTTCTGCCTCTGGGCTCTACTATCCTATTAGAGGTAAGTCGTTCCTGGCATTTTCAGTATCGGTGGGCCATTGCAGCACATTCCTACTCCACAGGTCAGTAGGAACCACAGGTGAGTAGGAACCCCCCCAGGTAAAGAAAGGTGATTTCACTCACTGTTGGAGTTTGCTGGAAGGTAAGACACCTCTCATCTTTCCAGTTGCCCAGGTCCATGTACCCAGGTGCCCTCAGGTGGCCTTTTCAGGGCCTTGTCTGTTCTTCAGCTACCAAATCCTATGGTGATCACCTATGTGGGGAGTCCCCCTGCCCCGGAGCTTCTGGTGCCCTTCTGGTCACCTTGTTTCCCACTTGCTTTGGCCTGAGTCTAAGGACAACATCCTTGGCCCTCAGGCCTTGGGGCGCTAGCATCCGAAGATCTTTGGATGCTGTCCCCCTGAGCTTCAGGATGGTAACAAGGTGGTGCCCAGTGAGAGGCTCTTAGATCACCAGGGACCTGCCATTCTAGGGAATGGTGGGGCCCACCTCCTTCCTTGCTTTCTTTTGCTTCCCAGCCAGACCCAGTGCTTGTGCATCCCCTGGGGTCCTTTGCAAAGAGCCCAGGGTTCTCACATGAGATGGGACCCTGGGGGAGGGGCAGCAGGTTGTTGCTTTTAGGTGTGGTAGAGTCTGGTCCAACTCACAGCAAAGTATATACAACAGAGGAAACATGCCCTGACAGTGTGCCAGGCACACAATCATTCTTATGCTTAAGCCCACAGTTGCAGCCACTGTGTCAATCCATCTAGTTGAGGGTCTTCCTTTTTTTCACTGGCCTGCCATTCTCCCAAACATGATGTCCTTCTCCAGGGGTTGGTCCCTCCTGACAACATATCCAAAATACGTAAGACACAGTCTAACCATCCTTGTTTCGAAGGAGCACTCTGGCTGCACTTCTTCTTTGTACTGACCATGGAGCCCAGAAACTGCCCACGATGGGAGCAGTCAGGTGCCTCAAAGGGGTGGGGGGAGACCTCTGAGACGGACAAACCCTGCACTTCCCATAAACTGATGCATAGAATATTGGTTCCTTGAAATGGGCCAGGGGTTGAGAGAGTGAATGTCCAAGGTGAAATTAGTTTGAATGAGTCCCAAGCCTTCTCAGCAATGCCTTGAGGGGACCAGCTCTGCACCAGACTGACCTCCCCAGCCTCTGGGCATCACTGGCTGGGTGCTGTGGGAGACTAATGAAGGGCCAACAGTTCTCTGCTTTCGTCTTCCCCTCTGGATAATAGGGGTGGTCTTCATGGTGGGCAAATGAAGCCCAGGAGCCCGGAGCAGAGCCCTTAATGAGGGCAGCTTGGTGATGAAAGGCCCCCTTAAGCTCCAGCCACCATTATTGCATGATGGAATAAATGTGGCCGGCCTCAGAGACGCGCACGAATAAATTTGAATAGCAAGACACAAATGCGGCCCTTAACTCCGACGCGCAAATAGAGTTTAATAAAGAGGTAAACTGAGACCGCTTTTATTTATTGCTGTGTAAATGTATTTTAAAAGGTATTGGCTTTCTGCAGCTGCAGAGCCAGCTCCTCCACAGCCTGCGCTTTCATGCCTGCCGCCGTTATTAGAGCCGTAATGAATGGGCCGCTGTGAGTGCGCTCTTCAGAAGGGCTGCAGAGGTACAAGATTAATGAGATGACAGCATCGAAAGGTACAGACGGTCCCTGTTTCCCAGCCGCCGCGCGGTGTCTACAGCAGCACCTCTGGCTTTGTTTGCTCCACAGTGGCTGGGAGGCTGAGGCACATAAATGTTGCTAGGATCCAGGTTCAGGGCTGGAAGCTGTGGGGTGGAAACCGCTCCAGGATCCAGAATTGAGGCTGGAAACTGCGTTCTCCACTAGCTCAGTCCTGGGACTCTGTACCTTCCCCAACCTGGCCTGAGCATCCTGGATCCCCCTCCTGCTGGTTGGGTTTTTTTTGCCCTCCCACCACCTCCCCACACACGTTCTTTGCTGATGCTTATGGAATTCTTCATTGGATCCTGGAATCCAGCAGCCACATCCAAGATGGGAAATTCTGTGTGATGTAGGATGGCTTCTTGGGAAAAGGGACTTTTAGAGGCCTGCTGATACCATATAGTATGCAGGGCACAGTGGTCATCTAATAATGCAAAAGCAGTCTTGGGTGACAGTGAAAGGGGCCTTTGGTGAGATGGAATTCCTTGACCTGGGAATTCATAAATCACCTATGGAAAGATTATTTGGGGGCTAGAACAAATCAGTTGTGCTACTTCTCATACCTCGCTAGAGGGAGGTATTAAGCCCATTTTACAGATATGGACACAGAGGCTCAAGGGGTAAAAAAAAAAAAAAAAAAAAAATCCACCCAAGATCACGTGGCCAGAATGCTGGATTAGAGACCCACTTTTTGGTCGACACGATCCTTATGTGTGTTCATATGGTGATGCACTCATGACTGGCCAGCAAGGTTTTCCTTCATATGGTTTACACTTCAGACATGGCCCAGATGGACTGTGAAGAGCTAGATACTGGCTACGGAACAGAAAGCACCTGCTAGTCCCCTAGCAGAAGGAACACAGGCAGGTAGAGCCTGTGTGACCCAGGTGAGTCATTTCACCTCTTTGAGCCTCAGTTTGCTCATCTGTCCAATGGGATGATAACACTGCCTACTTCCTTGCATTTTTTGATGAATATCAAATTTTGTTGTTGTTGTTAGGTGCCATCAAGTCGGTGTCCAACTCATAGCGACCCTATGTACAACAGGTGAAACACTACTGTTAGTGTTTCTTTGCTATTCATAGGGTTTTCGATGGCTGATTATTTTTTGGGAGTGGGTTCCTGGGTGCTTCTCCCAAGCTACAGCACCTGGTGTTCCCAGGCCATCTCTCATCCAAGTACTAACCAGGAATGACCCTGCTTAGCTTCTGAGATCTGACGGGATCGGACGCTACAATGGTATGGCTGCAGGCAGAATATCAAATAAGGTAACATAAAAATTTTTTTAAACATATAGCAATTCTTCAAAAAAAAACAACTCAGTATGTAATCTTAGCCAATATGCAGCAAGAACTCTCAACACATATTTAGACTTCAAAGAAAGAAAAGTTAATGGATCAGAGAACTAGTTGTGTTTTATTATACAATAGGGTGGTCACAGTTAATATGATATTGTATGTTCTCAAATAAAAAGAGATTTTTGAGTGTTATAAAAAAATGATAAATATATGAGGTGCTAGTTATGATAATTACTCCAATTTGATCATTACACAGTGTATACTTACATGGAAATATTGCATTGTAGCCCATAAATATGTACAATTATAATGTGCTGATTTTAAAAACAATAATGAAAGAAAAGAAAGGAAAAGATTGGCTCCTTGGGCCATCCTGAGAGGACCCAGAACAGGCCTCTTGGGAATGGGCTGGAAAGGCCAAGCAGGCCCTGGAGGCTGGACATGTCTCCCTCATTTATTTTTCAGCAGATGATGGTGGAGCAGCTTCCCCCACATGGTCTTGTGGGGGGTGAGCAGGAGACATCACAGTGACCTAGTGGCCCTAGCATGTATCTTTCTAGGGATACACATAGGGGGTCAGATGATAGTGAAGGCTTCAGAGAGAAGGATGGAGGAGCCAGGAAATAGGGGAGAGGTGACCAGGCACCCCCTCATGGAGGAGATATTTTAGACATGACCTAGCAAGGTGGGAAGTGAGCCATGCAGATATCTGGGTGGAGAACTTTCCAGGAAGCCAAGAGAACCAGGCCAAGACCCTGCCGTGGGGCATGTCTGGAGCATCTGAGGGCGGTCAGCAGGGCTGCAGCAGAGTGACAGAAGGGGAAACAAGCGGAGACAGCTCAGAGTGGTACAGGAAGTAAATCCTCTGGGCCTTGTGGCCCCACCCTTCCACCCTGACTCCACTCTCACTGCAGTGGAAGCTGATGGTGGGTGCAAGCCCTCTGCAATTGGCCAGTGGGTTGGCTGAGGTGCAGGTGCAGAGGAAGCTTGGGGAACCTTGACCGGTGTGAGTCTGGCCAGCATAGAGTGCAAAGCAGAGAGCCAGGAGAAAGTGAGCCTGGCTACAGAGAAGAGGCCCAGCACCTGGCTAAGGAATTCTGGCCAAATTCCGCAGGCCACAGGTTTTCTCCAATGCCTCTGCCCATGGGAGATTTGTGTGTTACCAGAGGCAAAGAGGGCAGTTTGGGGTCAACATAGACTCAAGACCCAGACAGGAGGCCTGGGCAGTGCCAACGCAGAATAGCATGCTGGGAGGTGGCTTTGTGCTAAACCCAGGAGGCACAGGGGAGGATCTGGGAGACACAGAGACAGAAGTTGAGCTGACCCAGCTGATGCCCAGCCCGAGCCCCCCTCGGCCCTCCCAGACCCACATTAGTACTCATTAGCACATCTTCTAACTCACCAAGAAATTCAATTTCCTACAAAATAACCAGCCAAGTCCCAAGGGAGCCAGAACCCTATCCATCACAGCCAGGCTCTCCGAGGACCCCGCCGTTCACCCTGTGGATCGCCTCTGGTGGGGGTGCTGGCCCACCGTGGGAAGAGAGACTAATTGGCATTGCAGTAGGCTGGGCTGTTTTTTCCACTGGATCTGCAGTTTCTGAGTAAACAGGCATCAAATCAGCAGAATGCATGAGCCAAAGGAAAGTTTGCACACTCGCCATGTGGCTTGAATTAAGTGAGCAGTGCAGTCTCTGAGGCATGTGCGCTAAAAAATAAACATTCAGGATGTCAGGGTGTGGAGAGTTTTGTGGCCTTTTAAGGAAGGCAGATGTCAAATTTTTTTTCAATTCCAAATAAAAATGTCCCTGGCAGTATTTCTGATACCACTTCACCATCATCCGTCCTCGTAGGCCACGATTTGTGTGCTTACGTATGTGTGAAGGGGGGGTGTGAGACAGAACTGAAAGGGGTGCTCGGATGCAGGTACTACCGTGGGTAAAATGAGTAGATCGGTGTCAGTGTACATGAGCGGGAATGTAGGTTTCTGCTGAGTGCATGGAAGTGTGTGCATGGCTATGCGCATAAGCATGGGTGAGCATGGGAACGGGTGTGTGCTTTATGTGTGAAAGTGTGTTTGTGTGTGAATACGGGTGAGTATGGGCAATGTGTGTGTGAATGTGTGAATATGTACATGTGTGGGGGGTGAGGGGTGCGTTAGGGGCTGAGAGTGTGTGTGCCTCCAGTATGTGCACCAGTGTGTGTGTGTGTGTGTGTGTGTGTGTGTGTGTGTGTGTGTGTGTGTGCGCTGCTCACAGACAGCATGCACACCGCTGCTCTGTCACCTGGCAGCCTGCCTGTCATCTCCCTCCTGCGTTCTTCAGCATCAGGCCCCAAGGCTGAGGCCAAGAAAGCAATCAGGCCTCCCATTTGTTTCCTGCCTGTCACCCACCAGAGCTGGCAGGCAGGCGGGGGTGCGGGGAAGGAGCAGCCCCGCTCCTCAGATGCCCAGGCCTCCCTCCAGCCACAGAGGACTCAGTCAGGCTGGGGGCTGAGGTGGGGGAGGGAGCCAGCCCAGGCTGCCACCACGCTCCCTATTACCGGCACCTTCTGAGAGGCTTATGGAAAAGGCATCGTCGCCACAAGGAAGATATTCCACTGGAGCATTCCCATTCCCCACAAAAAGAACCTTCCGCATATTAGACACATTTTTCAATGTAATTATCCCCAGCCCACACACACAGCTTGGAGGATTAAAACATAAAATACAGTCTGCTCCCCACACATGAGACCCGCACTACAATTGGCATCATAATAAATAAATGAAGTGGCCTCTCCTCCTCCTTCCCCCAGCTTCTCATCCTCCCCCTCCTCCTCTTTTCCTCCTCCTCTTTCCCTCCTCCCCTTCCTCCTCCTCCTCTCCTTCTCTCTCCCCTCTCCTTTCCCTTCTTCCCTCCCCCTCTCCACCTCTGCCTGGCATTGGACTTGTTTTGCTTCTGGTCCTCTGGATTCCATCCATCCCTCCCTTCTGCCCCTCCCGGCACAGCCCACCGTGGGCAGCATCACCACACGGGAAGTCACCCAACGCTGCCGCCACCAGGAATGAGGGCTTTGTTCAACAAGCCACCCAAGGTTCTGTTCCTTGCTTCTGTGCTAAACGCTGGCGTAAGGGCGGGGGTGGAGGCAGGAGGAAGGAGATTTTATAAGCAAATGGCTTCGTATATCATTGAAGGGACATCAGGAAGCCTCCTGGAGCACCTAAAACCAAACGCTTCCGTGCAAACGATGGAAGAGCGTCAGCTGCGGACCTGCAGCTGGCTGTAGCCAGGAGCTTGGGTTGCTAGGGAACAGCCTGGAGAATGTTTTGTCTTCCGGCTGTGGTCCTGGATCCACCTGGGATTTCCAGGTCTAGAGCCACTGCAACCCCGTGGTGCCAGCGCTGCGGGAAATGGGATCAGGAAAGCTATGCAGCCCAGACAGTGGTGGGTGGGGTACTGGCATTGGAGCCCCAGGCTGGCTCTGGATGAGACCCAGTATGCACTGGGGACTGGGTTTGGTGAGCAGCCTATATGGGTGGCTAGCTTGGTACCTAAAGCCTCAGTTATAGGGCTTTCAACATGCTGATGACCATGGTGCTATTTGGACCCCACAGCTAGTTCCTTCTGAGTTCAGCACTGCCTGCCCTGCACCTGCTTCTCACACATTCCCTTCTCTGTGGTTTCTCCACCAACCTAGGCCAGGACCTTCTGTTGCTCACCGCTGCTCTGACCGTGTACGCTTTGAGGGAGGCAGAGGTGGTAGCTCTCTTCCCCTTACTCAGCAGGGCACCGTTAGTAATACTTACAGTGTTGTTGTTACGTGCCCTCGGTCTATGTCTGACTCAGCGACCCGATGTACAACAGACAAAACTATTGTCAGCGCTTCTCTGCTATTCATAGGGTTTTCAATGGCAGATTGATCATTGGTAGTGGGTTGCCAGGTCCTTCTCCCAAGCCTACATTACCTGATGTTCCCAGGCGGTCTCTCATCCAAGTACTAACCGGGCCCAACCCTGCTTAGCTTCCGAAATCTGACAGGATTGGATGCCACAGGGCTACAGCTACAGGCAATTTATGTTATAGGTAAATGAAAGGTCTGGCTGTAGTTCTTCTCTGCACAGATCAATTAGGTGTTTATGGGGAGGGACAAGGGGCTGGCTCTGTTCACATTGCTTTACTTAGGTATGTATTTTTCTATGTATGGGCTCAGGGTCCAGTTTGTTAAGGTGCTAAGAAAACATTTACTTAATGAGGGGAATAGCATTGAGTAGTAGGAAGAATTGGCCACCTTGAATTTTCACCACGTCTCTGCCACCTTAGGTGCCATCAGATAAGGTACTGATTCCAGCTGATCTGCAGTTTCTTAACCTGTAAACTGGGCTTATGGTATAAAAAAAAAATGGGTCTGGGGCTTAGCTCAGTTGGTAGAGTGCCACTCTGTACTCTCTGGGGCCCTGAGTTTGATCCTAAGCACCACAAAAACAGGAGAACTACCTGGCAACCCACTCTTAAAACAATCCTGAAACAATCAGCCATTGAAAACCCTATGAAAAGCAGAGAGGCACTATGCCAGGCAGGCATGGCATAGTGTTGGGGAGTATTTTGTTCTTTTGTACATAAGGTCGCTATGATTCGGACCCAACTCTACAGCACCTAATAACAACATGATAAAATAGGTGCAGAAAGTGCAGAACCCAGGCAGTGTTCCCACTTCCAGAAGCCTGGGTGCCACAATGATTGGAAACCCCATGAATTAAGTGGGGCTGCATGTCCCTATGCTATGATCTTACTCATCTGCCTTCTGCCCTGCAGCCCTCTCCCATCTCCTCTACCCTGCATCCTATAAGCTCTGGAACCTGCATGGATTTTACATTGTGAATTTGAATTTGGACCAGACCTTAACCCGCTGGTGAGGCACTGGTTAAGGGCTCCAACTTTCAAGGAATCTGCTGCTATTTTCCCTGCCTTATTGCTACCCAGTGGCTGCTGCACCCTGAGATTTGGGCCACCCATGGATGCCTCACCTGGCGGACAGTCCTAAGGCTGTGCTCTGCATGCTTGTTCTTGGAACAGTGGCACCAAAGGCAGTTGGGACACGATTTCCCCTCCAGCGCTGCCTAGAAGAAAAGAATCCAGGGCTATTTTGTCTTCCTGGCAGTCTCTGCAGTCTGTCGGGATGAAGGGAAGAGCCTAGGGGAACTAATTACCAATTAAGTGCCTACTATGCTCTGGCTCTGGGCTGGGATTTAGCTCAGTTGGTAGAGCGCTGCTCTGCAGTCTCTGAGGCCCTGAGTTTGATTCCCAGCACTGCAAAATGGGAGAAGGATGTGGTAACCCACCCCCAAGGCAATCCCGAAACAGTCAGCCATTGAAAACCCTATGAGGGTCGCTATGAGTCGGACTTGACTTGCCAGCACCTAACAATAGCAACATGCTCTGGCTCTAGGCCTGGCACACAGAACTTGTAAAACACTTATTAAATGAACAAGTAGATGACTTTGGGCCCTAATTCCATGGAAGACTATTGGGAAACCTGAGAGCTGAGTATCAGCCCCAATTTGCAGATTGGAAAACTAAGGCTCAGGGAGATAAAGCATCTTCTCCATGGCTGAACAGTCATCCCCTGGGGCTCGAATCTAAGTCACAGCAACCCTTGGTTTGCTATCACTCCCATGGGTGTCCCCTCATGACACAGGGCTGCTTTCCTGGCATCAACGTGACAAGAGGGGTCAGGAAATGTAGCTCAGGGATGTCAGGCAAATGGTTGGGCCTGAGGGATCCTATGGCTGGGGTTTAGCTCAGTTGGTAGAGTACTTGCTCCACGCATGCTGGGGCCTTGGGTTTGATCCCTAGCACAGCAAAAATGGGAGAAGGACTTGGCAGCCCACACCCAAAACAATCAGCCAAATCCTGGTGGTGTGTGCTGCCTACAAGATGAGATGTGTTCCTGAATGCAGCCGTCATTCCCCAACACTACACAGGTTCCTGGAGTACCTGAGGAGCAGGGAGGCCATCCAGTTTAAGCTGGGACCCTTGGGGAGCACCCTTCCCACTGGGACCAACAATTGGTATCTTCCTGGCTTTAATCTTTACAATTTCTTCTATTTAATCCTTTAAGAGAGTAAAAGGTAAAATATGAGTTCCTGGGAAGCTTTGATAGCTTGGATATCATTAAAACAAAAACTTCTACTTATCAAAAGATATTAGGAATAGTCTGAAAAGGCAAGCCATGGAACAAGTAAGAACATTCACAATAAGTGTATCTGATAAAGGACTTCTATCCAGAATATGTAAAGAACCCTTCCAAATCAGCAAGAAATGATAACCCACCGAAAAATAGGCAAAAGACTTAAATAATTACCTCACAAAACAATACATCCCAGTAAACTTAAGGAGCTCAATTTTAATAGTCACTAAGAAAAATGCAAATTAAATCCACAATTAGATCCTGCTATACTTCCTTTGCCTGCAGCTGTAGCCCTGTGGCATCCGATCTCATCAGATCTCGGAAGCTAAGCAGGGTCGGGCCTGGTTAGTACCTGGATGGGAGACCGCATGGGAATACCAGAAGCTGTAGGCTTGGGAGAGGGACCTGGAAACCCCCCCCCCTCCAAAAATCAATCTGCCATTGAAAACCCTATGAACAGCACAGAAGCACTGACAATAGTGTTTACCCTGTTGTACAGAGGGTCGCTATGAGTCGGATACCGACTCGACGGCACCTAACAACAACAACAACAATACTTCCTTTAGAATGGCTGAAACTCAAAGAACTGACAAGACCAAGTGCACATCCAGATGTGGAACAACTATAAAATTTCTACCCAGCTGATGAAAAATCACCAGTATCTACTAACACAGGACCTTTGCAAGCCATGTGAGTCAATAGGTCCATTCCTATGAATCAACATATATAAATGAATACCAAAGACATGCGCAGGAATGTTCATAGCCACAGCATCCAAAATAGCTAAAAAGGAGAAATAATCCAAAGGCACATCCATGGGAGAGTGGACACAGGAAAAATGGAACTCTACACAGCAATGAACATGAGCAAGCCACTCTTCTACACAGCAGCATGTATGGATCTCAGAATCATATGCTGAGACAAGAAATACATTCTGCGTGATTTTACTTAAGGTCTAAAACAAGTAAAACTGAAAAAGGTCAGAAGAGTGGAGGTAGCTTTGAGGCTTCAATAATAGTAAGTGGATTAAGGTAGCCTCTCTCTCCCACTCTTGGGTGGGGGGCGGTGAATGTACATACACACACACACACACACACACACACACACACACACATATTTCAGAAAAATTTTATGTATATGTCTCATAAAAATTATATATACATATAGAATATATATTCTGAATTATATATAGTTCAGAAAATTGTATATATAATTATGTGTATAAAGTATACAATTTTTTCAAACCATTTGAGAATTTGAGACCTTTACTCATAAATATTTGAGTATATAATTGAATATTTCAATACATATTTCCTAATTCCAAGGACTGTCTCTTCTGAAACCACAGTTCAGTGATCTGAATCAGAAAATAGAACATTAATGTCATAAAATAATCTAACCCATACTCCATATTCTAATTTCATCCCTTGTCCCAGTAATGTCAGTTTTGCCCATTTTCCCCAGTCATGGATCCAGCCAGGTTAGGTCCAGTTTCATGCATTGCATTCAGGGGCTGTGTCTGTTTTATATCCTCTGATCTGGAAAACTTCCAAAGCCCTTCTTTTTGTCTCTTGATCTTGGTGATTCTGAGTGTAGGCCATGTATTCGGTAGATATTTCTTCGATTGGGTTCATCTGATATTTCTTAAGGTAAAGTTAAGGCTGCACTTTTCTGACAGTGTGGCTGTATCCTTCTCAGTGCATTATATTACAGGGTTCACAATGTCATTCTGTCCTGAGGTTGATCCCATTTGTTCTGCCCCTGGTTAAAATGGTGCCTGTTAGGTTTCTCCATTATGAAATCACTATCTCTCTCTTTGTGATGAGTGAGTCATTTGTGGGGAGATGCTCTTAGACTACGTATATCCAACCTCCTGAGCACCTGCTATATTAGCTGTTATCACTGTAGCAGAAAAACCAGCCCAAACAGACTTATGGGGGAAGAAATGCTCTGGGAACTCACGGTTAGAGAATCAGTCCATACTGGTGACAAGGCAGGCATGGTGGCAGCAGGGCTTGTGGCAAACAACCACATGGCATGGTGGACCAGAAACAGAGAGAGACCAGGGCTACAGTTCTGGGGTAAAAACTTTGAAAGGCCCACCCCCAGGCAATTACTTCCACAAAGCAAGAATCCCACCTTCAAGTTTCACCTCCCAGGACAGCGCCACCAGCTGGGGACCAAGCGTTAAAGCATAAGGCAGTTTATATTCAAAGCAGGACAGTGGCTGTGTGCAGGACAAGGCAGGCACTTTCATATCCCTGCATGCTTAACCTGTGGATGAACCCATAAATAACTTTTTTTTGTTGGTGGTGGTGGTTCTGGGGATTAAAACCAGGGCCTCACACACACTAGGCAAGTGTTCTACCACTGAACTCCGCCTCCAGTCCCATTAGATACCATTGATTTCAGAATCAGCATGGTGTTAGGAACTCTACTAAATGAATCAAATACATACTCTCATCCTACCCTCACAGCAACCCTGAGAGGAGAAAGCTGAATGAATTCCATTACTTGCCCAAATCCAAATACCTCAGAAATAGTGATAATAATATGAATCCTACTTGCCTATAGTCAAATATTTCAGAAATAATAATACTATGAATATGTTACTTGCCTACAGTCAAATCTTTCAGAAAGAGCAATAATATGGATGAGAATAATGGCTAACATTCTTGTAATGCTTAGGCCCAGGCCTGACAATAGGCGGTGAGTACATGATAGGAATTATCTCTGTCTTCACTTCAGAGCCTACAGCTGTACAACTCCGGCGTCCGATCCCATCAGATCTCGGAAGCTAAGCAGGGTTGGGCTTGGTTAGTACTTGGATGGGAGACTACCTGGGAACACCAGGTGCTGTAGGCTTGGGAGAAGGACTTGACAACCCACTCCCCAAAAACAATCAGCCATTGAAAATCCTATGAAAGCAGAGAAGCATGACAATAGTGTTTCATCTACCACACACAGGTTCACTGAGTCAGACACCGACTCCATGGCACCTAACAATGACAACAACGATTTCAGAGGTAAGCAAGTTGCCATGGCCACTCAGGGGGTAATTAGGATTTTTATCCAGGGATCTGACGGAAGGCCCCATCCCTAATCACTGCTCCACTGACCCTCTCTGTACTGATGCCAAATGGTGGGGTGCATTCATCCCGGTTAGTGTTCCTGGCCCGTTTCTTCTTTTGTTTCAAGAATGTTTTCTTTGGAACCATTCAAGCCCGCTGCAGCTGTCTAGGGAGATCAGTGTTTGCCTGGACCAGGTACTGATGCAGAGGAGACGGGGGAACAGGTGGGCAATGGCATCTACAGCAAGCTGTGGGGGCCCCAGGAGGGAGAGGCAGGGCTCCAGGTGAGGCAGGGCTGCAGAGCTCTTGCCCACTGCCCTGCAGCCCTGCAGCTCTTCTTCACACCCAGGTCTGCCACAGGGCACCCCAACCCCATCACCAACTAGCGCACGAAACAGCACCTGGGGGCGGTAGGAATGCCTTGCACGGGGTGGAGGACTCTGAGAGGAGTTCTCTGGCTTTCCCGTCAGTCCTGTGCCACTTTCTACGACACCCTCCTGGGGCCTGTTCACATGTCGGCACTGCAGCCATCGCACAGCCACCCTAATGCCTCCTGGTCGCCAGCCTCAGCTTCATTAGGCTGAGCAGAGGGAAGACTGTGTTTACAGCTTGGCATGAAGGAAGAACATGCAGATCTCTGTTGCCAAGCTACAAATGACTCCCCCCCCCACCCCGCCCCAGAAGAGAGAAATAATGATTTAAAAAATATTCAGTTCTTTGGCAGGCTTCTGGGGTGGCTTTGCTGTGAATAGTCTGAGGCCAGGAGGGAACCTGCCTTTCACAGAGCCGCTGCCTCTCTAGGTTCCCTTGGTTTCAGACCAGTGCTTTGTCCATCTGCTGAGGAAAGAAAAGGTGTCAACTGGAATCGATGTGAAGAGCAACATCCTGTTTTTATTTCTTTCAGGGAGACAAAACCCCTTGACGGTTTGGTCCACCACCTTGAATTGAATAGGCAGAGTTCCCAAAAGGACCAAGGCAACGGTATTTCTAAGTGAAGGACCAAGATCAAGTAGAGAGAAGGAAGAGCACATGGAAGGTATGCAGGCAGAGGGTCCCAGTGGAAGAAAGGTGAAGCCAGGGAGCCGTAGGGAAAAGGCTTCAACCCAGAGCCTGGGAGGCCAGCCAAGGTACCTGCCCCTATTCTGATTGTGGCCTCTTCACTGGAGCCAGGTAGGATCTTCCCGTGTGAAAGCCCAGGGTTTTTTGGCACACCAGTCTGGCTCTGGTCAAGCCTAGCTCACCTTCATTTGCAAACATAGGTCTGAAAATGTATAGCTACAAAACTAGAAGAACCACCATCCATATGGCCAGGCAGCCCTGGATGTCCTGGAGTTCCAAGTTTTTTGTGTAACTCTATTATTTTTGATAAAGAAAACATGTTTTCCATGAGTTCATTTGTATATCTCTGTAAGCTCCTTCCTACAAGGACATTCATCACATTTTCAAAATAGTTTTTGTGAGATATATTGTTGTTAGATGCCATCAAGTTAGACATACTTAGTTCATTTGTGCTACCACAGATTGGGTAATTTATAAAGAACAGAGGTTTATTTTTTACACTTTTGGAGGCCAGGAAGTGCAACATAGAAGGGCTGCATCTGGTGAGGGCACACTTGCTGTGTCACTATGGCAAACGTGTCTAAGGTGAAAGGATTTTGCAGGTGTGATTAAGTTTCCAAGCTAATCAAAGGGGGGCTTAGGGCCACCTTCTGCCTAGCTGGGCAGAAGATATCACATGGTGAGAGAAAGCAAAAGGTCAAACTCGAAGCATGAAGTCCTTTTATAATGGGCATTAAGCCATTCATGAGGATGGGTCCCTTGTGACCGAACTACCTCTAATGAGACCCTGCTTCCCACCACTGTTACATGCAGAATTATATTTCTAACACATGTTTTGGGGGGTCATATTCATATCATAGCAAACCTGCATATGTCTTTGTTACTACTACTGTTTTGGTTGGCCTGATGGGAGAAGACTTCAGCATCCACCCAAAGCCCCTCCAAGACCAGACATGTTCTTTTAGTATGCCATTCTGCAGAAGCCGTGGCAGCTAGGGGAGTTACTACTTTTTCCTCTTCACAAAGAAGAAAATGAAAGCTCAGGGTATTTACAGTTTACCCAAGAGCACATGGCTAATAAGTGGTAGAAATGGTGTCGAGCCCAGACCTGGAGAGCCCCAAGATCATGCATTTACCCCTACTAAAAATCACCTTGAAGAGGAAAATACAATGCCTATCCCGACTCCTGAGAACTAACTGGAACCGTATTCCCTTGAGATTTTCTTTGTCATCTTTGTTCTGTAGCCATTTTTATCTCACAAAGCGTATCCCACAGAAACAAGCCTGGCTTCCTCAGGGCTGCCCCTGCTCTGTGAAGATTTACCTGCATTGGCGTCATTGCTCAAGATGACTCCGTTCGAGGCAGATTTCTTTCCCAGAGAAATTCTGACTCACATATTGGAGCAGCCTGATTAATCAGGGGGGACTTTGTGGCAAATGCCATCAGACACCCCACCCGCCCCTGCCAGCAGGGGAGGAAGCCCTGACTCCAGTCGGCTTAGCCTGTAATCAGGACTCCCCGCGCAGACACAAAGGTGAGCGAGCAATCAGCACCGTCACTTCGCCCTGTACAAAATACCTCCCACCATGTTCTCCACTGGGGCCACCGTGAGCCAATCATGCAGCCCTCCAAGCCCACATAAACCTGGCACACCCTTGTGTGTGGCTCAGAAAACCAGCCCAAACCCTCATGTTCATCACCTGTGGCTTGATCAGGCAGTCGTCAGCTGGTTAATTCACTGTCAGACTTACAGAACTTGTATATCAGTGGTCTTAACCAATACTTTTAAATGTGCATCATTTTGTTCTCATGGTACAGAGTCTTATAAAAGGATGATTGTGCTAGGCAAGGAGGAGAGCCACTCACTAGGTTCTGCCGGTTCTTTGTTGGAACATACTTTGGAAGAGATAAGTTGGCTTTCATATTAGGTTTAAGTTTCCCTAGAGTCAAGGGTTTAGTCCCTCATCCTTTGAACAAATATTTAGCAAGTACCATGTACTTACTATCTGAGAGCATTGCTAGGCATGGCAGCGCGCTCGTGAAGAAGACATAGATAGTTTCTGCCCCCGTGGAGCTGACATTTGGGCTCCATTCTTGGGACCTAAGAGTCTGTTTACTTCACGCTTGGGAGGAAATCCAGAGCTTGAGAGTAATTGAGCTTCTTAATAGAAAAACAGGTCCCAGCACCATGATAGAAGCACAGTACCTCTCAGTAATCAGCTTTGTAACTTGGCATCTCTCAATGAGAAAGAAACATTGCTACAAATGAAAATAGATGGATGTGAGGGGAGGGGCCAGTGCACCTACTAGACAGCTGCCAGAGAAGGCAGGCTGGCAGGGCAGGTGCAAGAGTTGCCTTCCAGGTGCATGCAGGGCAGCCTGGAATCCAAAGTCCCCACTTCTTAGTGACATGGCCTTAAACTGGTCAAGGTCACCCTCTGAGCCTCAGTTTCCTCAGCCAGAAATTTGAGCTGATGTCTTGCTCACTGGGTTGTCATGAATACAAATTGCCAGGTGTTTAGTGCGGCTTCTGCATATACTGATCTCCTTTGACCTTTTCTCTCATGGCCAGGCAGTTCCATGCATGTTGCTCCTGACCACAACTTGCGTGCTTCCAACCTCCTTCTTCCAGAAAAGCCTGGAACATTCCGAAGAGATGCTACTTAACCCTAGGGACAATACACTTTTTCCTCTAAACTAAGTCACTTTGGGAAATGAAAGCAGGGACTGGTAATAAATCCACCCCAAATAGGAAGAAGCCAGGACTGTATAAGCCAGCAAGGACACATGGCTATCTTTCCACTGTTGGTCTCATCAGCTGTGGCTGGTTTAGAACAGACAGAAAATCCATTGCTCAGAATTTTGGGCTCATGGCATAACAAGACAAGGCAGCTTATTAACCCTCAGGTGCATGAAGTCACAAGGAGGTGGCTGCCACCCCACACCCTGGTGCACAATCCCTGCCCATTCTCCTTCCTTTTAGTGTAAGCAGAACCTGCACCTGGGGTGGGCTGAGGCTGCCATGATTAGGCCACATTTGGGAAAGGTGATAGGGTTTGATAGGGTGTTGTTGTAATAAAGAAGCGCTTATCTTAGGTGGGCCCGACCTAATCGGGGGAAAGTGCAGACTAGAGGGTGCTGGTTGTTCCTGAAGAGAAAATGAGCAAGAAGTCTGACAGGATTTGGATGCTTCATCAGGAGGCAGACCTGTAAGTAGAATCTAAAGGCAGCTTCTAAGAGCCAAGAGAGTCTGGCTAATGGTCAGTGAGAAAATGGAAACCTCAGCTACACAGTTACAAGGAAAATTCTTCCAATGGCCCCAGGGAAGCTGGAAGTAAAGCTTACCCTAGTTCAACCTCCAGATACAAATCCAATCTGTCCGACACCTTGATTCCAGCCTTGGGAGGCCCTGAGCAGAGAATCCGGGCCCGGCTCAGACTCCTGACCTACAGGAAGTGTGCGTTAACAAATGGGTGCTGTTTTAAGCCACTCAGTTTCTGGTGGTGTGTTCAGCAGCAATAGAAAACTAATAGCACCCCCAGATTCATAGGGCTTTGTTCATCTTTCAACAATGCCCCAGCCTGGGCTGCCTGCCCAAAGCCCCGGCTCCAGGTCCCCAACTCTAGGGACTGCTTGTCACTCCCTAGACTTCCTTGCTCACACCCCATTTCTGTGGTCAGTGTCCACCTCCTCACATGTGTTTCTCCGTCCAACCAACTTCCATTGGCTGCTTGGTGCGTAGTGCCCACTGCCAGGCTATTCCTGGCACCTGGGAGCAAAGTGTAAGCAGTCTCCCGCAGCGGTGGTGATGAAGGCTGCGTGTGAGCTGGCTCATTCAGGGTCACACACGCCCCAGGATGGGTCCAGAATCAAAAGCTGTGCCCTATGACTCTAAAGCCTGTCCTTCCACTGTGTCTGCTGCCTGCTGCCCAGACCCCAAGAGGGCTGCGTGGCTGTGCTGCTTGACATTTTAAAGGCTGCTTTCGTATTGCCTCCCAGGATCCAGGTAAGGTATTTTCACTTGTAACCTGAAGACGAGAACATTGGGACACCAGGAATCCAGGGTCATTCACCTGCTTATTCCTTGTAAGTGGGTGGAGTGTCACGCACCAACCTCCAGCCCCATTCCAGGGTAGGACACAGGTTATAAACAGGGCCATATGCCTATCCTGAAAGAATCTAGAGCATCGACACAGATAAAAGTTCAAAAAAAAGGACTCCAATGCAGGCCTGGCATGGGAATCAGAATCAGAGGGCTTCCTGGAGGAGGTGGGGCAGGATATTCTGCACCTTGACAAATGGGTAAGAGTGAACAAATGGCAACCAGGTGGGGGCCAGGAGGTGCCCCATGATAAACAACTCTTATGGGGCAGGCCAGGACTCAAAGTGGGGGCTCCCCATTGCTTCACAAAGTGGGTGAAGTTGCTGGTTGAGTGCAGCCACATATATGTCCCTCTGACTCCCAAAGCTGTAAGTCCTCAAGGTGTCCCTGGGACCCCAACTATCACCCAAAGGAAGCAGGAACAAGCATACCTATACACACATATGTACACCAAAACACATTCAGGTTAATATGCTCACAGTCACACACGCTTATGCCCCAAACATACATGCATGCACACACATGCACATCCCCACATACACATGCATACACACAGATGTGCATACAGAGCCCATACATATCCACATATGCCCACACACATACAGACAAGCACATGCATACATACCCCCGTGGCCACATAGACACACTCACATGTGAACATGCACGTGCAGAAGCGCACACACACATATGTGTGCCTTCAAGAAACCCATCAGCAGTGCCACTCAGCAGAGCACTGAGACGCCTAGAGAGCTGGTTCTTATTATGCAGAACAGGCAGGCAAGCGCGGGACTGTCAAAGGCAGTCTTGTCCCCAGCCGCCTATTGAGAACCAAGCAGACAGCACTGTGGTTTCCAGGCAAATTCCAGCTGCTTCCCCGGCACCCAGGGTACATAAACCCAAGAAGCCAAATGATGATTTTCCCCTTCAGAAGAATAACATTGCCCAGCCCTCCCTCCCCAGACTAGCAAGGTTTCTGCTGTCCTCAGCCTCAGCGCGGCCCAGGCAATCCCTTCAGGATGAAGTGCTGGCCAAGGAGCCAGGCAGCTCCATCAATTTCTCCTGAAAAAGCCCAGAAGAAATTTGGTCGTAGAAAATCCCTTCCCTCTTTGCTAATAAAACTTATCAGTGCAGGGCAGGAGGCTGGGAGGAGAGGGACCGCAGACACTTGCCTTGCTAAATTACTTGGAGAAATGGCCCTGATCAGCCATCCAGGGACAAGAAAAGAGGGAAGCAATATAACATTTATTGAGCCAGATTTTTCCACCTAGATTCTCCCAGCAGCTCTGAGATATTGCATCAGCTCCATTGCATAGATGAAGCAACTGAGGCTGGACTGTGCATCAGAAAGAACCAATGTGGGCCTGAGCCCTGCCCTGCTCTTCTGCTCACTGCATGGCTCAGCCTGGAGGCTGCATCTCTCTGCAGTGCAGCCTTCTGCTTGGGACGTCAGCCCAAAGAATCTAACGCAGGATGGAAAGGAGGCACCAACACAGGTCCAAGGCAAGGCATAGGAGTCACTCGGACATGCTCTCTCTGTCTCCTCCAAGCCTCAGTATGGTCCGGTACACACACCTGGTCTCTCTCCAGTGTGACAATGTGGCTTCCCTTGGCCTTGGGGCCAGCTGTCGTGTGAGTTTCCCAACCAGGCACTGGGCTAGAGCCTGACACCTTGCCACCACTCTTGCTGGAGCCTGGGGAGAACCAAAACCCCAGCTTCCTTCCTTACAGCAAAAGTGAGGGCAAGTCATTCTTCCTCAAACTGCAAAAAAGAGTCTCCAAGCTCTCAAGGAACACCCTGGCTTCAGTGTTTCTTCATCAGCCACGTTTGCTTTGGGAGACTTGATGTCAGCCCTCACGAGAGGCCTCTTTTGCAAGCCTTCATCTATGAAATGCAGTTTGCCCAACAACCTGGAAAGAATATGGCCTCTGAGGCTGTGAAACACAGGAATCCCAAGTAGGCAAATCAGTCTGGAATGGTGTGGTCCTGAGGAAGCAATGGACTTAAATGTAGAGGGAAATGTGGGCTAAGTAAAAGAGCAAATTCCCCCAGGAAGATCTATTAGGCTGTGAAATAGTATTCCACAGGAAGTGGTGAAGGGGTGCCCGGAGGTATTTAAAGCCTTGCTGGACTAAGTAATAGAAGCCGCATGGTGTGTGGAGTGGCCGAGAACTGGCCTCGAGGGAGCAGCTGCCGTGCCCTAATAGGTTGTCTCCATATAGAAGTAATTTCTGAGCCTGCCCTAATGTTCCATGGAGCTGTATTGCTTTTGCCAGGCAAAGAAGGCGTTCACTTACAGCTCAGAAAATCCATGGGGCTTAACATAGGCACAGCCATCATTTATATTAACAGGATGGCAATTTCCAACAAACAGATGTACAGATTCTGCACAATTCCTATCAAAATCCTAATTGCCTTTTGGTGGAAATTGACAAGCCAATTTTAAGATTCATATACAAGTTGAAGAATTCCCACTTCTTGATTTCAAAACTTACTGCAATATTCAACAGTGTGTTGTAATGGCACAAGAATAGGCATATAGATCAATAGGATAGAATTCAAAGTCCATAAATAAAATCCTTACATTTATAGCCAATTGATTTTTGACAAGCATGCCAAGACAATTCGATGGGGAAATAATAATCAGATCAACAAATGTTACTGGAACAACTAAATATCCACAGCAAAATAATGAAGTTGGATCCCTACCTCACACTATATACAAATGGATTATAGACCTAAATACAAGATCTAAACCTGAAAAACCTGTAGAGGTCAAAACATGACTAAATTTTCATGACTTTGGATGCATCAATGGTTTCTTGCATCTGACACTGATAAGACAAGCAATGAAAGAAAAAATAGATAAATTAGACTTCTGCAAAATAGGAAAAAAAAAACTTTTGCACTGTTATCAATACCAAAACAGTGAAAAACCAACCTATACAATGAGAGAAAATGTTAGTAAATCTTGTATTTGATAGGATACTAACATCCAGAATATGTATACATATATACTTTAAAATTTAATATCAAAAAGACAAAGAGAATAATTTTTAGGATGGGCAAAGAATCTCCAAAGAAGGTAACTAAATGGCCAATAAGCACATGAAAATATGTTCAACATAGTTAAGAAATACAAATCAAAACCATAATGGGATACCCTTTCATGTCCACTAGTAGGGTTAAGGGAGAAGGACCCAGCAACCCACTCCCAAAAATCAATCCGCCATTGAAAACCCTACGAACAGCAGAGAAGCACTGACAATAGTGTTTCACCTGTTGTACATAGGGTCGCTATGAGTTGGATACCAACTTGATGGCACCTAACAACAACAACAACAACAACAGTAGGGTTACAATTAAAAGAAAGGTAATAACAAGTGCTAACCAGCATGCCAACAAACCGAAATCCCCAGTTATTACAAGTGAGGGCATAGAAATTGCAAGTACTTAAGAGAACAGTTTGGTAGTACTTCAAAATGTTGGAACACAGAGTTACAGACAATTATTCTTCTCAATATTTACCTAAAAGAATTGAAAACATATAATGTATACACATATGTATTGATATTGTTCATATCAACAATATTCACAATAGCCACAAAATAGAAATAATTCAAATATCAGTCAACTTGTTATTGTTGTTGTTAGGTGCCGTGGAGTAGGTATCCGACTTATAGAGACCCTGCATACAACAGGGGGAACACTATTGTCAGTGCTTCTCTGCTGTTCATAGGGTTTTCAATAGCAGATTGATTTTTGGGAGTGGGTTGCTGGGTCTGTCTCCCAAGCCTATAGCACCTGGTATTCCCAGGTGGTCTCCCATCCAAGTACTAACCAGGCCTGGCCCTGCTTAGCTTCCAAGATCTGACAGGAACAGATTCCACAGGGCTATGGCTGCAACCATCAGTCAACTTATGAGTGAATAAATAAAATGTGGCATATCCATATAGTAGAATATTGCTCTACCTTTAAAAAAATGAAGTATTGATACATGCTACACCATGAAAAAACCTTGAAAATATTATGCTAAGTCAAAGAAGCCAGTCATAAACATCTATATATTATGTGATTCCATTTGTACAAAATGTCCATAATAGGCAATTTTATGTTGTTGTTGTTGTTGTTGTTGTTGTTAGGTGTCGTAGAGTTGGGTCCAAATCATAGTGACCCTATGTACAACAGAACAAAACAGGCACTATATCTGACAGTGCTTCTCTGCTATCCATAGGATTTTCAATGCTGATTGTTTCAAGAATGGGCTGCCAGGTCCTTCTCCCACTTTTGCGGTGCTGAGAGTCAAACCTAGGGCCTCAGAACACATGGATCAAGCATTCTACCAGCTGAGCTAAATCCCAGCCCTAGGCAATTTTATAGAGATAGAAAGTACATCCGTTTTCACCAGGGCAAAGGGGTTAGAGGAATGGGAATAATAGTGAGTGGATATGGAACTGTGAGATTTTAATTAGGGGGTGACAATGGTTGTACAACTCTTTGAATATACTTGTATTAGTTACATTTGCTATCTCTGTGACAAAGTACCTGGCATAAACAACTTAAGGGAGGAAGGGCGTATTTTGACTCCTCATCTCAGAGGGCTCACCCCATCCTGGTGGGGAGGACATGGTGTAGCACAGTAGTTTATACCATGGTGAGCCAGGAAGGAGAGAAAGGGGAACACCAGTACTCAGCCAGCTTTCCACGTTTCCCCCACATTCAAGGTGGGTCTTCCCCTGCTTGGTTAATCCTTTCTGGAAATACCCTCACAGACACACCCAGAGATGTTCATCAGTCTCCTTGTTGTTGTTGTTGTTAGGTGCCGTCGAGTCGGTATCCGACTCATAGTGACCCTCATAGGGTTTTCAATGGCTGACTGTTTCGGGATTGCCTTGGGAGTGGATTGCCAGGCCCTTCTCCCATTTTTGCGGTGCTGGGAATTGAACTCGGGTCCTCAGAGACTGCAGCGCAGCGCTCTACCAACTGAGCCAAATCCCAGCCCCATCAGTCTCCTAGATGATTCTAAATTCAGTCAAGCTGACAATGAATGTTAACCATCATACCACTAAAACTTATAAATAGCATTAAAAAGATGAATCGTTTGATCTGTGAAGTATATCTCAATTCAGCCGTTGTTTAAAAAAATACTTCACCTGTGAGCCTCTCACACATAATTTTCTTTCCGTAAATATTATCTGAGATACTGTATACACAATTTTGAATCTTGCTTCACTCTCCATTAGGATTTAAGGCTCTTCCTTGTTATTAAAAACACTTCTTTAACATTATGGTTCATGGTTGCCATTTTCATACAGCCATAACTATAACTGACTTTCTAGCATTATATCTTTGGATGTTTGAATTCTTTCCCCACATTGTTCTTACAAATAATATCTTTGTTGAACATTTCTGTGTATAAACTCTTATCTGCATTTTTTGGGATTACGCTTTTTAGCGTAATTTTAATTCCTAAAATTGCAATTACTAGGTGAAAGTAATCCACTTGAAGAGTCTGCTGCCTTCGAGTTCCCCTCATTTTCCCCAAATCACTGTTTTTCTGATGTTTGATGCAGACACATTTAGTTTGCTAGAATAAAGAGTGACATCCACCAGAACTGCTCCTTGGTGTGAGTGACAGCTCATTGTCCTTGAAGTCAGACTCACCCAGTATCACAATCTAGTTCTGCCTCTTGACACTCTGATACCCACCAAGTGACATAACCCCATTGAACCTCAATTTTCTCTCTTATAAAAATGGGCAGAATAATACCCAGCTATTGTAAAGAAGACCTTATTGTTGTTGAATGCCATCAAGTCAGATCTGACTCATAGTGACCCTTTGCACAACAGAAAGAAACACTACCCAACGCTGTGCCATGCACAGGATCTTTTTATGTTTGAGTCCAGCATTGCAACCACTATGTTGCAACCACTATGCCACATCAGCCAAAGGAGGTCCCGGGGGCTTTACTTCATTTCCATCATTAAGGTGACTCTACTTTGAGGAGGCAGCTCATCCCCAGTAATTTCTTGAATGCCTTCCAGTCTGGGGAGCTCATTTTCCGGCACTATATTTGACAGTGCTTCTCTGCTATTTGTAGGGTTTTCAATGGCTAGTTGTTTCAGGAGTGGGCTACCGGGCCCTTCTCCCTAGTCTATCTTAGTCTGGAAACTCAGCTGAAATCTACCCACCATGGTGGCCCTACTGGTATCTGAGATACCAGCGGCACAGCTTTCAGCATCACAGCCACACACAAGCCGCCACAGCACAACAAGCTGACAGACACGTGGGGGGTAAAGAAGATAATATACATAAAATGCCCACTATTCACCCTCAAAGCTAGGCACTTGTTTCATGAATGCCCTTCTTCTTCCTTCTCTTCTCAGCCCCCACTCCATCATGGACATGTTGCTTTGGGTTCTGAGTCCTACAGAGGTCTGAGTCCTGGGATGTGGGACTCTTCTCCAGCAGTGTTGCTAAGCAATGTCGAGTTGTCATTGACAGGGAAAGGCTTGGACTCTGAAGTCCAGGATTTGGGCTGGATCAACTGCTTATTAGTCAATGCTCTTAGGCAGCCCCTGGGCACGTTTTTGAGTCTGGCCTGTCATTAAGAATGAAGGCGAGGAGGCAGGTTGCCATTAGCCTTGGGGTGGGGGACAGGTGAGAGGTTGGATGTAACAATGTTTAGATCCCACACACAGTATAAACATCAGTTAAGTTTATCATGAGCAACTTTCTTGGAATATACCAGGCTTGCTTGCGGGTACTAAATTCATTTCATTTTCTGCCACTAGATTATAGACCCACAGACTGGGTAAGCCCAGAATCGCTACATACTATAGTAATTACTAATTACATGTTTCCACATTCTGTGGCTTATTAGTAAATTGCATGTAGAGAGATCTAAAAGTAATTGCCCTTCTCCTGTAACTTAACAGCCTGCAGAAATCAGAAAGAATTACCTTATTTACTTCCTAAGTGATTCCCAGTGGCCATTTATCAAATATACAGAAGGAAAAACACCATACAATAACCAAATATTCTTCTGCTTACTAATGACATGTGAGGGTCACAAGAAATCTTGAGTGGAAATGGCTGTTAAAGAGCTGCCTACAAACTGTATATAAATATCCCCCTGTGGATAATAGCTTAATTTTGATCATTGTTCAAAAGAGAAGGCACTTTAAATTATTAATTGGTGTCAGCTACAAAAGAATGTTTAACTGGAAACTTACAAGAAGAGAGCTTGATCTATACAAATGACACTGTCTTTAACTACTCTTGTGTGTGGGAAAGAAAGGTAAGTGGAAAGAAAGGAACAAAAGGTACAATGACCAGAAAGGTAGCCTCATTTTCCCCTCGGATGGGGTTTTGTGGCTTGCGGGTATATTATTTTACCCCCATGGAAACTGGACTGGGCTCCCTTCATTATTTATTAAGCATGATTATATCTAGGTTCCCTTGCCTTGTAAGGAAAGTTGATCCCAACTAAGCTAGAAGCTTGCAGCTGCTGGAGCACCAGGCTAGAGCACAGGCTTTATACCTTTACTGGAAAGAAAAGTTTTTCACACCCAGACATGCCGCGTGGACTGTTCTCATTATGAGCAGTGCCAAAGCGGTTCTGCTCAAATTCTCTGGAGACCCATTTCAAGTGATTCACTTGCTCGAAGCACCAGGATCTCTGAGGCATGGGCTGGCTCCGAGCAATCTTCTCTAAAAACATGTGCGGTGGATCACGGGACTTCTGAGTTAACAAGAAGTGGGCAGTTTTCCTATTTCCTTTTCTTGGCCTCTGTGGTGGCATGGATTCCTAGCCTTTTGGGTAACCCACAATGTTTGGGACTGGAGTTTAGCTCAGTTGATAGAGTGCCACGCTACACTCTCTGAGGACCTGGGTTCGATAACTAGCACTTCAAAAACAGGAGGATGTGGCAATCCACTCCTGAAGCAATCCCAAAATGGGATTGCTTGGTGTGAGTGACAGCTCATTGTCCTTGAAGTCAGACTCACCCAGTATCACAATCCAACTCTGCCTCTGTCTGATACTCTGATACCCACCAAGTGACATAACCCCATTTAACCTCAATTTTCTCAAAACTGAGAAAATCAGCCATTGAAAACCCTATGAAGGTCACTATGAGTTGGACCCGACTCAACAGCACCTAACAAAAACAACAACAAGCAATGATAGAGGAAGAGGTGGGGCAGGAATGATTGGGGAAGGACTGGTTGGCTGTATTATGACCTACATTGGTAAGACACTTGCTCCTGGTATTTGCACTCAGTGATCTTCTCCCCATCTCCAGGTCTGGGGGCTGCTGAAGCACCACAGTGAGAATGCTCCCAGACTCCGCCCCCGAGAGCTTCGTCACAAGGCAGCTGCAGTTCTGACATAGGGCAGGAGTCATAAGAAAACTGGCAATCAGAGGTGGCGAGCCATTGCCCTAGTCCAGCCACTAGTGAATGCCAGAGCCAGGGTTTGAGTCCCATAATGAAAGTCCCCTGGTGATCCTAACAAGGACTTGAGCTCCTGTCACATGGGAAAAGGGAAGGGGTGTCATAGGACCAGATGCCTGGTTCACCTTGGGGCTGGGACAGAGCCCAGGGCCCCTTCAACAGAGGCAAGAGGGTCCCTCACAGTCCTGTGCACCCTTTCCCTGCCCTCTCGTGGGCTGTCCTCCCTGCCTGGCTGTCCTACCCCTTCTCCCCCTCCCCAAGCCCACTCATCCTTTGTCCAGGTCCTCTGACCCCCAGATCTCCCGTTATCCATGGAGCACTGATGACAGTACTGAAGGGCCCCAAGCCCAGGCAGAGTTGTCAGCACCACACCCTGACACTCTTCCCTGGTCTTCTCACTTGGTCCTCCTCCCCACCTTCCAGCTGTCCTGATCCTGGCATCAGAACAATCCCTCTAGAAGAAACTGGTTCTCAAAATGTGGTCACTGCACTGGCTGGCAATCATATTTTAACAAGCCTTTGCAGTATTTCTAAGTATGCCAGAGCTTGAGAACCAAGATAGATAGATTTATTTATTTATTTATTTATTTATTTATTTATTTATTTATTTATTTATTTTATTGTGGTACTGGGGATCTGAATTTAAGGCCTCCCACATGCTTTGCAAACACTATATCATTGAGCTGCACCCCAGCCCCTTTTTCACTTTTTATCTTGAGACAGGGTCTCCCTAAATTGTGTAGGCTGCCTCTGGCCTTGAACTCACAATCCTATTGTCTCAGCCTCCCGAGTGCTGAGATTACAGGCATGCACCACCATGCCAGATGAGAATCAAGATTTCAGATCTGTCAAGTTTTACCCCAGAGTATCTTCTTCCCTGAAGCCTGGAGACCTTACTACCTCTCAAAATCAGATGCTATCTACAAGGTAAAAAGGGAGAATGTCTCCTTTGTATACAAACACAGAGATCCACATTGGGAAAAGCCAGGTGCAGTGGCACATGCCTATAATCCCAGCAGCTCGGGGGGGCAGAGGCAGGAGGATCACAAGTTGGAGACCAGAGGCAGCCTGTGTAATTTAACAGGATCATGTCTCAAAACAGTAAAAAAAAAAAAAAAGGGGGGGGGGGCTCAGGGAGGGCTCAGTGGTCTAGCACTTGCAAAGCATGCAAGCCTGAGGCCCTGGGCTCAACTCCCAGTATTGCAGGAAAAAAAAAGAAAAAGAAAAAAGAAAAAAAATCCACATTGCACATCATTATAAGGACATCAGAGAAAAATCCACATGTGAGAAGAGCGGGATGAATGACAGGTTTTCAAAAACCATTCACCAAAGATTTATTGAGCAACTACTCAATGCCAGGGGCTGGGATTTAGCTCAGTGGGTAGAGCGCTGCGCTGCAGTCTCTGAGGACCGGAGTTCAATTCCCAGCACCACAAAAATGGGAGAAGGGCCTGGCAATCCACTCCCAAGGCAATCCCGAAGCACTCAGCCATTGAAAACCCTATGAGGGTCGCTATGAGTCGGATACCGACTCGACGGCATCTAACAACAACAACAACAACTCAATGCCAGACACCTTACAAGTACTGGGAGTGCTTTCTTTCAGTAGCAGTGCTCAAGCGTTCCTCAGGAAACCTGCCCATACTCAGGTCTGGTTTCAGGTGGAGTTAGCTTTAACGCTGGCGCCAGAAGTGGGCATGTGACTCTTCCTGGCCAATCAGAGCACAACATTGCCTTTTAATGGCTATTAGCTAAGAGATATACTTCTGACCTGAACCAAGGCTCCAATCAGAGCTAATCCTGGTACTTTCACTTATATAATCTGGAAGGAGACTTATCTTTACATGCTATAAAGCAGTGAAAAATATAAGCATATCTTAGAGCTACTGTGGCTTCCTTTCCAGACCCATACAATAAAGCTAATACCACAATAAAATGAGACACTAGAATGTTTTAACTTCCCAGTGCATATAAAAGTTGTTGGTGCCTGCACTTAGAACGCTGAGGCAGGAGGATAGTGACTTCAAGTTCAGGCTGGGCTATACAGCAAGTCCCTATGTCAGAAGAGGGCGGGGTGGAGAGAGGAGTGGAGAGAGAGAGAGAGAGAGAGAGAGAGAGAGAGAGGGAGAGAGAGAATGAGAGAGAATTATATAGAAAGAGCATATAGTTGGGCTTAGTGGCACACACCTATAATCTCAGCAGCTCGGGAGGAGGAGGCAGGAGGAATGAATTCAAGGCCAAAGGCAGCCTGCCTAACTTAGTGAGACCCTGTCTCAAAAGAAAAAATTAAAAAGGGGCTAGGGGTGCAGGTCAGTAGCTAGCATATGTGAGACCCCAATACTATAACCCCTCAATACTGTAAAAAAAAAGTTATGTTTACACTATGTTGTCATCTATTATGTGTACAATAGCATGATATATAAAAAAGAAAAACCAGCATGCATATCTCAATTAAAAATAATTTGTTGCTAAAATATACAAATGATCATCTGAGCTATTGGATAAATTACACCCATAGATTGCTCAATGCACAGTTATTACAAAACTTCGCTTTGTAAACATGCAATATCTGTGAAGCACAATTCAGAAAAGTGCAATAAAGGCCTGTATAAGCCCAGAGCCTCTGGGCCAAAGATGCCCTTGAACATGAAACTAAAGAGAGCTGAGAGACAGAGTGAGTAGACCTCCAGCCAATGATTTTGTTTGCACTCCTGGACACAACAGTTCCAAAGCATGGTCTGCCCTCAGACTTTCCAATTATGTGAGCAGATAAATTACCTGTTTTGCTTTAGATGCTTTGCATTTGGTCCTCTATCATTGCAAATAACAGAGTCCTAATAGACTAGTGTCAGCAGGGCCATAGCCCAGGGCAGACCGAGCTCTGGGGGAAATGAATTTTAAATTCATACTCAGAATCAGAAGGGTGACGACAAGTGGAAAGCACTGCTCGAGCCCCGTATGATGCCACAGCTGTGACGACAGGATGACCTGTGTCTTTGCAGTCCAGGATGGTGCTCTTTGGATTGAAGGGAAAGCTGAGAGTTTGGGACAGGGAAGAAGAACCACCTGGAAGTTTCTAATTAATTCAATATCTCTGGCCTCTGGAAAAAAGGGAAGCTTGAACATGAGCTCACTCATCCTTGCCTGGAGATTTGGAAAGAATTGAGAAATAAGAAGCGAAGGCTGGGCGTGGTGGCGCATGCCTATAATCCAAGCACCTCGGGGGGCAGAGGCAGGAGGATTGCAAGTTTGAGACCAGAGGCAGTCTGTGTAATTTAGGGAGACCCTGTCTCCAAAAAGTAAAAAAATGGGCTGAGGGTACAGCTCAGTGGTCCAGCACTTGCAAAGCATGCAGGTTGCTGGGCTCAACCCCCAGTACCACAAAAAAAAAAAAAAAGAGGAAGAAGAAGAAGAAGAAAAAGGAGAAGAAGAAGAAGAAGAAGAAGAAGAAGAAGAAGAAGAAAAAGAAGAAGAAGAAGAAGAAGAAATGAAGACACTGAGTAATTTGATGTAGGTCTGTGAGCTCCTGCCTAGTGAGCTCAGGCTGCTAATCTAGTGCCAGGAAGAAAGCAGGTCCCTGAAAAGGTATAAGGGATAAATGCTGATGCACAAGACTGCTCCAGGTTTCAAAGGGACAGGAAGCCAACATGTAGAGGCCTGTGCCTGATGATCCGGCTGAGCAATGATGTATCAATAATGCAGGGATAGTTTTGCATGTCCAGAAACTTAGGTTGTTCCTAGCAATCAAGGTGTCCTTTAAAAACTAGTCCTGTAAAGCAATAAGGCACCATGTATTTGGATTTCCGCAAGGTATATGACAAAGGATTCGTGATATCCTTCTGGGTAATGTGAAGAACTCTAGCTAAGGTAGTACTACAATCGGGAAGGTGGACATATTACCACTTCGAGAACCATGCTCAGGATGTGTTGATTAATTCATTCCTGTTCAGCTTGTCAGTTCCAGGGCTCTCCAGAGGCCCGAGATAAGCCTTTGTCCTTGACTCTCTCCTGTTCAAACAAATTTTGTGAATACTTGATACTTGAATGAAGGCACAGAAAGCGCCTTATCAACTCCATGGATTCCACTGAACTGGGAGGGGATGACAAAGGAGGCAGAGGGAGAATTCCAGTCCACAAAGCTGTCAATGTGCTACAGTGATGCAACAAAACTTAACAGGCAAGAAGACATAATGGGGAAAGGGAGGCCTCTGAACCTGTGTGCAAGAGCACAGGGGGAGAAAACCATGTCTTGGAGCATCCTGAGCAAGAGAAGAAAGTTGTTTCATTCATCAGCTGCTCAATACGCATCAGCATTGTGCCCAACATTTGCTCTCTCTGGAGGGATAGCAATTTGGGGTTGCATTAACAGAAGTAGAGTATAGAGAGCAAAGAAGGCTGAAGTTCCATATAAGGATTTCTTAGTCAGATTTCACTGAAATCTTATATTCAGTTCTCAGTTCGAAAATTGCATAGGAAAATTGATTATTTTGTACATACTCAAACATCAGTGCCTGCAGCCACACCACTGTGGTATCTGATCCCTTCAGATCTTGGATGCTAAGCAGGGTCAGGCCTGGTTAGTACTTGGATGGGAGACAACCTGGGAAAACCAGATGCTGTAGACTTGGGAGAAGGACCTAGCAGCCCCCTCTCCAAAACAATCAGCCATTGAAAACTTTATGAATAACAGAGAAGCACTGACAATGGTGCCAGGCGTGGCACAGTGTCAAGGAGTGTTTCCTCTGTTATACATGGGGTGGTCTGTTATGAGTTGGACCTGACTCAACGGCACCCAACAACAACAACAACAACAGCAACAAACATCAAGGTGAGAGTAGCAGCGAAGGTTGTTATCCCACTGGAAGAAAATACAGAAGTTGTTGTTGTTGTTAGGTGCTGTCGAGTCGCTATCCGACTCATAGCGACCCTCATAGGGTTTTCAATGGCTGACTGTTTCGGGATTGCCTTGGGAGTGAATTGCCAGGCCCTTCTCCCATTTTTGGGGTGCCGGGAATTGAACTCAGGACCTCAGAGACTGCAGTGCAACACTCTACCAACTGAGCTAAATCCCAGCCCCCCAATATTGGGAGGTTCCTGTGACACAGCTATTGACTCAACACTTTGTTGTTGTTAGGTGCCATCTAGTCGCGTCCGACTCATAGCGACCCTCATGGGGTTTTCAATGGCTGTTTCGGGATTGCCTTGGGAGTGGATTGCCAGGTCCTTCTCCCATTTTTGTGGTGCTGGGAATTGAACTTGGAACCTCAGAGACAGCAGAGCCGCGCTCTACCAACTGAGCTAAATCCCAGCCCATACAGAAGTTACACAATTCCTATTTTCAATTCATTAAAGGACTGTCATATGAAAGAGACAAAACACAATGGTTTCTGCCCAGGGTTACAATTAGCATAAAGAAGTAGGAGCCATCTTTATTTGGAGTCCTTCCATATTTTGAGGCAAAGAATAACAACTGAGCTGCCCAAAATTGGAGCCCTTGTATTGGAAGGGAATGAGGAGGTGAGTTCCCCACTCAGCAAGGTATCCCAGCAGAGGAAAGACAGCAGGTCATCTGGGCTTTTCTCAAAATGGCTTGAGCATTGGCTGAGCAATGGGAAGTGCTGACCCTACCAAGATCCCTCCTGCCTCTGCCCAGCTAGATCCCCATGCCTAGTACATTCACAGAAGATCCAAGGTGGGAAGGGGAGAGAGACCAAAAAGGAAGGGAAAATAACAGTGCCCTATGCTGCATCCAACAGCAAGAAGAGGAAGAGGATTGAGTTGGGTCTGCTGATAGAGGATCTGGGTGGACCCTGGTGACCTTTGAGAGAGAAGCAGGCATTTTTCTTTTCCTTTCAAGGATTGCCAAATTATCACTCAAGCCTCCACAATGATATGGAAAACCACTTCCAAAATTAAACTTCTATAGAGAGCACACATTAATAATACACCAAAGGACACATAAATTACACCTACTAGTCATATCCCATTGCAGATGAATACACTGAATAATGTCACATTCCAACAACATCAAGAGGCATACACCATAATTAAGCTACCATTGGTGTCTGGAAAAGCCATGTTGGAATCACTATGGACATGCATAGCTATCTAGACAAATCAAGCCTGAAAAAGCTGCATCATTGCTCTTAAATTGTGGGTCTAACGTCAAACTTCCTTGGATTTTAATCCTGGTCTTACCATATACCTGCTTGGTAACATTGAGTAAGCTATCTAATCTCACTGAGCCTCAGTTTCTTGGTCTGTGGAGTGGGTACTGACTTGAGGTTCTGGGCAGTACTAATGCAAAGAATGCATGCGGAAAGCTTTGCACAGAATGAGCACGTTGGTCAGGCCAGGCTATCTCCCTACTCCCCTGGACATGGGTCCATGTGTCTGACCACAGCTTAATGTCAAAATCATCCAAATGGCCCTACCCGTTAGCCTCACACTTGTCATATGTACACTTCAAGTGAGCATTTCCAGTTATTTTTAAACCGAAATGTGATTGCTGCTTTGACATTGTGATTACAGCACTCGTGGCTAACTGGGTGCAACTCTCCCACCTAAAGTCAGTAGATTGTCATCTGTTTTGATTCAAGCTCTCAGCCTGAGAGAATGACTAATAATCAATGTCCCACGTTCAGCAAGTCAATCACCGGCTATGTCTGGCTCATGCTTATTTAGTGAAGCGGTTGCAGTGCATGGGACAGACACCAGCCTGAGTGTCAGCAGACTGGAATTCATGTCTCGCATCTCTTCTGAAGATGTGTCTTTGGACAGTTCTCTCATCCTGACACACAATGACATCATCTGACCCTGATGACAGCCCTCTAAGACAAACATCAGTGTCCTATCTAGGAGAGTCACATTTTATCAACTATTCTCTCATCCATCTCTGTGCATATTTGCAGGCAAATACAGGAACTCACATGGTGGTCTACTTATGGGCGCCTGCCTTTCCTTTCCCTGATCACTTCCTCTCCCAACTCCTCTCCTGTCCTTCCACCTTCTGGCTTCACTTCAATCCATCTCCCCATCTCCCAGTGCTAATAATCTACCATATATCCTCACATACTGTCCTCAGTGCTCATGTATTTGTGGTAGGTGCTAACAAGTCGGGTCCAACTCATAGAAACCCTATGTACACTACTCAACACTGTGCCATGCCCAGCACTATGTCAGTGCTCCTTTGCTATTCATGACGGTTTCAATGGCCAATTGTTTTGGGAGTGGGCTGCCAGGTCCTTCTCCCAAATGCTCATATAGTCAAATGGAAATATACTCTCTGATACTCTTGATCATATACAATGGGATCATATTTGATATACTTCTCTGCATTAGAACCCCCTCCAGGTCAACTAATGAGTGCCTCATGACATTCTATACTGAAGGAGAGAGGATGAGCCATGGTTATACCTACTCCCCACCAGGTGAGCGCCTACGTTGCTATCTCAGTTCTCAGACCCTGACAATGGTACAATAAGCACCCATGAACTCCCACCCCACCGACACTCACACACACACTTCCTTTCCAGGGCTTTGACCCAACAGGCTAGATTTCTATATCTCTCTTATTCAGAGAAGAAAGCCAATATATAGACATACTAGGGATTTTGTCTGGCATCACACAGGCAGACACACCATATTGCATGTGACTTGCTCCATTTGACACCCTTCCCCTCCCTCCAGCTTGGTCCAGCTAGAAATAAGCTGCTTTATGTTAAATTGGAGCAGGACCTGCCCTGAACCCCCTACTTCCTGGACTGTGGTGGTCAGGTACTTGGGTCTCCGAAAGCATCCTGATGACTCTGGGCAGAGAGAATTCCATGGGGACCAGGAATTCGGTGCTGCTGCCTGTAGCATGTGGCAAGGACTTAGGGAAGTTGTGCTAAAAATACTTCATCTGTTCAATAAGTAAATATTGAACACCAGCAGTGCTATAGGCCAGGGGGGAGCAGACTTGATTTGGCCTCTCTGAAGATGGGGTGAGCAGCCTGGGGCCTTGGCCATTTCCATGCTGAGGGACCTTGGCGGGAGAGGTGGACCTCCTGGACATGTTACCAGGCACTTCAAGGGCCCTATCACTTGTTCAGCTGCAATCCCACTGATTAGATCAGCCTCGAAATTCCATAGCCCCGTTCTTGAGCCCCACTGTCCTTGTCTGTGAATTGGGACAGAAGTTCCTAGGGGATCCTGTACTTCATCTCATCATGTCACCGGCAAGGAAACTGAGGCCCAGAGCAGCAAGGAGATGCTCGCAAGGTGTACTGAGGAGCTGATGCTAGGGCTGGGATGTGAACCAAGCGTTCCTGGCTTCATCGTTCTCTGTTGTTGTTATTGTTCTTGAATATGTGTGCATGCCTGTATTATTTTCCTCTCCACTAACATTCATGATGGGCACACAGGTTAAAATCATGAGCTCTGAGGTCCAAATGGGCTCCAGTTTGAGTCTCAGCTTTCTTCCCTGTATGGTGACCTTGGAAGAATTATTCAACCTCTGTGGGTTACTTAGAGCAGCCAGTCCACAAAGACTCTGAGGACTCCAAGAAACAATGACTTAAAAGGGCTTGGCAGGACGCTTACCACAGAGTATACATTCAATAAGTGTTGGCTGTGCATCTTCTGTCCTGTTGACTTCTTTGAATTCTTGAAAACCCTCTCTGCAGTTTCCCAAGCTTCCAGCACGTCTTTTCCCCGAACAATACTTTTCTTGACATATGTGTAGACGTGGGTCCTGTCTGTGAAGCACATCCAAACCCCTTCTTGCAGCTTTCCATCCACTGAACTCCCCAGGAGTTGCTGGCTCGAGCTTAGTATCCTCAGCTGCAACACTCTGCTGACTGCTTTCTGGCTAATGTAGCAATGAACTCGTCAAGGGCTGCCAGGAGTGAGGGGAAGAGGGGGGAGCAGGTGTGTGGCAGGTGGGCCAGGGCTGGGGACATCCACCTTGACTCATGTCTCGGTGTCTAAGTGTCTAAGTGTAAAGGTGTTGTGGCTACAAGCTTGTCTTTGCCAACCTTGAGGAAGGAGCAAGTCATTTAATTTGAAAATTTTCCTTCTACAACAAGGGGTAGATTCTGGAGGCAATGGCAGCCATCATAATTTCTTATGAAAGGTAAAAAGAAATTGTAGATAGAGCCCATGAGTCACTTTCCAACACAGACAACCTTCCATGTGGCTTAGCATGGATGAGCCTGTGTGTCCACACCCTTAATGATTGGGGACTGAGTGAGCAGGTGTTCCCATTATCTTCTTCCTGACTCCGAAATGCTCACTTAAAAAAAAATTCAATAGAATTAATTGTAAGTGGGGACACTTCATTCAACATGACAGGGGAATAATTCATTGTGAGAGTAGCCATATCACAGTTTCCCATTTCAGAGTGCACGCCCACTTCCACCCTTGCCTCAGAGTGATGGATATCGCCTGCTGACCTGTCTGAGTGTGTAAGGAACAAGCTGCTCAGCCACTCAGCCACCCACACCTCGGGAGTGTCAGAGCCCTGAGCCAAGCCTGATGCCTACTTCTTATCCAGCAGCCAGAACAGATGCAGCCACAGTGACCCACGGCAACCTGCTGAAGTCATGGTGCTTCTTAATGGCCAGGGAGACGTGCAGGGCAGGTCTGCGGTCACATCAGGATGTAAAAGGAACTCTTTTCCTGGTCAATCTCATTGCTGCTGATTCCATTGCAGTCCTGCAGGAAGGCCTTCGGGGGACAGCCCACCAAGTCTGCTCTTCCCCGCCCACCTCACAGGCTCGCTTCTCCACGCAGCTCCCTCTGAGCAGGTGGCCCCCTGCCACTCTGGGGAAGAGGGAAAAGATGGGATGCTGTCATCTGACTAGCCCCAGGGAGCCAGGGTGCCCCAGCCCCAGTGGGACGAGGGGAAGCCTGAGCTGGAGTGGAGGCGTCCCTCCTGAACATCTGTGGGGCCTGGGCCATCCTCTGTTCACCCAGGGAGCTCTGCGGTGAGGCAGGCAGGCTGACTACCTATGCGTGTTCTCACCTGTACTGGGCGCTTCCAGCAGGGTGGGGAGCTATGCAGCAGGGTGGGCACAGCTGCCTTCATGGAGCGGAGGAATGTAAACTTCAGCAAGGCATAAGCAATGGCTATGTTTGTCCCGCAGGGTCTAGCTAGGCTTGAAATGGGCCCTGACTGGGTTGGAAGATTATTCCTGTGCCTGTTATTTCACCAAGAAGGCAGCTGCCCACCAGCTCCTTCCGCCCCCATAGCTGAGGTCTAGTTCAGCAGCAGGCCCATGCTTGGCGCCAAGCACTGTGCTTTGAGAAGGAGCCTCCTCTCAAGCTGGGGAGGACACCTAGTCTAGCCTCAGAGGGGCCAAGGCTGTGTGGAGGGATGCAGAAGACCCTGTGAGGAGCTGGGGAACAGCGAAGCTGCAGGTTGGGCTCAGAGGCCCTCTCTGTTCCTCCCATCATCTGTCACTCACGGCTCCTCAGCCACACTGGCTTGTGGCTGGTCCTCGTGGCAGGTTCCTCCCCTGGCGTGGTCCCACTGCCATCCTTCCCGTGGCTGCTGCTCCTCACTCTCAATCCTTCCCCATCGCCTGCCAGGTGATGGCTCCCCTGGCCTTCTGGCCATCAGCTCACCTGTCTCAACGTCTGCCCCCTCTCGGCCACTACATACAGGGTCAAAAAGGACAAGTACCTTGTCTGACTTGTACACAACCCTGGCCCATCCATAACACAGGAGGATCCCAGAAAGTTGCAAATGACCCCAAAAGGAGTCCATGGGAGGTAAAACTAAACAGCCTGAGCAAGATAGAGGTGAAAATATGAATTCTGCAGGGGGGGACCTAAGAAGGCTTCATGGAAGAGGCACTGTTTGAGCTTGGTGGGTTCTCTGGTCTTGAATCACAGGATGTCCTCTTGGCTCCTTTACAAATTCAAAGACTACATATTAATTTACAGGAATGGGACTCCAAAACCACCGTGCTGGCTGTGTACATTACCTAAGTTTCCATTAGAGCCTGGAATCAGAGCACATGTTTGTTGGGGGGGGTTGGGGGCCAGTGGGTGTAGGCCATGGAAAGCTTGCTGGGTAACCCCTGTCCTTCCCTTTGGGAATGCATCTTTCAAAGAGCATGATGGAAGATGTCATCAAATATTTGGCCAACCTCTTTTCTCTGGGCAGTGCTGATGACAACCAACATGGGCTTGGCCTTCTGCCTTCTTTTTGCACACACAGCCGCCCACTGCACCCACATCAGATGCTGACAGTGAGGCTTCTGGATCTCCATTCATAGCCTATGGACTTGCAGCCCCATAGAGGAAAGAAGGGGTGGACATCAGATTCCACACATAGGGAGCAGTTTTTGGGAATTCTTGTGCCCCCAGATATGAGGAATATCACTTCATGACTGCATAGTGTTTGGAGGTTCATTGCACCCCTAACAACCTCAAGGTTCCTCTAGAGTGAGCTATGATCTAGAGAAGTGTGGTCTGCCATCCCATCCCAGACCTACCACTTTCCTACCACTTTCTTGAGGTCCAGCCACTCTGAACCTCAGTATCTTCATCTGTAAAATGACAACTTCTTGTGCTGTGACTTCCAAAAATTAGCATTTTTAAAAAGTCTATCAACTGACCTGCTTTAGAAACTAAATGAAATGAACAAAACTAAGGGTGGAGTCAAGAGGAACAGAGAAGATGGAAACTAACAAAACAGAAACCAATCAGTCCAATGAAAAAAAGCGATAGACATAAAACAGTACTCAAAATTAGGGCTCTGGTTGGGCTCTGTGGCTTACACCTGTTATCCTAGCGACTTAGGAGGCTGAGGCAGGAGGTTCAAGGCCAGAGGCGGCCTGTACAACTTAGCAAGACCCTGTATCCAAATAAAAAGTAATATAAGGGTGTTGGGGGCATAGCTCAGTGATAGAGCACTTGCCTAGCATGTGCAAGGCCTTGGATTAAGCCCTGAAGTACTGAAAAAAGAAAAAAGAAAAGAAGTAGGACTTAGAAAGAGAATATGAGCATTGGTATTGTACAGAAGATATTATAAGACCAATGTAAGAATATAAGTACTGGCAGTGCAAAATATGTTGAAGTCAAGATCAAATGTATAATTTCTATGAAAATATAATTTACTAAAATTAACTTTAAAAATGGAAAGTTCACCAGACAAAATCCTAGGAGAAATTGGGAGAGGAGGCAAGAAGTCAATGAATTACATCACTAACAATTTGTATTGTTTTTAAAACAAAAGCAGGCCGGTTGTGGTAGCACACACCTGTAATCCTAGTACCTTGGGAGGCAGGACGACTGTAACTTAGCAAGACCCTGTATCCAGATAAAAAATTAAAAAGAGACTAGAGGTGCAGCTCAATGGTAGAGTACTTGCAAAGTATGCATAAAACCCTGGGTTCAGCCCCCCACTACTGGGGAAAAAAAAGTAACAGGTTTAAATAGTTTCACAGGTTCTTTTCTTTAAAAAATTAAAAAATTAATTTCTAGAAATAGTTTCCAAGATATATAAACTATTTCAGGATGTTTTTTAAAAAGATGAAATGATATCCATTTCTTTCCATAAGTTTGTTATTGTTGTTGTTAGGTGCTGTCGAGTCGGTATCCGACTCATAGCGACCCTCTGTACAACAGGGGAAACACTATTGTCAGTGCTTCTCTGCCGTTCATAGGGTTTTCAATGGCAGATTGATTTTTGGGAGGGAGTTGCCAGGTCCTTCTCCCAAGCCTACAGCTTCTGGTGTTCCCAGGCGGTCTCCCATCCAGGTACTAACCAGGCCCGACCCTGCTTAGCTTCCGAGATCTGACGAAATCGGATGCCACAGGGCTATGGCTGCAGGCTTTCATAAGTTAGAATATTACTAATGACTATATCTGACAAATATATAAAAAATAAATCTGTATGATAATATCACTAGTGAATTCACATGTAAAAATTCTAAATAGATATATATGTATCAGATTTCAGAGATGTACTAAAAGAATAATGAACTATGATTAGGTAAAGTATAATGTGAGAATGCTAGATTCAAAGTTTATTAACATAATTTATCAAGTTAAAAATAGTAAGAGAAAATATGATTGTACATTTACAATCCCGCTAAAATATATTTACATAAAAAGTTCTGAGAAGAAAAATTGTTAGGCTGGACTTTTAAAATTTTTGTATCATCAAAATAAAAAAAAGTTTTGCTCTTCTAAAGATCATTAAGAAAATGAAAAAATGATCCACCGCCTGGGAGAAGATAATTGCAAGTCATACATCTGATAAAGAATGTGCATACAGAATATATTTTTAAAATTCTTATGCCTCAGTAAGAAGGTAAACAACAGAATTTTTTAAAAGACAAAATATTCAAACAGACCCTCGCTGAAGAAGATACATAAGTGGTAAAAAATCATATGAAAAGAGACTCACCATGATTAGCATTAAGGACATGTAAAGTAAGATTAAAATCTAGATGAGATTTCTCTACACACATATCGGAATGACTCTAATCAGAAAGACTGACTATCTTAAATGTTGGGCAGAAACTGGAGAAGGTAGAACCCTCTGCATTGCAATGGGGAGATAAAATGGTGAAGGACTTTTTGACAGTTCCTTAAACAAGTTACACCACACAGACCAACAACTCTGCTAGCAGGTATGTATCTAAGTGAAATAAAAATGTGTGTCCACACAAAGACTTGTACAAGGATGCGCATAGCACCTTTATTCCCAATAACTCTAAACTGGAAACAATCCAAATGCCCACCAACTTGTGAATGGATATACCAGGCCATTCACACAATGGAACACTTTGCAACAGTGATAAGGTTGAACTACTGGCTCACGCAACAACACAGCAAGCCTTAAAAAATATCAGCTAGTAAGTGCAAAAGGCCTTGTCATGATTCGATTTATATCAAATTTCTAGAAAAGGACCAGGAAGATGCTAAAAGCAGACAAATACGCATCTAAGTCCAGGGAGAGGGCAGACTAGCTATAAAGGAACTTGGAAGAACATTTTGGGTTGATAGAAGTGTTTTAACACTTGGTCGTCACGAAAAGTTTCCAATCATATAAATTTACTGAAGTTTATCTAACTGTATGCTTAAAATTGGTGAATTTTACTATATGCCAATTACTCTTAACATGGATGTTTTAATGTTTCTGAAAGAATATACAGCAGACTGATGAGTTGTTATCTCTGAGTGGTAGAATGAGAGGTGATAGGTTTGTTGTGTTTGGGGTTGCTCCTACTTTTTCCTCTCAAGAAGCATATACTACATTTAGGATATTTTTTTTCTTTAATTCCCCAGAAAAGGATGCTATGAGAATGTCAGGAGACTGTCCCTAGCCCAGTTCCTGGCATGGGGCAGGTGCTTAATAAATAGAATGTTCTATCTTTGTTCTAAACTCACCCTAGGTCCACATACACTCTAGCCAGACACCTACCCATTCTACATCTTCCAGGTGGTGTGTGAGGCTTCAACCCACCCAGGTGACATGGAAGCCTGCGCTAATGCCCTTTGGAAGAGGGTTGCCTGTCCTGTGCCACCTCATCTACAGGATATTTCACCTGCCATGGCACTTCCTTTCCCTCTGACCCCTGGCTCCCACCACTCATCCCTGGTAGAATCATTCACCCCAGGAAAACATATAATGTCACAAGCAGTGCTTCACATTCTTGAAAAATTGAGTTCAGGTTTTGGGTGAGGATTCAATATGTAAAAATTTGGAGGGTTTGGGTTGGGTTTGGGTTCAGGTTTAAATTTTATGTGTAGATAGCGGGGCTTCAACCAAACCTAAACCCAAACCCTGTACCTATTCTGGTTCAAGCATTGGATTCAGTTTTGGCATTTAATTTTTTAAAAAATCTTATCATTATCTATTTAAAATTAGGAAAAAAGATCCTTGGAAAATTTTTTACTTGTCTATCTACACATGACTAATATTTTAAACCCAAACAGAACCCAAATCCTCTAAATTTTTACATATTGAACCCACACTAGAACCTAAACTCAATTTTTCTTTTTCCTTTTGTTTCTTTTTTCTTTTCCTTCCTTACTTCCTTTCTTCCTTCCTTCCTTTCTTCCTTTCTTTCTTTCTTTCTTTTTTCCTTTGTACTTAGTGGTTGGACTCAGGACCTCTCATATACTTTGCTGGTGGTACATCACTGGGCTGCACCTCCAGCCCAGTTTTTTATCTTTTATTTTGAGATAGGGTCTCACTAAGTTGTATGGGCTGCCTCTGACCTCCAACTCAAGATCCTTCTGCTTCTGTTGTCTCAGTCTCTGGGATTACAGGCATCCACTACTACCCCTGGTTCTGAACCCAAGTTTTCATGGGTTTGAAGCTCTGGTCACAACAAATAGAGGATGATGTGTTGGGCAGGTACAAGGCCATCTGCACAGGGGCAAACTAGGAGGAGCTCCTCACCTCTGCAGAAGAGGGTGGAAGGTCAGGACCAGAGGTACTTAAATTCTATTTGTGGCAAATGCTAAAGTACAGGCTTTGGAATTAATGAGTTCCCCCTGCTGTTTACTGGAGCAGGAGCTAATCATCTCTGAACCTTTGTTTCTTAGGCACCTTGGAGGCTTTTTGTGAAATGGCTCAAAAAAGGAAACTTCTGTCAGTCATAACATCCTGCCCAAGTGGTTAGCTCCCATTGGAACTCAGATTCTACTTCAGGCTGGACATAATCCACCAACAAAGGAATTGTCCTTGAAAAGGAGATCTCCTATGAGGTAGTATGTTTAAGATCATTAGAAGGAACACTGGGGAGTGCAGTGGGAGAGCTGCCTGGGAAGTTCTCAATCCAAGGTGTGTCACCAAGCCCCACCATGCAACAGGGCACAAGATGAAGGACCAAGTGCCCCCTCCTGCTGTGAACAGCTCAGGAAAGGAGCAAATGTGTGACATGCTTTCCACAGTGGGCCTCAGGAAGCACAGGGTGGTGGCGCCCAGAGCAGAGCAGTGACTCCGTGAGCCCCCTTCAGCCTAGAATTACCCATTGGAGGCCCCCAGGGGTGGAAGTCAAGCAACCCTCACAGCCTGGCTGAGGCAAAGAGATAGACATCAGAGAGGCTGAAGTGGCTGGAAGTTGCAGGACCTGTTCTGGAAGAGCTCCAGAAACACATAGAGATGTCCCCTTAGGTGTTTGATGAGTACTTAAGTGTTTGATGAGTACGATTGCCTAGCATGAAACTCCACAAAACCAGGCAAATAACAATTGGGATGTTGTAAGTCAGACATGTCTCAGAGCTCATCCAGGCAGGGAGACATTTGAACTTTGACAAGGGAAATGGAGCAAGAGGGCTTGTACCTAAATGTTCAGTGGGGCTCTCTCCAGACATCCTCCAGCAACTCTCTGAAATAGGGTAGATGTGACCAGTAACCCACAGGTAGCTTCACTGCCTCCAGAGCAAATCCACTCCCTTTAAAGGAAGACAACAAAATCCAGACACTTAACAACATCGAACCCACCATGTCCCATCATCCACTGCAGATTTCTAGATGTGCCAAGGAGCAGGACAGCGTGGACTATAACCAGAAGGAAAATCTGTCAAAAGAAAAAGAAGAGAAATTCGGAGAAGAGGTTGCTGACAGACAAGGAGGCCAGGACAGGTATTACACTAAAGCATCTAAGGGAAAGAAGACCCAGGAAACAAGCAGGGGGCATAGAGAAGAAGCAAATGCAACTTCCCAAGATAAAAACAATATGTGTGAAACGAGTATTTCAATGGATGGGATTAACAAGGGATTAGATACTGTAGGGAAAAAGATCAGTGGACTCGTAAGACTTAAAGAATGAGTTTACCCTACAAGAAGCAGAGATGCTGGAAAACTTGCAGAGCCTCGTGAGCTATGGCACAATATCAAACCACCCAGCATAAACATAAAGGGAAAGGAGGCAAAAAAATTTTTTGACAAAATAATGGCTAAATTCTTCCAAATTTGATGAAATTTATAAATTCACAGGCCCCAGAAGTTCAACAAATCCAAGGCCATCTAAACACAAAGAAAACCAAACCACAATACATCATAAACAAATTGTTGAAAGAGATGATAAAGAAAATAATCACAAAGCAGCCAGAGAATAAAAGACAATTTATATAGAGAGGAACAAATACTTGAAATCATTTTGGGGAGCCTGGGATAGGTTCCAAGACTAAATAGACAGAGACCTGTGAGCTGAGCAAAACCAGATCATGCCATCCAGATGCCTGACTTCCTTCAAAGGGCAGAGGGGACACAAGAGGCTCTCATTGGGGAGTTGCGTGTAGAGAGACCTGCACACTGACCCCCATGTGGAGAACTGTCAGAAGGCCCAGGTGAGGCATTGATAGAATGGGGCAGTCATGGTGGACACGGGCACAAGCGACCAACCAAGGGGCACTCAGGCCTTTAGGTGACCTGTGTTTGGGAGTGGAAGACTGGGAGCAGGAGGAGGCAATGGCTTTGATTGAGCCCTTGGCAATGGGAGCAGGGAGAGCCTTGGAGACAGGAGCACAGAGCAAGTTGGGGGAGAATGATGTCATCAGTGTTGGGCTGTCCCCATTGGAAATGTGGTGGGGCCACTGCTGTGAAGGCAGAAGGTGGATGTACAGATGTGTGTTATGCTAAGATGACCGAGGCCAGGGCTCCTCCAATGTAACTGTGTACCAATCATCACTTGGAGACCTTGTTAGAAAACAAATTCTTCCTTAGTAGGTCTCTTGCAGGGCCCAAGAATCTACATTTCCAGAAAGTTCCCGTAATGTTGAAGGTAGAGGTACCATACATGGAGTAGCCAGGGTAAAACACCCCCCCCAGGTATATCAAGTATTTTTTTGTTAGTATTTCTCTTATTCTCTCCCCTAGTCTGTATTTTCAGAAGCAGGAATTCTCTCACAAAAGGAAGAAAAAAAATTTTAAAAACCTCTGTCCTCCCTGCCCTCTCTGGCAGCCCCCACCCTCTAGCAGACAAGTGTCAGGGAACTGGCTGCTTTCCAAATCTGCCTGGCTCACTCGCTCTTAAAATACCCTTGGTCATAGACACTTCTAGAATGTGAGCTGACCTGGAACACTCTGCGTCAAGGGCAGCGAGATTTTCATGCAGTTTCCTGGAACAAGAAAAAGGAAGACAGAGAGAGTAATGTTTCTGAAAATTAGACATAGCAGATCACACAAGTGGCAGAGAAGAGAGTGGCCGGGCCGGCTGCAGAGAATGCCAGCTGCCTGCTTTGTGCCCACTCAGAAATTCAGCCTTTTCACCCACAAAATGGGGGATGTAGCAACCACCTTGTAGGGTGTTATGAGGGGACAGCAAGATGGTCTATGTGCATGGATGGGAACAGAGGGTGAATACTGGAAAACCACAGAACATTCTAGAGCCTGACTGCAGAATTGACTGACCTCAGGGTCAGCGGCACCTCGGCTTCCGCACCAGTCCCATCACTTAATACAGATGCAGGGCTTCATCATCTTGCATAACCTCTTGGGTCCTTCATCAGCTAAGAAAAATATAAGTCACGGCACAAGCGTGTAAGGATGACGAAACAAATCCACGTGTATAAAACACCCAGCACAACATCCACACATCACAGAGGGACAGTTTGTGCTGTTTCTTCCTCTGCCTTCCTCAGCTGGAGACATTTGGGGGAGAAATCACAAAGACCCCTGTATATCTCTCTGGTTATTTTTAGCATGGCATAAATGGCTTGCCATTCTCTCTTCCTCTATCTCTCCCATTCCCCCTTGACAGGCCTCCCACAAGCCCACCTACACTGGAGCTGGGAATTCAAAAGGGAAAAATAACCCTGTGTTAGATTGGCACATGACAACACCGAGCAAAGTCATTTTCTCATCGGGCATCCCTGACGGCATCGCTGCTGTGATTGGCTGCCTCCTGCCTCTTGCCCTTCTCTGTGTGTAGCAGGTGCCCTGCCCTGGGGCCCGATTAGACTATCCAGTTCCAGAGTCTACCCTCTCTGACCCTTGAAGCCCACCAGGGTTTGAGAGAAAGAATCAAGGTGCGCCTACAAGACACCAGCCAGTCCCGTGAACCAAAGCTGCCTCCGAAGTTCTGTGCTCACAGCCAAATGCATCCCTGGCTCTGCAGGCTCGGACGTCTGCTATGAATGACTTCCAGCAGACATGTCCAGGGCTAGCAGCTGCAGAGCCAGTCTCTAGTCCCCTCACAGGCCCTGGTCTAGGTGCAAAGATATCCCCCTGGACACTGCTCCTTTAGAGGATTGAGATGTGTGTAAAGCCAGAAGGGCAGAGAGGAGGAAGCAAATCTAGAGACAGAGGTGTGGGCTCTGGAGGCTGCCCAGACTATGGGGTGCTGCACACCCCATGGAAGATGGGAAGGAGAATGAGGGCTGGGGGAGGGCCATTGCATGGATAGCCAAGCTGCTCTGAACACGCTGTTAGGAATCAGTTGCCTGGACTTGGGTGCTCAAGGAGGCCATGCACCAGGAGTGACGTCAGATAAGATGTTGAACAGCTCGGCACCTTGAATTCTTCTTCTGACAAGTGGCTAGTCTTCACTGTGAAAAGGACCAAACTTAAATAGCAAGAGAAAGGGGCCCCACAGCAGGCAGTGCCCAGGGAGCCTCATCTGCTCATGTGTTCAAAGGTCCCAGGGGGCCCCAAACACAGCACGGACTGCCACCCATCAACCTTGCTGGACCTGTTGACCAGGACTCCCAACCCCTTCCCTTAGGCCAATATGACACTAGCCCCCAAATCCAGTCCCTGCCCAATTCTGTAAGCTCCTTGTTGGGTTGCAAGAGGGGTCGGTGGCATGAAATCAGGATGCTGGGATCCATCATCTTGGGAGGCAGTGGTATCTGTCTCCTGGGTTTTGACACCTCAGCCTGTGAGCACTGAAGAGCTGAGCTATGAATCCTCCCACATCCAACATTAACAGGCAGCAACATCTAGAATTTTTATATAAATTGTACGAATTGCCAGGGGAAAGAGAGTGGCATTGGTCTTTTGGTGTCTAGCAGCTCCTCCTCCTCCCTGAGCAAAGCCACAGATGAGCACAAAGCATCCCAGCCATGTAACCACCACCCAAGTCTTTCTTTTTTATAAAACAGTTTTAGTGAGATATCATTCACAAGCTGGAAAATTCACTCATTTCAAGTGTACAGCGGAAAGGTTTCCTGTGTTTTCAGAGTTGTCCAAACATCACTACAATCAATTTTATAATATTTTCATCACCCTAAAAAATAACCTCAAACCTTTTATCTGTTACTCCTTCAATCCTCCCACCCCTTCTAGCTTAGAAAACCAGGAATTGATTTCCTGTCACTGTAGATTTGTGGACTTTCATGGAAATGAACAATAATATGTGATCCTTTGTGTCTGGTTTCTTGCACAGCATGGTGTTTTCAAGGTTTATCCATGTAGTGGAGTGTATCCATACTTCCTTTTTATAGTACAACAATATTCTATCATGTGGATATACCACTTCTTATTTACCAATTTATCAGTTAATGGGCATTTGGGTTGTTTGCATTTGGGGGATATTCATAATATCCTGTTACAAATTTGTGTACAAGTTTCCGTGTGGATATATGCCTTCTTTTCTCTTGGCTACATATCTAGGAGTGGAGTTGATGGGTGAGCTGATAACTCTATGTTTAAGTTTTGGTCAATTTCCTTTTTGTTGTTGTTGTTAGGTGCCGTGTAGTTGGTATCCCTCTCACAGTGACCCTACATACAACAGGTGAAACAGTATTGTTACTGCTTCTCTGCTATTCATAGGGTTTTCAATGGCTGATAGTTTTTTGGGGAGTGGGTTGCCAGGTCCTTCTGCCAAGCCTACAGCTTCTGGTGTTCCCAGGTGGTCTCCCATCTAAGTACTAACCAGGCCCAACCCTGCTTAGCTTCCAAGATCTGACAGAATCGAATGCCACAGTGGTATGGCTGCAGACTGATTTCCTTTGTAGAAACTAATTAGTTATTAGTAGATAGGCATGGGATAGTAATCAGGGCTCTGGATATCCAAACATAGGGCAGGTACTGATCCAAACAAAGCCCACTTCTCCTGGTTACAGGCCATTTCCAAGGCTGAGTCTCTGCTTCCCATTGGTTCCGAGAGTCCTTGAGATCTGTATGAGTCAGCTTGCTCATTGCTGTGGCAAAATGCCTGACGGAAATAACTGATGGGAGGAGTGGTTTATTGGGCGCTTGGCTTAGAGTCCACAGAGGCAGGGCAGGTGTCAGGGCCTGTGGCAGAGGACCTCACGTCTTAGTGATCACGAGCAGAGAGCGATTCCTGGAACTGGGGGTCCCAGTAAAGCCTCCAAAGGCCCAACCCCAGTAACCCACCTCTGCAAAGCGGGGTCCCACCTCCCAAAGTTACATAGCCTCCCAGGATGATGCCACAAACTGGGGGACCATATACCCAAACACATGGCCCTTGGGGGATATTTTAGATTCAAACTATTTATTACAAGATGCTTCCAGCAAATTCTTTGTTAGCTAGTTTAGCTGGAACTGCTTTCTATTGCTTATATCCAAAGTACCCTGTCTGAAGCCAATTCCCAGTCTTAGAGTATGTGGGTATTTGGTGGCACTTTTGATTAGAAAGCGATGTGGCACAGCTAACAGGCCTCGCATGATGGAGCTCTCGGCGGCTGTGACACCACGGTGCTGAGATCTACCGGGTCCAACAGAAGACACCCCAGTGAAAACCCTTGTGGGGGCTGGGAGGCACCTCCCTGAGCCTGGGCATGCACCAAAGGCTTGAGGGGCCTGCATGTCTTCCCCTGGGCCACCTTTGATTCCTTGAAGCTTTGTGCACAGCCCAGTGCAGGCTCAGGCCCACCTCATACTGCCAGCACCTCCCCCAGGCACAGTCAGATGACTCTGTCTTTAGTCCCTTGGCCTCTCCAGCATAGTAAGGATCATGCAGCCTGTACACTGAGAGGTGCAGGGACCCTGTCCCAGGAGCACCGCTCAAATCAACAGAGCCAGACCCACGGGTAAACGTCCAGCTCACAGCCTTCCATCTGACAATGTAGAGATAGGGTCTCTGTGCTCCTTAGCAGTCCCAGGAAACCAGGCCTTGCTGCCAGCCCTGGGAAACCAGGCCTTGCTGCCAGCCCATAGAAGTAACCTTATGAAACCCCCAACATTGACCTCCCACTTTCTCTATGCTACTGCCCCGTTCTTCCAGTCCTGCTTCCTAAGATCACTTCCCAATAAGCCACTGGCAACCCCATCCTGCAGGAGCCTCCACTTTTTTGGGCAGTCCACACCAAAACAATGCATAAGCATTCTCTAGGAACACCGCTGATCTCCACCATACCTAGTGCACACAAGAGACCAGGTTGCTGCCAGAGCCGGGCTTGGGGAGCCCCATCACCAGCTCTATGAGGCTCAAGTAGACACAAGATCCTGGCTGTATAACACAGACTTCTTGGAGAGGAAGATGGCCAAGACTCCTGCTGCTGAGTAGTTCAGAGTCTTGAGTGCCAGTGTCTCAGCAGCCATTAGGCACCAGACTTTCCTCCAGGGTCTTCCATTTCAGCTGGTTGTGCTCTGCAGCCACATTCCTCTGCAGCTTGTGGGACCCCTGGTCACCTATCTCACCTCTTGGTGGTTCTGCAGAGAGGTAGAACAAAAGCTGTGGTGGCTCCCAGTGTCCCCTGCAAGACTCCATTGAACTCATGCCCTGCAAAGGTCACTAATAGCCCTGGGCTGCCATTGCACTTTGCAAACCCACCTCCAGCACATTCATATCATCTACCAGCAAACCTCACCTTCAGGCTTGGTTTGTTTTGGGCTGATGATCCTGGGACAGAGCTTGTCCATGTGAGAGACTGGTTTTGTACAACCCTGGAAATTGTAAGAAAGGGTAGCAGGCCGACCTCTGTCTCACTCATTCATTCCTCCATTTCACCTGCATTTATTTTAATTTTATTGTTGTTGTTAGGTGCCGTTGAGTCATGTCCAACTCATAGCAGCCCTCATAAGGTTTTCAATGGCTAATTGTTTTGGAATTGCTGCAGGAGTGGATTGCCACATCCTTCTCCCATTTTTGCAGTGCTGGGAATTGAACCTGGGACCTCAGAGACTGCAGAGAAGCGCTCTACCAACTGAGTTAAATCCCATCCCTTTTCAAATACCTAGTCTCAAATCCAGGCACTAGAGTACACACTTGCAATCTCAGTGACTTGGGAGGCTGAAGCAAGAGGGGCAGGAGGATTATGAGTTCAAGGGCAGAGGAAGCATGTGTAACTTAGTAAGACCTTTTCACACACACACACACACACACACACACACACAAACTGGAAAGTGGCTGAGGGTGTAACTCAGTGGTAAAGCACTTGCCTAGCACATGTGAGCTGGGCTCAAACCCTGATACTGCCAAACAAAACAAAACAAATCAAAACAAAACAAAAATAACCCTAGTTTCTCCAAGTCACTCTGGCTACCAATGGGATTTGGGTGTATAGCAAATAATGCCAATTCTACTCACAGGATTCACAACCCCCACGGGGCAAGGCAGACCAATAGGTGAGGGTAACTGAGGATGGGTGGAGGGGAAGGCACAGGAGGGGAAGAAAGAAGAGGGGCTTGGAGAGGCGAAGCATATCAGACATTCCAGGCTTCAGGCCACCTCTCCCCAGCCTACCCTATGCTCTGGCCACTGCTGTATGACCAGCGGCCCATGGATGTGGCCTGACAGCACAGTGTCCTGCTCCCTGTCCCGGGGCTTCCCCACCATATGATGGGACGAATGTCTGAGGATCCTACTTAGCCATGCTGGCCTAGGCCAAGGGTCAACACCCTGGGTCAACCCTGGGCCAATGGTGACAGAAGCAGCAGGAGAGTATTCCTGTGTTCACAATCTACAGGCCGGACTCTCAGGCATCTTCCAGAAGATTCCTCAGCACGTCATTCCCAGTTGCTCACAGCTATAACCAACTCAATGACAAGTTCTTGGTCTGGCTTCTCCTTTTCCTGTTTCACTCTTTCAATCTGCTCACCCTGGAGTCACTTTCCAGAGTGAAATAACTGCATGGGATTTAGGTGGAGCTGCAGAGGGTGGGAAAGTGGTAAAGCCAAGCCAGGTGATCAAACCTGCTTTGGGAGGTCAGGAAGAGCTCCTGGAGCAGGCTAAGCACAGGAGGAGGGCCCCGGGCTCCTGTCCCTGCAGAGAGTCAGACAGCAAAGGCAAAGGAGGAACTGCAAGAGAGACACAGTGTCTCTTATGACCTGAGAGGGGTTCATGAGGAGAGGAGGGCCAGAGTGGCAGTGATGCTGGAGGAGCCACCCTGGCTCCTCCACTGATGGTGGAGGATCTGAAGGCCTCGAATGCCACACCATGGACTTCATTCAGATGCAAGGAGGAGCCATGGAAATCATAACACAAAGGCAGAGACTCCCTGTAGGAGACACAGGTCTGGGTGTCACCTTGCACTGCAGGAACCAAGCGCTTAGTATCCTCATGAAAGCTCCCTGAGGAAGCTGCTGGTGATCTCCCAAATCCAGGTGGAGAAACTGAGGCACAGAGAGATTAATTCACCTGCCTGCAGGCACACAGCCAATAAGAGAGGGATACAGGTTGTGAACAGGGTGGAGGGCTCAGGAGCTACGCTCTTCTCCTCCTAGCTGTGTTGCTTGGCTGAAGAGGCACCTGGTTTGTGGCCCCTCCCTACACTCTGCACTTTTTTCACAGATCAGCGGTTCTCAGCCAGGTGTGAATGTTTGGCAGCATCTGGAGACACTCAGGCCACCCTGCAGGAAGACAGCGACCCTGGCTTTTGGTGGGTAGTAGCCAAGGGTGTTGTGGGGCACCCTGGATGCCCAGGATAGCCCCCTGCCAAGAACCATGCAGCCCCAACTGCCAGTCAGGCGAGGGGCTGAGAACCACTGCACCCAACCCTTTCACCCAACAGTCTCCTCCTGGGCTATGGAGAACTGGGTGATGGTGGGGAGTGAGGACCATGGGAGAGAGTAAGGGAGACAGGAAGACTCAGGCCAGCCAGTGAGATGATGCACCCACATTGTGGCATTTGATGCTTTTTGTGGTACTGATGGTGGTCACAGTAGGTGTGGCCCCTGCGGATGACTTAGGTACATATAATGAATTGACATGAGGATGGGTCCATGGACAAAAGTGTTCCAGCCCTGTGTAGGCAGCAGCCGACAGGACTCTCAGACCCCTGAACATGGAAAAGAAGGGCATTTTGAATAATTTCAGTCAGCACAGCAGTGGAAATTCTACCAAGGGTCATCAGAGGTACAAAGCCAAACCCAGAGGGTTGGATCGTCATGCAGCCTTCCAGCTCAATAAGACATTCGCTGCGTTGGCAGCAAGGTAAAAACTACCAGAGGCTGGAGTGGGAATTGCAGAGGGTTAGACCAGGCTGAGCAAGCATGAGGTGGCAGGGAAAGAAGCCACATGGGCCCCTCACAACTCCTCCAGTCTCCTCAAATCCCCCACGTGGTAACAGGAGAGTGCCCTCCATAAGCTACACACGTCCTGAGGATCCATCTGCCTGTGCTGGTGTTATTTGTCAGACTTGCACGCGCTCCTGGAAGTGGCTCTAAACCACATCACACATGCTATTTTGTGTTGCCACATTGGTCCCTCCTGTCAGTGAACCCAGCCACCCTGACATGAGGATCTATCCAGATCAATTGCGAGATTCCAGTCAAAGGGTTCCCAAGGCCACAAGGTGAGTACTAAGGCCCTCCCACTCCAGAGGCATTTCGAGGACCACTAGGAGCCAGGCCCAGGTGAAGCTGTCCTCGTTCCAGTCCTCTCTGGCCAGAGGGGCTCCATCTCCTTCCACGGCCAGGACTACCTCTGCCTTCCCCTCCAGATCTGCTCAGGAAGAGACTGTCCAGTCAGATAGGTGCACACTCAAGAGAAGACTGTGACGTGCTTCCATAAGGAAGGGGCTGCATCTCCTGCTGGCTTCTCTGGAGCATTGTTTGCTAAGGAGGGAAGAAGACTTCAGCCCTGTGGGGCAGCCACGCCTTTATCTCAGGCATCTCCTGGCCTACGCCCTCAAGGCTTCCTGAATTGTATGGCTCTCCTCCTCTGGCCTCTGTCCTGCTCATGGAAATGTCAGGGTGCTGGTTAGCCAAGCCACAGACACATAAAGTAATAGTCCCTTCATAAGATAGAAGTTTCTTCCTCTTTTTTGTCCCACATGGGATGTGGGAGGAGGTCTGGAGTGCTTATAGTAGTTTCTTTCCCTCAAGGCCTTTTCTAACTTATCTGTCTCTTCCAGCATGATCTCCACTTCTGTGACCATCTCAATGTCCCAGATGACTGCTCCAGCACCAGCTTGCAAGAAGGAAAGATTGCTGAAGAGGGAGCAGAGGGCACAATTTCCACTCTCCTTTAAAGAAGATCCCAGGGGCTATCACTTCTATTCAACACTTCTGTTTGCCTCTTATTAACAAGAACTAAGGCAAGCATGAAAGGAAGCTGGGAAATGCAATCTTTTGTTTGGGTATCCGGGTACCCAGATAAAAATCAGAGGTCCTATTAGCAAGGAAACTGAGCAGGAGATTAGGAAACAACGCTGGCTCCTGTGGTCGGTTGGAGCGAGGACAACCCCCACAGGACCTCCCAACCTTCTCCCTGTGCACAGCTGCAAGTGTCCCTTCTCCAGCTGAGCACCACCCCCCATGGAAGTGGGAGGTGCCCCTTGAGGTGGAGGTGGCAGCCCTTCCCAGAGCTCAGTGGCTTCGGGGACTGCTTCCCTACAGCTGACACTGAAGCCCCTCTCCGCAACCCATCCTCCTCTAGTCCCTGGTGTAGGAGATACCAGGTGCCCAACTCTAATACCATCCCACCCGAGATTGTCCCCCAAACCTCCTCACTGTCAGGGCCTTGTCATTCAGATCTCAGCTTCACTTTACCACCTTCTCACTGGGTCTACCAAGACCACATGTCTATATCCAGCCACTTGGGTTACTGCCTCATGTCTTCTTCCTTGACCTTGTCTCCACCTGCAGCCACAGGGCTCATCTTGTGTGTTCCCTACCCCTTCCTGTGGCACCTAGAACAGTGCCTAGTTTGAGTGAATGGACAGTGATTGATGCCTGAGCAAATGATGAATGAGTGGAGCCAGCCCATCCTTGCCCCCAGACTTGCCTATCCATACACCCAGGTCTTCCCAGCTTCATCCGGCACCCACCCACTTCATTGCCAGAACCCTCTCTCACCAGCCAGGCTCCTGAGTGAGTCTAAAGCCCTCTGGCTGCCCCACCGTGCCCCAGGCAGCCTCGGGAACTTGAAGGAACCTGAGGTTCCAGCTGCTGAGAAGGAAGTGACCTAACCCCTCCCTGCCCTGCTTGCACATCAGTGAGAAGTGAATGACTCCCTCCCTTGGTCACATGGAGGAGTTCAGAGGTCATGAATGACTGGGCAGCAGGATACAGGGGCACTTGCATGTTGAATCTCTTCTCCTCAAATTTCCCAAGACCAGTCATCAGCCTCTTCATGACAAAGTTTCACCAGTGTTCACCCAACAGGAAAGACTCAGGTGTGTTCTAGCCCCATGGTCAGGCTCTCAAGAGAGGACGCAGGCACACCCTTCTTCGCACCTTGAGGAAGGAGGTTTCTGGGTTGAGATCAGTGAGAAATGCCCAGCACTTGAAGGCAGTAAGACAAAACAGATCATCCAAGTCATGATGTGACCTTGTACAGTTCACTGCTCACCTTGGAGACACCACACATATCCACACTCAGCATCAACATCCTTTCTCCATCCCAGGGGCCTCTATTACCTGGATGAGTCAGAGGTCCCCTCAGACTCTCCTGACACTCTGTATACTCATCCACGACAGCACCCTCCCAAACTGGAAGCCCTTGAATCCATTTATCTACTTAGCCATCCATCTGTTCAGCCATCCAACCGTCTTCCATCCATTCAGCCATCCATCCATGTATGTGTCCAATTAGCAAACATTCACTGAGAAAAAGATACTCCTCTGGATACAGAGGCAAACAAATGCCCAGTCTAACTCCCAAAGATCCCAGCCCATAAAAGGCACACTTCATGCAGCAGAGCAAGTGGAGGTGAGCAGGAACGGACTTAGCACAAGGGTCACCCAGCTCAGCCTTCCGTGTGCACCAGGAAGACCCTCAGCAGTTTGGTTCCAGCTTTGACAACCCTGCCATCAGGCAGGGGGGAAGGAGGAAACAGCTAGCAAGAGAGGGTCAGGAGTGGACACTTGGAAGGACACTGTACATGGAACAAATGGCTGCTTCAGGAACAGTCATCAGAGTGACAGGGGGCACTCCATGCAGAATGATGGTAGTAGTATCACACATGGCCTGTAATCATTAGGTGGAACAGAGGCACTGCGGTCTCTGCTTCTGGATGAGGAGACTGTGGTACACTTTCTAGGAATGTGACAGCCCCACCCAGCTAGGAAAGTAGTGCCAAGTCTCAGGTTCACAGGCCTGGCTCTCACCCCTAGGCTGCATCCAGCCACCAAGCAGTCCTGTGTGCAGAATGTGGAAAAGGGCAAGAGAGCTGAGAAGCAAAGAGGAGCCATGGAAAGAGTCCAGCAAGAAAGGCCCCATCTGACTCTTGGGCTGGCCTGGGAGGTCTCAGGAGGCAAAGACTGGGTGTCACTCATCTTAAGACACCCAACACCCATCACACTATGCAACACAGAGAACATTTTCTGCATGACTGAAAGCCAGTCATTTAATGAATGGATAAAGCAATAAGGCATTGTCAGACTTTAGAGTCAAAGTATACCTATTAGAATTAGATTTAGCCTCATGTGACAGAAAAGCCTTAACAATAGCTTGAATAAGATGGTAGTTTATTTGCTCTTCTCTTTAAAAAGCCCATAGGCAGGCAGCCCAGGTTTGGTATTGTTGTTGTGTGCTGTCAAGTCGGTATCCAACTCATAGCGACCCTCACAGGGTTTTCAATGGCTGACTATTTCGGGATTGCCTTGGGAGTGGATTGCCAGGTCCTTCTCCCATTTTTACGGTGCTGGGAATTGAACTCGGGACCTCAGAGACTGCAGTGCAGCGCTCTACCAACTGAACTAAATCCCAGCCTCAGGTTTGGTACAGTGTTTCCAAAACATCAGGAAGCAAATCTTAAATCTTGTCCCCTAAACATTCTAGCACATGGCTCCTATAAAGTTGTTGTTGTTAGGTGCCATTGAGTGGGTATCTGACTCATAGTGACCCTACATACAACAGGCAAAACACTATTGTCAGTGCTTCTCTGCTCCTCATAGGGTCTTCAATGGTGGATTTATTTTTGGGAGTGGGTTTCTGGGTCCTTCTCCCAAGCCTACAGCACCTGGCCTTCCCAGGCGGTCTCCCATCCAAGTACTAACAGGGCCCCACCCTGCTTAGTTTCCAAGATCTGATGGGACTGGATGCCACAGGGCTATGGCTGCAGGCTTCCTATTATGCAGATCACCTCAAAACCCAAAATTGGTACTGGAGCTCTAGCCATTACGTCTCCCTTATAGGGGATAGGAAGTAGAAATAAGTGTATGATATGTATCATCATTTTAAAAATAACTTCCCAAAGTTATCATATTACTTCTGCTTATATCTCATTTTCCAGAACCTGGTGACACAATCCACCTCCCGTAAACGTCTAAGAAAGCTGAGAACAAGAGTGCTTTTCCTGGGGGCATGGCTGGCCTGAATGAACATGGTTAATAGGGAGGAGAAAGAGGTGGATGTGCAAGAAAGCAAGCAGCCTCTACCATCAGAAGTCAGCAGCTCTGTGCAAACCTATGCACAGATGGCACCTCTTCCTGGTAAAGGAAATGCCCCTTCCCCTCCCAGGGAGCAGTTGTTTTAGGGAACCCAGCAGGAGGAGGACTTGGCAGTTCTCTAAAGAGATTACATCTGCCTAATAAATGGGAGCCACTGAAGTCCAGTGATTTCCCACAAGAGCAGGAGATAGGGGCACAGGGCTGGTTCAGGCTGCTTTCCCCAGTGGTGGGGCCTCCCTATCAATGCTGAATCAAGGTCTGCTTGGCAAGACACATTAAAGGGACCTGCTGGGATTCCCTGGCACCCTGCAGCCAGAACCACCTGCCTTCCAACAGAGAAAATTCCAGGGCCAGGGCCAGAGTCATCCAGGGCAATGCTATACCCACTGGAGATTAAAACCTGAGGGGGCTGGTCCCATAGTCCTGGCCACTTGCAGAACTCCTGAAACATGGGCCAGGGGAGGCAGCCAGGTTCAAGGGCACCTTCCATGGTGGGACGAAGATACAGTTACAGATAGACTGTGACTCTCCCCCCTGCCTAAGCCTCAAGCTGGTGGACCTCAGGGGGCAGTGAGCCCCTGGCTGGAGCACGTAGTGGCACATGGCAGCACATAACCTTGGCAGTGGTACTCTTGGAGGAACAGAGATATGGGGACAGAGCTTCCACCTGGTTCCTTGGCCCCACTACCCTCCTGTGAGGTAATGCCAAGGTAGCCATCCTAGGAGGGTCTTGCCAAGGGATTCACCCGTCCTTTGGCCCCTGGCCCCTGTATCTCCTGCCATGTGACCAGAGGTCATTTGTCTGCCTGGCAGCAACCCCGCCCCTTCATACTTAAGCAGAGTTGCGAACTGCCATTCATTTTCCCCAAAGGGAGGCAAAGTGGGACATGCCATTGCACCCATTGTGCAATTGAGCAAATCGGGGCATGGAGAGGGTTGAGGTATCACCCATGCTCACCAGGGCACAGGGGTACAGCGGTACAGCTGAAACTCACAGCACAGAAGAGGCATCACCAAGAAAAGCTGGTATGCCAGAAGACCCTTCCCAGAGGGGCTACACACACCACTTCTGTCCCTTAAGGAGTAAACTCAGCAGAGACAAATAAGATGCAATGTGTATCTGTTTAGGCTCTTCCCGGGAGGCCATGGCTTCTGGGCTCAGGAGTTTCCCCAGCTGTCCAGCCTCAGGCTCAGGACTGGTGACACCCAGGTGAAACCCCTGTGGAATCCGGTGCACGGCTGACTTTGTGCTCGGCTGATGTGAGCCAACCTCGGCCCTTGTCCTTGGCCTCTCTGCCAGCTGCTGCGGATGATTGGATGCCCCATCTTTCTGTGGGCTGGACACATGAGGAGCAGAGCAGATAGCCATGATGTTCACCCGGGCCCACATGTGCCCACAGCCGGACAGAGGAGAGAGGCCCACATGGGACCTGCAGCCCCACACCAGCAGCAGCAGTGACCTTGGGTCTCACAGCCTTCTCAGTGCAAATATCTCCTAAGGCAGTTGCTGGAGTGCCAGAGGGCTCAAGTTCCTTATCTGTGGAATGGGCAGGAAAACCCTCCTGGGCAGAGTAAGGGGCTTGAAGAGGATGGAGGAGAAATTCCCAAAGCACAGACTGGCACACTCTAGGTGTTTGGGGTCATATTTGAGAGAGTGGCAGGGCAGAATTTGGGGCTAGGCCAAGGAAGACACCTGAGGGAAGGAGCTGCCAGACCCCCTGCAGGCCATCCTACCCCAGGGTCTCTCCTGCTGCCCACCTGCTGTCCCTGTGTCTCCAGGGCCCTAGATCAGGTAATTCTGCTCTGCGATGGTGGGGCAGGTGCTGTGAGGGAAGGACTGGAAGAGAGCTGGAGATGCACTGGGGGAAGGTGGAGGGAAGTTTCCCTAGAGAGGGGACAAAGACAGAGACCCGCTGGTCAGACACAGAAACCAGCAGCTCCTGACCACACAGCGGTGCCCATCTGCATCATGTGTGTATTCCCTGCATGACATGTTTCAGGGAGCATTTGTAAAGTGTGTTAGTCAGCTGTTGCCACTGTAGCAGAAAAGCCAACTGAAATAAGCTATGGGTGAAGAGGTTTATTGGGAGCTCACAGTTAGAGAATCCGTCCATAATGGTGGCAGGGAAGGTATGGTAGTGCTGGCGGGAGGGTCTATGATGGATAACCTTACCTAATCACAAACAAGAAACAGGAAAGTGGAGAGTCACAAAAGCCTACCATCACTGACCACTTCTACCAAGATAAACTCATCTCCCAAAGTTCCACAACCTCACAGGACAGTGCCACCAGCTGGGGACCCAACACTGAAGCACATGACCTGTGGGAAATATTTTATATCCAAACCAAGATGCTCTGCCCCAGACCCTAAAGGTCCATGGCCACCTCATAATGCAAAATGCATTTAGCCCAACTTTAAGAGTCCCCAAAGTCTTAACAGTCTCAACATGTTCAAAAGTCCAAGTATCCCCTGAAACTCAAGGCAAACTTACCTGTGGGCACCTGAAAACCAAAAATCAGTTTACATATTTCCGACATACAATGGCACAGAGTAAGCATGTCCATTCCACAAGGGAAGAATGGCACGCTGAAAGGGATAGGTCCATAGCGAAGGCTGACCCTGCTGGACAAACAAACTCTGTTGGTTAAAGTCTGGCATGTGGCAAAAGTGACGCCATCTGGCACCTGGCATTATATGAACTCGGACAGGCTTAGGCAGCGCCCCTACTCTGGCCTTGTCCCAAATGGCCCCTGTGGGATGAGTTTACTTCTTGCTGGCAGCTTCCCTTGGCAGACATCTCATGGTGTTGGGATCTCCAACATCCTGGGGTCTCCATTGCTACTTAGGCTCCACCCTCAAGACTTCATGCATCAGTCCTTTAGGGCTATCTTCAGGCAGCCTCCCTAACCCTTATCTCTTGCGTTCTGCATGCTTGTAAAATCAGCACCATGTTGATAGAGCCAAGGCCTGCTGCTAGTAGAGAGGTAGCTGGGCCCTCTCAGACTGTGGATGCAGCCATAGCCTTTGTGTGTCCAGGCCAAGAAACCTTTTCTCTATGCCTCTCCTTCTTAGCGTCCTGGAGGCATTTGTTTTCCAGACACTCCATTTGCACACCCCGGAGACTTAGATGGGAGGAGTCTTGCTGACTCCTACCCCCTGAGGGAATTTCTTTTGTCCCAGCAAACAGGTTGAGGCTTTCCTTCATGGCTGCTAATCTCTTTAATAATTAAGGCCTCCTGGTCCAAACCAGCCCTGTCGATAACCTTAGACAGGCCACACAGCCTTTTTTCTCTTTAAACTGAACATTTTCAGATCTTCCTGTTCTGCCATTTTCTCTATTTTTCCATAAATCTTTGAACACTGCAACAAATAACCAAGCCATATCCCCTATATCTTACTGCCCTTGTCATACTTCCTCTACCAAGTTAGTTAGTTCATTTCTTTTAAATTCAGCTTCGCTCAAATCTTTGGGAATGGAGAAAAATGCAGAGTCCCTTTGCACAAATTGCCTCTAGTCCAGTGTCCAACAGAATCTTTATTTTCCTCTAAAACTCTATACTCCCCATCTACATTTCTATCAGCAGAGAAGCACTGACAATAGTGTTTCCCGTTGTACAGAGGGTCGCCATGTCGGATACTGACTCGACGGCACCTAACAACAACAACAACATTTCTATCAGCAGTGGCATTTTGGTCTTCTTTACTTTCACCAGAACCGTCTCAAGCCCTCCAGAGCTTCTTTCACCTGCATCTCCAAACTCTTCCACTCTTCCCACAAACAAGTTCCAAAAGCCTAGGAACCTCATGGTTAGGTTTCTGCCCAGCAACAACCCCATTCTCCAGTACCAATTTTCTGTATTAGTCAGTGGTCACCAATGTAGCAGAAAAAAATTTACCCGAACAAACCTATGGCAGATCAGGTTTATTGGAAGCTCACAGTTAGAGGATCAGTCCATAATGGAAGCAGGCAGATATGGCAGTGGCAGCAGTGGTGGCAGAGCCCATGGAAGACAACCTTACATTTTCATCAGTTTGTTGTTGTTGTTGTTGTTAGGTGCTGTCGAGTCGGTATCCTACTCATGGCGACCCTCATAGGGTTTTCAATGGCTGACTGTTTCGGATTGCCTTAGGAGTGGATTGCCAGGCCCTTCCCCCATTTTTGCAGTGCTGGGAATTGAACTCGGGACCTCAGAGACTGCAGCGCAGCGCTCTACCAACTGAGCTAAATCCCAGCCCTTTTCATGAGTAGGAAGGAGAAAAAAAGGAACCACAGGTCTGGGATTAAAAAACTCCAAGCCAGACTTCCCCCACAAAGTTCCACAACCTCCAAGGATAGCACCATTACCTGGGAACCAAATGTTAAAGCAGGTGACATTTATGGGACATTTCATATTCAAACTGTACCATAAAGCTTTTAGCATTTTTGATGAAGATTGATTTATTCTAAGGTGAAAATTATAACCCATTTTGCAGATGGGGAAAGTGAAGCTCAGAGGACATCCCATGGTTTATGAGAGAGGAAAAAAACCCAGGTCCCCTTTGGCCTCTCCATGCACAGTATGATCTCAGGTCCTAGGAAACCACAGACCACACCTGTCAATAGATTGTGGAGAAGGAAAGAGAAAGAGCTAACCAAAGGAGCCTGATACGATTTCTTTCTCTCTCCCCCAACCCCGTGTGTGTGTGTGTGTGTGTGTGTGTGTGTGTGTGTGTGTACAGAGTGTACAGAGACAGAGAGAAGAGGCAGGCACCGTGGTACACACCTGAAATCCCAACAACTGAGGAGGCTAAGGCAGGAGGATTTCCCTGTACAACTTAGCAAGACTTTGTCTATATATCTATATCTATATCTATCTATCTATCTATCTATCTATCTATCTATCTATCTATCTATCTATCTAGATGCAGCCATAGATAGATAGATAGATAGATAGATAGATAGATAGATAGATAGATAGATAGATATCCACAGGGGATATATATGTTTGAGACTGCAGCTCAGTGGTAGAGCACTTGCCTAGCATGACCAAGACCCTTGGTTCAACCCCCAATACAGAGAGAGGGATGGGGGGATGGAGGGAGTCAGTGATTAGCTCTAACTAGAGATTTGTTACCAAATATCTTGTGTTTCTGTGTTTCCCACATTTCTGACAATGTTACTTCTGTAATTGGATATTAAAAAAACAATGTTTCCTTATAAACATATATACATTTAAATGAGAGAAGGCAGCTGGGTAATAGGGAAGTTATTGTGGATTTGGGGCCAGGAAGCTTGGCTCACAGCCCTGAATCTTTCTTTGTCCAGCTGTGTGACCTTGGCCATGTGGCTTCCCTCTCTGGGCTTCAATTCCCTCATCTATAACTGGAACTTTAGGCTGGAAACTCCTGCGGATCTTTTGCGCACTGGTCTCTATGGGTCACAAAGAGTCACTTCTAAAGAGAAAACAGTTCAGGGATTCCCAAGCTGCAGCCCTAGAGTCCAGGCTTCCAAACTCACCCCTTCTCCCCTGGGGACCTAGGTCACAGCCATGGCCACCCCCTCCTGTCATAGGAAAGAGTGAGCAGAAGCAGATCCCTGTGAACCTGACAGGTTGTTTCCAACCACTCTAACATGTCATTAGCAGGATTTTCCTAAATCTTGTGTCTGTTTTCCAAAGTCACCCACACTGGGTACAGTGGCTTTCTTGTCCTCTTGCTCAGCTGCCCAGAGCTCTGTGCCTGCAAAAGAAAAAAATGCACGCTCATTTCTGGCCAGAACAGCACCTCTCCCAGCTCCTTGCTCGCAGGTTACAGTTTAGAACCTCCTTGAGACGTCTGGACGCGCTGATCCCTGCTTTCACTCTGGGGCTGTCTCTACTACTTCCAGATGTTTACACAGCTGGCTGGATTACTTAACTGCGTTGACATCATATACCTTGATATTTCCTCCACACAAAAATGGTTCAGATGGGAAAGAAGCTGGCTATTGAGAATCTGTGTACTGCAGAACGAAGCAAAATAACAGCCCCCACGAAGGCTCTGAATACACTCACTTGTGCACGTTGCCCTCACTGACTGCGAGGGCCTCAGTTTCCCCATCTACAGTTTGAAGAGGTGGATTTGAACAGGCTCGGAGTTCCTTTAGGTGGATAGAATGGATCTGAAGTTGACTTGGAGAGTCCAGTTCCTTCATTACACAGATTTGATGCTTGAAGCCTGGGACAGAGAACAGAGTTTACTCAATGATAATTAGTGATAGAAAATGTACCATGGGCCCTGTACAGGGTAGGAAGGGATGGGCACAAAGATGCAAGCGTGAGTGTGCTATGAACATCCCCCTGTGGTTCCTGGTCTGCCAGGCACTGTGCAGGGTCCCTTGTGGCTCCTAGCATATCTTACAAACCTTACAAATCTAGGAGGTCTCCGTATTTCTCTCAGCTTTATAAGGAGATGGTAATGAGTTCACCAAAACTCAAAAAATCTGGTGTTTCAAGGGATTTCAACTCACATGTGACTGATTCCAGCACCTACACCTTTAAATTTCACCCTGGACCTTAAATTTCACAGAACTTCTAGTCCAAAAAGTGACACAAATCAAGTAAATAACTAATGTGTACAGTGTCAGGATTTGGAAAGTGATATGAACAAAGCCTGAGCCAAGGGCCAGGAGCACCTCGCTGTGTGGATAAGCAGTCTGGAGAAAGGGGCATTTGGTCTGGGTTTTGAAGATCAAGCGAGAGTTTAAAGGCAGTGAGGACTTGCCAAAGCATATGCGTTGTCACTAGCTGATGATAGTCCAGGTCGTGACCTGAGTCCATGCTCCTCCTGGGCCAACCCTGTTTTCACAGTCTTCTCATCAAAGCAAAAGCCCCAAGGGTTCTGTGTCTGGAAGCCACTGTGCAGCCGAGGGTGATCTGTTGGCTCCTGCCCTTCCCTGTCAGCTCCTCAAGGCCAAGGTCAGGATCTGTCATGTCTGTGCCCTGGCACCTGGTGCAGAGCAGGGCACAGCCTGTGTTGCAGAACAAATGATCGCTGGGGCTGCAGGAACCATTTCCCCAGCCACAGGCAGGCAGCTAGCTCTTGCTGAGTGTGCGCCGGACGCTGCACGGGGTCTTCTCATGCCTGCACTGTCCTAAGCCACAAAAGCCACCCTCCAAGCAAAGCACTAGTAAGTTTCCTACCTGACATATGAAGTTAAATAACTTATATGAGGTTACACAACTAGCAAGTGGCCAAGGCAGGACGCCTGCCCAGGCTGTGGGGATGTAAGCCTTCCACTGCCAGCTTCTCTTCGCTGTGGTCCCTACACCCTCTTTGCTCTCCAGGGAGAAGGGCTGTGGCCAGCAGGCCTGAGATGCCACGGCCCTTACGGCACATCCTGCCCCTCCGTCCTCCCACATCTGGTTATCATTTCCCCCTCTCTGGCCCTGCCTCCTGCCTTGCCATAATTCAGATGTCAGAGAGGATGGGAGCCAGAGCCTGGCATATGAGTATCTGGGCCAGCTGAGGAAGGACAGCTTGGTGCACACAGTGGCATTGGTTTAGTCAGCTTGCAGTGTGGCATTTGTCAGAGGCAGGAAGGCATGCATGCCACCCATACCTCCCAGGGCTTCTCTCCATGACCCCCCAGACCAGCTCCCCAGGACTGTCCTCCCCCAATCCCTGCAAGGTCCCTGCTCTGGGGAGAGTGGGTGAAGGGAGCACCCTGCCTTGGACCCCTGCCTGCACCCCTCTCTGCTCCCCTCATTCTGCTGCAAGCTTCCACCAGGATGAAATTCCTGTTTCCCCTCTGAGTGTGAATAGGAATTTTTAAAAGCATCCTGTTTTCAAGGCACAGTCTCCAAACATTGGCTCTGAGAGATACCCTGCAAAAAAGAAAAAAAAAATTTAAACTGTATATAATATTTATATGTGTATATGTGTGTGTATCTGTGTGTGTGTGTGTGTGTGTGTGTGTGTGTGTGGTGTTGTTGTTATTGTTGTTAGGTACCATCGAGTTAGGTCCAACCCATAGTGACCCTGTGTACAACAGATGAAACACTCCCCAACACTGTGCCATGCCTGGCACTATGTCAGTGCTTCTCTGCTACTCATAGGGTTTTCAATGGCTGATTGTTTTTTGGAAGTGGGCTGCGTGGTCCTTTTCCCAAACCTACAGCACCAGATATTCCCAGGTGGTCTCCCATGCAAGGACAAACCATGCCTGACCTTGCTTAACTTCTGAGATCTGACAGGATCGGCCACCATGGTGGAATGGTGATGTTCCTCAGTGCAACAATTTAGGATGACGCCCAGTGCTCTGCCTCTGCGTTCCCAGTGCTCATGCAAGTGCTGCAGGCCAGAGAGCTGCCACATTTTCCAATTAAAGCCTTAACCATAGAGCGCTCGTTCTGATTCTAGAAACACTTGCCAAGTGGAGAAACTGAGGCTCAAGAAGGTGACACACTGAGCATCAGGAGCCCCCTCCTCTGCAGATGTGTGCGGTGGGAGCCCCTGCCGACCTGACTGAATACACCCTGGGCTGCTCCCAGGGGCTCAGTGTCCCCGTCCTTGGGGAGTTCCCTCAGCCCAGGAATCCAGAAAGGGATTTTCCTGCCAGCCGAAGGCGAGAGTGGGTATAGAGGCCTGAGGGCTCCAGAAGGCAAAGCCACTCCAGAACAGAGCACGTGGGCTCACGGCCACACAGGTATACAGGCTTGGGGTGGAGAGACTGCACAGAAAGCAGAACATCGAAGGGGCCCAGCCCTTCCCCCTCCATCTCTACAACCCTGTGGCCAGGCACACTCAGGGAGAGCGATGGCTTAGGCCTCTGGATCCTGAAGACAGCAAGCCCCCACCCCTAGCACTCAGGGGTATCCATGCATCTCCTTCCAGCACCCCGTGCAGCCTTGGGAGCAATTGGAAGCAGATTGATTGAATAAGTGTTAAATTGGTCACTAATAAGGTCAGCCGCTGCTGCAGGTTGGGCTTCCTGAGAAGCTGACTCTGGGCTGGGGATCAGCTTGCAGGATATTAATTAGGGCTGTTCTTGGGACCCACGCCAATAGGGAAAGGGCAGAAAGCAGGAATGTGCCAGGGAGAGACGGAAATGCAACGCCTTCGTGGCAAGGTCTTGGCCCACCGGCCAAGAGCACTTGCTGAGGCTGGAGGGGTCTTCCTAGCCAACCCACGTTCAGGCAAAGGGACTGGGCCTGTCTACCTCTAAGCTGGCCAGGCCCTAGCTGCAGGCCACCCGGGGAGGAGGCAGGATCTCAGCAGCACAGATCTCTTTAGCAGAGTCTGTTCCTAAAGGGGCTGCCTGTGGAGCGCTCTCAGTGACAACCCAGAGAAAGTCCTCCAGACCTTCAGGGAAGACTGGGGTAATGAGTGCGGCCCTGGCAGGCTCAGGCTGCCAGCTTCTCCCTGATCTGGGTCCTCCCTCTCCTTCCTGCCTGTGCCTGCTCCCTCATGCCAATCCCCTTCCAGAACTGGAAGAATTGTCCAGAGACTCCTCCGCAGGGTGACCTTTCCACGGGGGCAAGAGTGTGGGCAGGAGCAGAACATAGTCACCCTCTCTGCTCACCTCTGGTACCCCAGGAGCAGAGGGGGGCTCCTGGCTGCCCCTTGCAGGATGCATGCTCCCACCTGTGGATTGTGCCTGTAGAAGGGGATATTGAGACTGTCCCTCCACGGAGTCCTGCTTCTTTGGGCTCTGGACTGTGTCCCTCGATACCTTTTCCTGATTCCCTCACCCTGATGAGCCTCCAGCCCGGGCTGCCTCAGGGCCACAGCTTCAAAGCTCCGGAACTTGGGCCAGCAGCCCTGCATCCTCCCTGAGAAGCGTCACTAGCCTGTGAAGAAAGTGGCCTCTGTGCAATCCCTGGCTCCAGCATCCTGGACGTAGATGATCACATGCCTTCACGTGGGGTTGTCTTTGAGCATCGCTTTCTTCTGGAAGTGGGTAAATGTCTGTGGCACAGATGAGTGAGTGCAGGGGTGTCCCTGGCCTGCACATGCCAGGCTAGGGCTGGGATTGGAGCGCATCTGTGGCACAGTGGTTAAGAATAAGGCAGAGTGCACTCCGTCCTCTATCCTGGACCAGCTATATCCCTATAGGGAACCTGTACACCTTCGGTTCTTGGCTTCCTCTCGGTGAGGCACGGAAAACAGTGCCCCCCTCCATGGCTTCTCCTGGCCTGCAATTAGTGCACACAACATTACTTGCTGGGCACCCAGTTGTGACTCAGGACGTGCGTTTTTCTTCTCCCATTGTGGTCAGTGCTACTTGGCTCTGAATCTACATTTTTTCACCAGGGACACAGCCGGTGCCCATCCTCCCTGGGGTGAATGTTGTCTGCATCATTTGGTAAATAAGCTCACAGAGCCGGATGCCACAGCACAAGCCTGTAATCCCAGCAACTCGGGAGGCAGAGGCAGGAGGATCACAGGTTTGAGGCTAGAGGCAGCCTGTGCAACTTGGTAATGTCCTGTCTCAAAAGGAAAAAGTAAATGGGGGCTAGAGGTGCAGCTCAGTGGTAGAGCACTTGTCTAGCATGTGCAAGGCTCTGCATTCAGTACCCCCAGAAGTCAAAATAAATAAATAAATAAAAATTTTAAAAAATAAATAAATAAAGCTCACTGGTATAGCCCTGCCTTTGCAAACTTGGAGCCTGAGCTCACTCTTCCTGCATCAAATCCTTCAAAGAACCTGTGAAGACCCTAAAAAGAAGTGAATTGATCAGCCTGCAGCCTTCCCTGCTGTTCTCCTGGCTGGCTGGGACCCCTATCAGTCAAACAGCCAGTCTTCCCCCAGCAGGAGGGCATAGGGGCCTGGGAGGGCAGCCTGGAGCTGCGGGAGAGCCCAGCTCCTAATGCAGGGGGACGGCAATCCAAAACACTGCCCATTAGCAGCAGCTGCTGACTGTCACTCGCGCAGAGCGCAGAGCGGGCCTCTGCCTCCCAGGCTCCTGCCTTCCCTTGTGTGGGAGGTGTTCCCCTCTCAGGATACTCATTAGCATTGTGGGGCTGCACAGCTTGAGGGGGCTTTCTCAGCAGGCTGGAGGAAGGGTGCAGAGTGGGCCCTCGAGGGGCCTATCTCCAAGAGGGCAGCTATTGATCAGAACCCAGGGACCCATGGGCTTCACTGGCCTGGCGGAGGGCAGACGTGAAGTAACAGGAGTCCTCAACTGGTAGTGGTGTGCAGAGTTGGAAGGAGACAGCTCCAGGGTTTAGGGGTTGGCAGAAGTTGGGAGGTACTTGGATCCAAACCAGGTCCCCATCAGCAAGCAGGGCCAAGGGACAAAGGCCAGCTATGGGGTAATAGCAATTCTGACACAGGGGCTGCAGGCAGAGCTCAAGAGCAAGGGAGTGACTGGGGGTATAGAGAAGGACCCACTAATAGTCCTGGACAGACCCACAGGGGTGAAGGAAGAAAGGTCACACACCAGCATGAGGCTTAGGAAGACAGTGGTAAGGTCTTTTAAAATCACTAAGCACATTGCATCACCCTGCTGCTTAAAATCTATCAGTGGCTGCTCCTAACCTAGCATGCCCTGACAGGCTTTTTGTCCCATCTGAACCACTCCCTTCTCCTTCCTCTTCTTTAGCTAGTTTCTCTGAGTCCTTTATGATGCTATTGAGCCTTTCCATACCCCAGGGCCTTTGCATATGCCACATTCACTGGCAGGACAGCTCCACTTACTCTAGGCTTCAAAACCAACCCCATCCTGTTGTTGTTGTTGTTGTTAGGTGCTGTGGAGTCGGTATCTGACTCATAGGGTTTTCAATGGCTGAGTGTTTTGGGATTGCCTTGGGAGTGGATTGCCAGGCCCTTCTCCCATTTTTACGGTGCTGGGAATTGAACTCGGGACCTCAGAGACTGCAGCGCAGCACTCTACCCACTGAGCTAAATCCCAGCCCACAACCCCATCCTAACCTTCTCAAAGCCTCCACCTACATATCAACTCCAAGGAAGGGCCATCCCTACCAACCTGGCCTAAACTTGCCCCCTACCCCATTATCTTCTATTTCAGCATCCTGTTTTGTCTGCTTTAGACCTTATGTCATAGTTTAGACTTAATTTCTTTCTTTGGTAGTTCATCTGCTTATTGCCTTACTCCTTCCAGTTGAAAACCTCCAAGAAGGTAGGGACCACCTCCCTCTCTCAGGAAGCCCTCAGCAAGCATTGAATCTTATTTCTGCTGGTTTATCACTGCCATGGTGGTTGTTACAAAGACCCACAGTAAGTATCGCTTGACCATCAAGTGAGTATCAAGTCTTACTCCAGGTCCTACTTGCTTTGGGGGCTACAATTCAGACATGCTGCCAGTCCCAAGCAGGCCGTGGTGGGACACGCAACCCTGCCTGTGACAGTTAGGTTCCAACCTGCCTCTTCCTGGTTTGCCCAACTGCTGGAGTCTTCTTGGCAGTTCCCCACAGCACACATACTGTCATCTCCCCACCGTGAACTGTATTTAAAATGTAAATAAAAAAAGGCTTTTAGGAGATTTAACTGTTTCCCTTGGTATTTAAATTATTCAATTATAACTAAAGCTATTAAAATACAGTTAATTAAAATTGTTAGATTGTTTTCCTTTGCACTGATCATGGCATTGCCGACTTCTCCCTCTAGCTGTTTAATTCCTATTAAAAATGATAATGCCTCGCTTTATTCATAAATGCAGCAACCTTCCCGCACATTCTTCAAGTGATCTCCCCAACACAAACTGTGCCGTGTTCTTTTCTTCTAGCAGTGAAGCGGAAATTCTGCTGTAGTCTTTAGAGGTTTAATCAGCAGTAAAAGGACTCAAAATTTAAACATTAGCATTACCGAGTCACAACAAATAATAACGGCCCCGTTAAAAAAAAAAAAAAGTCTCATTCTGATGCAACATCATGTCATTAGAGACCAAAGCAGAACCCTGAGGTTTAATAAAAGGTGGGACCCAAATAAAGGTTTCATAACTCACAACATAAAATTACTGGATCCACACGTTAAATATTTTATTTGAAAGGTTTCACAGCATTTCTGGTGGGAATAGCTCTGTAGTAGAAGTGCAGATGGGTAAGTGCTGTTAGAACAGGAAAAAAAAAAAAAAGAGTAAAGAAAGGAAGAAAATAAGCATGGAGGACCAGCCCCTATCTTGTGGAGCCTGGCGTGTGGAAGATGGTGCACCCTGAGAAACTAATTGGTTCTGGTGTTTAAACTCCTGGGCCATGTGTTTGCACAACGATAATGGCTCTTCCAGGTAATGATGGACAAGGTGGCAAAGGTATTTAACTTCCTCACAGGTGCCAGGTGCCACCTCCAGCATTGGGAGTTATTTGTGAACCACACGTGGTGAGTCTCGTTCCCAAATGGCGCAGCAGAGGGTGTGGGGACGAACCCAGCTCAGTTCAGCCAATGTTGCTGAGTTGACAGGTGCCTCCTGCGATGCCCAGCCGGTGTGTGTCATCACCCCCTGGCCTCAGGGAGCTTGCAGCCATCAGCCTGGGTGATCTGCCTGTGGGCTGTGAGGTCGGGCAGTGTTGGCCCCTAAATTTCTTCTTGTGGGGATTTATGTGGAAGGCTCCAAACAAAGGCTGCTGCTTGGGCCTGCTGGGCAGATACCACTGGACAAGAGAGAAGGAAGCAGAAGGGAAGATCAAGGTAAAGAGGCGGGAAGGAACAGGCAGGGAGGAACACCAAGGCATTTGCTATACCTGGAGCTTAGCTGTATGGAAGGGTGTGGCAGGAAAACCCAATCTGGGAACCCAATCAAGAGAGACCTTGAGCATCTTTACTATGAAGGTTGCCTACAACCTAAGGACCAACCACAACCTGTTAAACACATGCTGGGCACAGAGCTGGGCACCCATGAGGTACTAGGTGGTTGTTGACTAAGCAAAGCAGGTCTGCAATTAGGATCCTCTGCAGCTTCTGTCATAACTCCTGGTGGAAAAGCCCCAGGGCTGCCCTCTAAGCTGCTGGGTACCTGAGCCAAATGGTAGTTTCTGCAAGCTGACCTCTTAGACCTTGGTCTGCAAGTATCCTGAGCATACATGCTGGGGCTGCAGGCTTCCATCTGAGCCCACCTGCTCCCATATTCTCTGATAGGGAAGTGAGCCTCGCCTTCACACAGTTGCAGAGCAAAGTCATTGAGCTGCCCTGGCTCAGCACATATGCCTCTTCACCCAGAAGGCCACAGTGTCCCAGGGAAGCAGAGAGAGGGTATGGTGTAATGTTCATGCCAGCACTGTTAGCCATTAGTGTAGTACAAATGGAGACTACAATGCCACACCACTGTGCATCCATCAGAATAACTCTAATCAGAAACACTGCAATGTCAAGTCAGTCCATTCGGAGGCAGAAAAACTGGAGTGCTCTCACACTACTGGTGGGATATCTGCTTGGGAAGACAGCTGGGTACTTTATTAATAAGTTAACACATACCTACTGTGCAATCAAGCCATTCCATTCCTGGGAAAAGAAATGACAGCCTATGTCCATACTAGTACACAGTTGCTCATAGCAGCTTTATTCATAACTACCAAAGAGTGGAAGCTGAACACAAAGGGTTGCACCCACCCACAGCAACAGGTCCTTCTCAGCTGCTCATGAGGGCAGCTGCTTCTCCTCTGGAATTTAGAAAGAATGGAATTTTCCTTCTTATATTTTAAAAAAGTGATTCTTCCTTCTCCCTCTTCCTTTCCTGCTCACATCGGTCCATTCTGCAGGAGGCTGAATGTCAGCAGTGGAGGTGCCCCATCCCCGGGGGACGTCTCCACTCGTCCGTCCTAAGAGTCTATCAGCAGGGAAATGAATAAGCAAACTGTGGTACATCCATTCCATGAAATACTATTTAGTAATGTAAAGGAATGCAGTATTGAAACAGACTATGATGTGAATGAATCTCAGAATAATTGTCCTGAGGGAAAGAAGCAGAGAAGAAAGGGAACATGCTGTACTATGGTATTTATTCACAATTCTAGGAAATGCAACCTAATCTAAAGTAGATTGCAGTTGCCTGGGGATGGAGAGCAGGATAGGTTGTCAGGGAGCAGTTAAAACTCACAGAAAAAGATTTACATATGATGGATATGTTTACTCCCTTGACATGGTGGTAGATTCACAGGTGTATACAGATGTCAAAACTTCAAAGCACACACCTGCAGTTTATTGTATGACAATTACATCTCAATGAAGTTGCTTTTAAAACATAAAAACGTGGCCAGGTCCTGTGGCACATGCATGTAATCCCAGCGACTCGAGAGGCTGGGGCAGGAGGACCACAGTTTTGAGACCAGATTCAGCCTGCATCACTTAGTGAGACTTTGTCTGAAAATTTAAAAATAATAATAAATAAAAAGTAGACTTTGGGGTTTTCTTTTTTTATAGTTTTAACTTTGGTATAGTTTTAAATGTACAGAGTGACAAGAATAGTCAAAGATTCCCCTGTCACACTGCCCAACTCACCAGTTGCTTACATTTATCTCATTTGCTCTCTCTCTCTCTCTCTCTCTCTCTCTCTCTCTCTCTCTTTCTCTTTCTTTCATGTCTGAACTATTTGAGAATTAAATTGGAGACATCATTCCCCATTAATCTTAAATACTGCAGTGTATATTTCTTAAAAGCGAGACCTTCTCCTACTTTCCATGCTACAGTTACCAAGATCTGGATATTTAGGTAGATTCAGAACTGTGATCTGAGCTGGACTCCAAAGGCAAGTATCACGCCTGTCCTAGCTGTCTCCCTGCCCCCCAGGATCCACTCCAGCATCTCCCAGCATATTTGGCTGTCCCATCACTAACCCCTATCACCTGAGCCCACGCACTGACCATTACTTACTGGTCCTCTGACCTCAGACCTTCACCTTGGGTCCCTGATGCATGCAACAAACACACCCAGGGCTCTGCCCCCAGGCCAGGGAGGGTGGATGAGAGGATGTTTGGCGGCATCTTTAGCGAGAAGCATTCAAGGGGTAGGATTGTAGTTCCAGCAGCCCGAGGTACACAGGGCCATTGTCAGCTCTAGACACTCAAACAGCGTGGTATGCAGCCTGACCTCATGTCAGCCAGGGCCCCAGCTGCCTGGTGCCCCCTGCCCAGCCTCTCCCTGCCCACCCCTCATGTCCCTGGCTGAACACACAGGGTCGCACCCACCCACAGCAACAGGTCCTTCTCAGCTGCTCATGAGGGCAGCTGCTTCCCCTCTGGAGTTTGGGAAGTATGGAATTTTCCTTCTTATATTTTAAAAAAGTGATTCTTCCTTCTCCCTCTTCCTTTCCTACTCACATCGGGCCATTCTGCAGGAGACTGAATGTCAGCAGTGGAGGTGCCCCATCCCCGGGGGACGTCTCCACTCATCTGTCCTGCTTCTTGGAGCCTCTTTCTCCTGATGCTAGAACACACGACTTGTATCTCCCCAGACACAGCTGTTGAACACCTGGAATGAGTAAGGCCAGGACCGGCCACCCGTGCGGTCACCCGGACAGAGAGCCTGGCCCGTTGGGGATGACTTTGGCTGGCCAAATCATCACGTTGCCTCTCCTGGGTGGTTTCAATGCGTGAGAGGTGGCCGGCTGACACGGAAAGGCCACCAAGGAGGGGAACACGTGCAGGAGCTCAGGGTGCAGAATCACATGTGGGCCTGAAACGGAGGAAGGGGGAAAGGGCAGGCTGGGCAGCTTGGGGTCGGGCCGAGACTGAGAGGAGCTGGCGGTGCCAGGGCAGGAAGCAGGGGGCCACACACGACGGAGAGCGAGTTCCCGCCTCCCGCAGCCCTGCCAGGCCTCCCTCAGATTCTCACAGCGCCTGGCTCTATTTGTTTCCTGGAGCTGCCTAGGTAACAAATGACCACACACTGGAGACCTTATAAGAGTCCTGGAGGCCAGAAGTCTGACGTCGCTGCTGACAGCCTGGGCCCCTGCTGGAGGCTCTCAGGAGAATCTGACCCAGGCCTCTCCCAGCTTCCGTGGCTTCAGCCACCCGTGGTGTTCCTCGGATTGGAGACACATCACTCTGGCTTCTGCCTCCATCTTCACATGGGTCACACATGGGCTTATCAGCCATGTTTCGAGGTATCTTCCTTCTGTCTCTTGTGAGGACGTCTGCTGCTGGATTTAGGCCACTCTCCTCCAAGCAGGGAGTGAGGGGGTCCCATCTGAAGACCCTCAGGTTCATTATATCTGTAAAGATCCCTATTCCAATAGGGCCTTGTTCCTGGATTCTAGGTGGACATGATGTCAGAGGACACCATTGAGTCCAGTGCATTGGTTATGTGTGAGGATGCTGGTCTTCAGCCTGGGTCCCCGGGGCCTTGCTGTAGAACTCCACCCTGTGAGTTGCTTGGATGAGTGGCTATTCCTGGCCACCCTGAGAACCTTCCATGCTGAGAACCAGCATAAGGCTGATGGAAGGGAAGAGTGAGGGCTTTTCCACAGGTTGAGGTGGCTCTGCTAGTCTCTGAGACTCACTCTTCCAGACCAAGACTTCCCAGTGGCCCCACTGGCCCATGGCTGTGGGGCACCCTTGGCAAGGACATGGGAAGAAAGGTTTTGATGGGGGAAAGACCTGCACACGGTGCTGGCAATAGACAGCTTGTGGGTTGTGGATGTTCCGAGATCCTAGAGCGGGCAGAGAGACAGGGAGAGGTAGAGACACAAGAGACACCTCCCTTGGCTTCTTACCAGGAGATCACTCATAACTGATCCCTCTGAACCTCAGTGTTCTCACCAGAAACTCAGTTTTACAAATGCTGATTGAGCACGGACTAGGTTCCATAGTCTCACCAGTGACCAGGACAGGCCATGAAGAAAGCATAGCCCTGGGCTTGGCAAACTCCCAGTGGGATGGAGGGGTAGGGTGTGGTCACATGGTGAGGTTACCCACACCAGCACTCAGTATGAAAGCCACAGAAGCAAGCTGGCAGCGAGGTGGGCAGAAACGCCCCCCATCCCAAGGAGGTGACGCTGAGCTGAGTCATAAAGGAAGCTGAAGAGTTAGTCAGGAGAGGGGCTGGGAGTATAGCTCAGCAGTAGAGCATGTGCCTAGCATGCAAGATCTGGGTTTGATCTCCAGCACCACAAATAAGAAAAGAAAGAAAAGTTTAAGCCATTTTAGGGTTGGGGATGTAGCTCAGTGGGAGGATGCTTGCCTGATGTGCACAAGCCCTGAGTTCAATCGCTGGCACTGCAACAATAAAACAAAAAACAAGAATGACAGCCTGGGAGCCTAGCTGTAAGCTCTGGAGGCTGAGATGGGAGGATCATGAGTTTGAGGCCAGAGACAGCCTGTGCAATTTAAGAAAATTTTCCCAGAGTAAAAAATTTAAAAAGGAACTGAGGGTGAGGTTCAGTGGGGTAATAATTGCCTAGCATGGATGAGGCTCTGGGTTCTCCCCCTAGAAAAGGAAGGAAGGAAAGAAGGAGAAAAAGCAAAAGAGTTAGGAGTTAGGACAGGAGGGCCCTGCAGTCCAGGCTGAGCTTGTAGCATGAGTTCTCATTGGGCTCCTGGAACTGCTTGATGAATTCACAAAGTGCCTGGGGGAAGGGTAAGGAGTATGCTGGGAAGCCCTGGTGAGGAGTTTGCAGAGAGGCAAAAAGCCTTGAACACAAAGGAGTTGGGATTTTCTTCTGTACCTGCTGGGGGCTGATGAAGGCTGTGCAGCAAGCTGCAGTATGAACAAATTTGCAGTACAGAAAGATCACACAGACATCAGGAGGGGACTGCAGGGCACGGGCTGAGAGCGAGGAGACAGGCAGAAAGCCACTGCACCATCCCCATGAGAGATGAGGGGGCAGTGGCGGGCGATGGAGAGGAAGAAATGGATGCAAGGGGCATTTGAGGGGCAGCACACACAGGGCTCAGTGACCTTACACCAGCCTGCTTGGTGGGCCTGTCTATGGGTCACAGGAGATAATGGATGTGATGCGCTTTGAAAACTGCAGAGCACCTTGCCCTGGCACAGCAGCTGGTTTGAGCTGGATCATAAAGTGTAGCCTGTCTCCCCCTCCCAGGCTCATCACTGCTTTCTTTTGCTTGTAAGCAAAGGAGAGAGGGGAGGCGAAAAACAGAGACATTAAGTGCCAAAGCTTATGGTAATACAGCATTAAGGTTGAAAATGTAATCTCCTAGGAGTCAGGAAATTCCAAACCAGGGGTTTCCATGGCAACCCAGCCACACTGCTCCTCTGTCCATTCTGGCTCTGTTTTCCTTGTTAAATATGATCCCGTCGTATATTATATTTTATCGAGGTAAATGTGTTACCCACAGCGTGCAGAGCTCCAGTCAGCAGCACACAGAGCTGCAGGAAATGAGTGTGTGTGTATGGATGTGTGTGCACGTGTGCCTGTGCACACATGGCAGGGGGCAAGTGTCTTCAGAATCAGCCTGATATAACACAGCCACCTCTGAGGTCCTTGTATCTAATAAATGGGATGTAATCATTAAGAGCAGCTCCTGTGAACATCAGTGCTTTGTGTTCAGAAGGGGTCACTCAGGGTGCCTGCCCCTGGCGCTGGGGGTACAGAGCAGTTCCCTCACAGGCCCCAGGAGGAGTTCCAGCCCGCTCCAGCAGGGCCGTCCCCACCACCCCAGGCTCCCTCCTGGATGGAGTTCTGAGGAGGTAGATTGGAATTACCTGGTCCAGTGGCTCTTCATGCACGCCAGCCAATTGGAGATCATCTGTCACTGTGTGTTAGCATCCCAGGGTGCACAGGCACAGGCAGGCAAGCAGATGCAGAAAGGAAATCTGATGCTCCTCCAGAGCACAGTGAACAAAAGGCTTCCCCAGTGGCACAGAGATGTCAGGAAGGAGATGGGAGAAATGGACTGGGGCGGAGGGCACCTAAGTAGTGGAATGTGTGACAGAGAAACATCTGCAAGATAATGTGGTGGAAAGAGCCTGGAATGTGAGAGTCAGGCTGCCAGCGCTCAGTCATCTCCTGGCCATGTGGTCTTCAGCAAGAGCCTTAATTTCCCTTTGTCTTGGTTGTTTCATCTGCAAAATTGGGATAAAATTACCATTAACCTCACATGGGGTTGTTGGAGGATTAAACGGGATAATTGATGCAAAAGCTCCCTGTAAACTTCTAAATCCCTATACAAATGTCACTCTTCCGGGTTGCTCTAGAAAACCGTGCTGGATTCTAGACTTACACCACGGACTCTAGATATGTTGTGGTTCAGCCCAGAATTTTGTGGTGGATTTCAGAATGCATTGATGGATCTAGACCAGAGGTGGGCAAATTTTTTTCTCCAGAGACTCCTTAAATATTTGGGGCTTTGAAGGCCATGCTGTGACTGCTCTCCTGTGACCACCCAACTTTGCCAGTCACAGTGCGCAACTGAATGAGCATGGCTGAATTCCAAAAAAACTTTATTTACAAAAAATAGAATTGGGCAGGATTTGGTCCTCCATGAGCCCTAGTTTGCTGACCTTGCCTACAATTTTCTATGTAGAAAACCATGGGCTATTTGTAAATGCTGCTTTCTGTTCAGAATTCAACTCCCTCTCCTCTATAACCTCTCACTTCCCACCCTCTCCCACAGGTATATAACCTCTTTCTTTGTCTAACCAACTTCACCTTCCAGAACCAGTTAGCGCTGCCTGAGCCCACTTCCTTCTCAGACTGGGAGATCTTTCAGGCAGCCAGCTCCATGCCCCAGTTCCCAGGCCTTAGTCAGTGTTTTGTTATGTGAGCAGAACATAGCATCCGGGGACCTGGGAGGTTCCTTTCTCTCAGGAGGCCTGGGAGCTGGATGGTTTCAGAACCCTTTGACCCGGGCATCCATCCTCCAGCCAGGGGCTGCTCCCTCAGAGCATATAGAACAGTCAAGAGGCAGGATCACCTTGGCTGATGCACGCCAACTCTATGCCCGCATCATAGCCTGGAACCAGCCTGCACCCTATGTAGGTGTGAGGGGGCACTGGGCAATGAGCCAGGTGGCAAGAGCAGGTCAGCAGAAAGTTCCAGCTCAGGTGCACAGGTAACACTCTGCAGCCCCTCCCTCCAAGGGCAGGAGGTCAGTGTCATCCATTTGTGCTCATGATGGCAGAGAGGTCTCTGCAGACTGCCCTCGGGGAGCCTCAGCATCCATTAGCCTGAAACTGTGGAAGCTTCCAGAAGTGCAGCAGGCTTTCAGCTTTCACATTGGCAGGCTTTCCTTCTCCTCCCCCTCCCGGGCAGAACAGACGGGCAGATTTGAGTTGTGTAACTCGCCTCTGAGTCACGCTTCCCCCAGCACGGCGTCTGCTTTCTGCCTGACAGAGCGGAGCTTCCTCGAGACACAGACAGGCAGCTTGTCCAGAAGTCAGGGCTGGGTGGCTGGGGCTTCGGCCCCCAGTACATTGGCTAAGAAGACATCACTTTCAATTACACTGATGGAAGAATAGGTACAGGAGTGCTTGTGCATGTGTGCAGTGTGGGTCCACAGGCGTGTGCGATGCGTGCATACATACATCGTGGCATGCACGTGTGGCTGGCGCAGACCGTGGGCGTGTGGGTATGTGATTGCATGTGTGCCTGTGTGCGGGCTCTGTGTGTGCACACTCGTATGCTTCTGTGCGTGTGGGAGGCTGTGCTGCACTCGTGACCGGGGATGTTCACTGCTCAAGCACATGCTCTGTCTGGGTCCAGGCGTGTCTTTAACTTAGGACTCAGCTTCTTCTGGAGGACATGATGGCCTCCAGCCTCCAGCCCCAGCAGATGAATATTTTATTACCTGGCCTTGTCCATGGCATTAGGCAGCTTTCCCATGAAGAGCTGGGGCTGATCAAACTCTGACAGGCAGGCAGGCAGAGCCAAGGGCTGTGACGACCAGGTCCCGGAAAGCAAATCACCCACACACGTCACGGGGGCCTCCCAGATGCCCACGGTCAGTGTCATTAGGAGCTGATGAGTCAGCCCTTTTTCCCTTTCCCCTAAGTGTGAAGCCGGCACACCCATAGGACAGAGGGTGTAGCAGTCTCCCTCCCGCTTCTCCTGAGGCATGTTTTCCCCGCTTCGTCGTGGGGCAAGCTGCTCCCTGGGGAAGCAGAAGGTCACTGTACAGCCCCAGCTGGCAATGACATCCTGACTTCTCCCCAGATGCTGGGAATGGGGGTGAGGCAGCCAAGCGGAGGAAGGATCCAGGGCCGCAGAGCCAAGAGATTGTGGCCAGCACAGGCAGCCACAGCCTCCTGCACCCAGCATAGAAGGACCCAGCCCAGGGCTGCCCCGGAGCTGTGCTCCCCGGAAGCTGGCCCTGAGACAAGGATTTGGGTGCAAACTATTTATCAAGGTGGAGACCCCAGCCCATGACCACTGTGGGGACATGGGTGGAAAGACTGTGAGCAAAGACTAGCAAACCGAGGATGCGTTTGTGACTAGGTTATCTCCATGGCTCACTCTCCTGGAACCATTATCTGCAAGGCTGGGTAAGGACAGACCTCAGGCTTTCTCACTATGGAATCAGTATTGGTGAAGGGCCGGCTGCCAAAAGGGCAAAACCAGCACCCTGGGCTAAGCCCAGGAAGCTTTAGGCATATGGTGATCCATGGAGAAGGCCCAGAGTATGAGCTCTGCCTTGGCACTTGGGCAGGCAAGCAGCCTCCCCTGTGCCTTTAGAGCTGGTGACATCCAGGCCCTTGGACTCCTCTGCATTTGCTCTCCCAAACTCCTGGGTGGCTCCAATGGTAGCAGAAGAACTCTAGGTTACTTCTCCTGTCTCTCAGGAAGATGGCTCCAGAACAGGAAGTCCTAGCCTGGGAGCTGGTGCATGGGCCCAGGTGGAACAGGGGCTGCTTACTGGCTGTGAATCCATTTGAGCCCGAGCTGCTGGAATGGGGAGGTGAGATGCTACACCTGGAACCCTCCAGCTGAGGGGCCAGGTGCAACATTCCTGGTTGACTGACTCCCTATAACAACATGGAGACGACTCCGTGTCTGGGATTCCACGTGAATAAGACATAAAAGGCCCCAAACAAGATCACTATAAAGATAAACACCATAACGGAACTGAAATAGCAGCCTTCCTGGTCTCCCAACCCTTGAATCCCACTAGCATTTTCTTTGCACCTGTCTCGTAACTACTTCTGACTGCTGCCAGGCTCTGTCTGGGGAGGTAGTGAGACTCACAATAGCACTCATGCTAGGCTCTTACCTTGTGTCAGGCCCACACTTGGCACCATTGCCTTATGTCACACCCAATAGCACAATGGCCCAAGGGCTCCCAGCTGCACTTCATAGATAAAGAAACAGGTTCTAAGAAGGCCTGGTTCACTCCTCTGGCCACCTGTGAAGGGAGTGGCAGAGGTTTTTTTGGGCTCTGAGCCTGTGGAGTCCTCACACACCTCTCCATCTGTTTCCCATAAGTCTGTGCATCCTTTGGTCCACTCCGCCAAGCTTTCTGCAGAGCCACCAATAGTGGACAAAATGCCAGGCCCTGTGTATCTCCTGTTCCTCTCACAAAGAGTGACTGACGTGTGCCTTAGCAACCATTTGCAGGGTCCAGACCAGCTCCACCCTCAGGCCCTAAGCCACCCCCAGTGGCCTTCCATACCCTCTTCCCAAAGAGCAAAGTGGAGTTCTGCCCCAGGGAACTGGCAGACATGGAGTCACATGAACTGGTGTTCAAAAGGTACTCCCACAGCACCGTGCTGTGTGGTCCCGGAGTCGGGGTGGGGTGGTTACTTAGTGTCTCTGGGCTTCTATTCCTTCCATGGTGATTCAGGCCCCTCCTAGTAACACATGAAGGATGGAACTCAAGAGATAAATGGTAGGCCCCAGCAGCAGAGACCCTGCCCTGCAGGAAGCTCACAGTGAAACGATGTCCACCTGACTGGACTGCAGACTTCAGAGAACAGCGAGTGGGGTTTGCCTGTCCCTGTGCCCTCCAGGCCCAGCCCAAGGCATACCATGTGGGCTCCTGACAAACGGCAGTGCTCTTGAGTCATCCTCAGTCTAGCGGCACTTACGAGCACTCTCCCTAGCTCAGGCCTGTGGAGGCCTTGACCAGAGAACAAACAACATGTGCTTTGTTTCCAGGATGCAGGACTGTGTACGTGCCTCAGAAATGGTAGCTGTGCCCTGCTTGCCCTATTTTTCATTGGCCTCTGTCCTTGGTCCAACAACTGTAGTCACAGGCAGTGAGAGTGAAGTCCCCTGCCTGTGCTGAGTGAATGTGTAAGGTGAATGAGGAGGCCGGGTGGCCTGCCCACACAAGGACCCAGCAGGCCAGATCTGTCACCAAGGCAAGGCCTGAGTCTAGCTCCCTGGTCTATAGTGAGGCTGCCCCCTGGCCCCTAGCCCCGGCCTCTCTTGCTGGGGCTTCCCCACTGTCCAGGCTCCTCCTCCTTCCCCACCACCCAAGGAGATACTCAGGTGGCCTTCAGCTCCCCTCTCCCCCTTCGTCTTGTCCTGCCACCATTCCCATGCTTTTCTTTCTCTTCCCCTCCCCTAGGACACACTCTTGCTTCCAGCTCCGTTCCATGCCACGGTACTGCAGATGGTGCTTCTGGGGAGTCTTGCTCATCAGTGGGCCATCGAGACATTCCCACTCACACACCACCAGACAGCAAACCCCACCCAGGCCGGCCAGCACCCACGCGCCCACCTCCTCTCCCTCCTCCACCGCCCTGATGCCTATCTCCCTTCACATAGTCTGGGTAACAGGGGAGCCGTGGAGTCCATTCCTTGCGCTGCCACCCACTGCTGCTACAGCCGGGGCCTCCCGTGCCAAGCCTGGCACCAGCAGCAGGCGCCATGGAGGGCAGACAACTAGCTGGGGTATGAAAACCTCCATTCACGTCGGTATCAAATCCCTGGCTGGAGAGAGAGACAGGTTTGCTCCGGGTCCGAGACATCGCTGGTGAAGGGAAAGCCGATACCCAGGAGGATCGCCCGGTTAATGCGGCCTCTGTTCTTTTCACCTAGCAGGCCAAGCACAGCAGCCTGCTTGTGCCTCTGAAATCCTAGCTGGCTCCTGGCTGGGAGCTTCAAGGACTGCAGGGGAGACATTCGGCACAGTGTGCCAGGCGTGCATCCAGCCAGCTCTCCACCAGCCAGGTCAAGGACCAGCGAGGAAAGTCAGAGATGGCGCCGTAGCCACACCCAAGGCACCAGGGGGAAGAGGCCGGCGCCCCATCAATAAGCCCAAAGCCCTCAATTGTCCTCTTTCCCCTGAGCTCCTTGCAAGTGAACACCACATAGAGATCATGGAACATGGGTGCTGAGAGCCCTGAGCAGTTCTCTCATGCAGTTTCTCAACTTTGTAGGGTAACAGACTCCCTCATGAGCCTCATGACCTTGTAAACATAAAGCTATAAACTGTCTCCAAGAAAACCATTGTTCCCCAAATGGAGCATATAGTTCTATAGGATTGACAACCCCAGGCCCACTTGGCTGGACCCACAGAGGCCAAGCTAAGAATAATTTCCAACATCTCCTTCCATAGCTGGGGAAATTTTTAAGTCCAAATAGGGGGATTAGACTTGCCCAGGAAAACACAGCATGTGGTTGGCAGAGAATTGATCACGTTTAACATTTATTTGGTTAAAAATAAGTGTGTCTATTCACAGAATGTGTTTTGCAAATGAAAACTATTGAGCTGGGGGAAGCTCACAGGCTGGCACAGCCTCCATATAGGTCCCTTCATAGGTCCATGTTCCCCTTCTTCTCCAGTGGAAGCTTGTCTAACTGGCCATGTGGCAGTCTACAGTTTCCAGCATCTCTTTCAGCTATGCAGGGTCTTGCCTCTAAGTCCTGCCCATGGGATGTTAACAAAGATGTACAGAATTCTAAATCATAGATTTGAAATGAATGAGTACATCCCCTTATTCTTTTTCCTCATCCCGTTAGGTGGAATGCAGATATGACAGCGGGAGCTGGAGCAGCCACTTTGGACCATGCAATCAAGGCTAGGTATTGAGAATGGTAAAGTAACAAGATGGAAGGAATTCAGGTCACTTATATTTGTAGGACCACCATACCAGCCTGGGCTTTTATCTTCTTTAGATCACTGTTACTTTGAGTGTTTTTGTTTTTGTTTTGCCATTGCATTAGAACAAATGTTTTGGTCACCTCGGTGACCTAGACATCCATAGACCCTGCACCCCTCATCCAGTTTGCCTCCCAGCTCCCCAGAGACAGGCATTCCCAGCCCTTCATCCCGTCTTCCTAACCCCTGTCACTTCCCAACCACTGTCACTGTGCAGAGGCTGTCTTGCTCTCGCTCATTGGTCACACTGAGACCTCCCAGAAGCCCTCGCTCTCACCAGCCTCCCACCCTCCCATCCAGGGCAGCTTTTCCATGATGCATACATGCCTGCTGCCTCATCAGCCCTCCCAGGCCTCCTACTTCCCTCCATCATGAGCGCCACCTCCCAGAGTTTGCTCCTTTGCCTGCCACGCCAGCCCTGGCTAGTCATAGCCCCACGCCTGGTACTTGCTGTTCGCCTCACATGCAGAGCGCCCCTCCCCCCGCCTTACCCAAGCTCTCTGACAGCATTCCACTACTTCCTTGACAGCCTGCTGTGGTCACTCTCCAAGGTCACCTCCTTGGCCAGTCCATCCGGCACTTACTCCGTCCTGTCCCACACCACCTGGTACACGCTCTCCTCCAGCAGGTGACATGAGTCACTGATGCCATCTGTCTCCGAAGTGGAAGAGCCATGATGGAGTGCTAGCTCAGCCCCCAGGGTGCCCAATGCTCATTGTGTGGCCAGCACGGAGCCTCTGCATGAGACGTGCTGAATAGAAATTGCTGGAGTGGGACTCAGAAGCCAGCATTCCTGGCTCCTCCCTCAGGGCCATTTCTATTCCAGGGTGTCCTGTCACTGTGTGGAGGAGCCCACTTCTTTTCCTCCTTCACTTTTTTATATCTTCTTTCTACATGTGTAACCCCAAGGCCAGCCCGACACCTAGGAGGAACAGAGCAGCTGCTCCATTAAGTGTCAGCGCCACACGTGAGCTCACGCAATCACTAGATAGTTGTTTTATTTTGTTTATGTTTGCCAGTCTTGGGAAAAGCAAGCCGAACTCTCTTGCTGAGCTGGCCCTGGTCCACAGACCTGGACAAGCTGGAGGCCAGCCTCACAGAGCAGAGGAGGCCTGGGCCATGCGGGGTGACCTGGCCGAGCTCCCCAGCCTCTCCTGGGTGGGTCTTTGAAGCATTTCTTTTTGCCTAGGTGATGTAACCGGACCCAAGGAGCTGGTCTCCCACCTTGCTGGTGGGGGAGGGCCAGAGAGGTGAGAGGCAGGGTGATCCAGGGCGGCTGGCCGCGTGATGGAGTTGTTTGGAGAAAGACAGTTTTGTTCTGCCTGAGTGTTTTTCCACATGACTTCATCCTCCAGCAGGCCCGGCTTGGGCCATATTTTTCGATAGGCCCCAGCCCCAGCTGCACGGACAGCCCCTGAGCCTGTCCCCGGGTGCCTGTGCCAGGACAAGCAGGCTCTGTTTGCCACCCCAGACTGAGTACCTCGCCAAACCACTCACTGGTCTGTGCAGGGCCATGGGCCAGGTGGGACCCCAGGCTGGCCAGAGCTGCAGGACTGAAGGCTCCCCTCCCTGCTGGACTGAGCTCATACTGGGCCTTCCCTGCACCTCTCTGAGCCTAGTTTTCTCCCCAGCAAATGGTGAAAGCCTCTATCAGGGTTCATGGGGTCACTGGGGTCTGAAGTCAGCCCAATGGGGTGAGGACACAATAGGCCTTGTTCCCGTCCAGGATGACAGCTCCCAGATTCGCTGCCTCAGTGAGCACCTCCTGGGCAGCAGCTGCCCAGGGGTCTACAGACAGACAAGGAAAACAAAGAGTCACAAATTGCTGTTGTCACAGTTATAAGGGACAGTGGGCAGGGTGCTGTGATCACTTAGATGCGGGATGATCACCTCTGTTGTTGGGGTACAGGGAAGAGGGGGCAAAGAAACCCTCTCAGAAAGAGACTCTTAGGTTCAGTCTTTACCTATGCTGCCCAATGTGCAAAGCAGAACCAGGGACCGTGGCGCTGCATACAGGAAAGGAGGAGGCTGATTGGGGTGTCCATGAGGGTGCGTCCAGTGCAGGAGGCAGAGCCCCAGAGAACAGTAGGATGTGCAGGAAGGACGTGTCCTCATGCCTTGTGGAAAGTCCCAGATTGCGTGGCAGCCCCACAGGGCCTTCAGAGACCCAGAAGCAGCCCATGTGTTTGTTCAGCCTCCCCCAACGGAATGGCTTTTTGCTCTTTGTCTTCACATGGTCAAAAGATGGCTGCTGCAGCTCCAAACATCACATCTATGGACAATTCTATTCAAAGCAGAAAGAAGGGGAGACCTGGGGCTCAAGGACACTCTTCTTGCCACTGTCCTGAAGCCCCCATAGAATAGCCCTTGATTCTCATGGACTCAGTCATTGGACTGATCACTCCTGTTGTAAGGGAGGCTGGGAAGTTTCCTCAAAAATGGAACTAAGATTGTCACGATTGGTTTACACTGGGCCTGGAAGGGGATTGATACTGGAGTCTTCTGCCTACCACCCAAATGTGTTCTAGGAGCAGGGCAGACAGCTAGAAATGGGGAACAGCTACTGGTGGGCAGTGAATGGGACTGTCACACACTTCTAGGGTAAGTGATCAGCATGAGATTCTGTGAGGCTCAGTGTGGTAAGGAATGAGGGGAGGAGAGTCAGCTCAGACAAGAATTTAAATGGAAACCTTCCAATCTGGGGCGTAGACCGGGGGCATCCATCCACAAACCCTGGAGCCAAGGCTCTTGTATGTTTTGGACCCAGCCTGCTGGCAGCGGTGAGCACTGCCTAGCAGGGCAGAGACAGCTCAAGGGGGGCCATGTTGCTGTCTCTTTCTATCCAGGCAGAGCCGTGAGTCACTCAGGGTATAGGCCAGGTCTTATTCATTTCAGTGTCGCTAGCACCTTACATGATGCTTCTACTGCTAATGAGGACGGCTGAATGAGTGAACGAACAGATGAACCAATGAATGACATGCACAGCATCTCCTAGCATCAGCTCCCTCCTCTGCATCATGGCATCAATAGTAACAAATCCTTCTCGCGTGACCACTGAGGAGTTGAGAGGGGCTGCTGCTTCCTTCACAAGAAATCTGCCTTGGGCAGCAGTAGGAGGAGATGGAAGGCCGGCCATCCTGAACCCCCATGGTGCCAGGCATAGGACCCCACCTGCCATAGGCATTCACAACTTGACCTGGAGGAGCCCGGGCAGACACCCTGGATTTTCAGAAGAGGCAGCAAGGGAGCACCTGCAGCAGCCTGGTGGGTCCTGCCAAAGATGGCGATGGGAAAGCAATGAGCGTAAACAGCTGTCCGTCCCTGGTAATGCAATTAGGAGCTAAAATATTAAGCATTTTACGACAGGACATGTATCTCCAGCATAACGGAGCTGCCTCTTGCAAAGCACGCACTGTCCAGGCTGGAGGCAGACAGACCCATGTCCCAGGCCAGCGCGTCTGCCAGGGTGGCAAACTCCCAATACATTGTCATCTGGGAGCTCCTAGGACCGAGTCTTGATGGGGACCATCAACATTACAGGCACCATTTACTGAGTGACTATTGTGTATCAGGAGCACTGTCGGGAACTTTCACACAGCTGAGCCACTTTCTTAGTAAGGAAGAAATGTGGGGCAGAAGATGGATGGGGAGATTGACGTTCAATGGTGTAAAATCACTTGCTGTGGTCCCACACCACACAGTAGGCAAGCTGAGCAGAGGCAGCTACCGTCCTTTGAGGAAGCCAGAGCTCCTCGTGGACATGAGAAGGGGGGCACAGAGGAGAGCAGTAGATGAGGAATGTGACTTTTGGCTTCTCCTGGAGTGTCCCACAGAGCTGGTGCTTCTCTGTGGCCCCGGTGTCCTAGTTGTAAGACACACAGATGTTTTGCTGATTTGGATCTGAAAACACCCAGATTGCAGGGCTCTTTGTGTCTCAGAGGAAAATATGGCTGACCACTTCTTTACTTTGATGGCAAGTGACAGATTAATAGGTTTATGAGCCGACACAGATTAGTGGTACTAATGGTGGAATTTCAGGTATTTCAGCAAAAAGTAAGGATGTCTCGGAGCACTTCTAAAAATGCACTTCTTAGGCAACCAAACATTTCTAGGCACATGTTTACAGACCACTATCTGTGCCTAAATCTGGGCTGCCCCCAAGCCTCATGGAATATCTAAGAAGGACAAACATGCAGCCTTATACCCCGTGAAAAGATGTTTGCCAAAGCCCTTTTCTCATTTCTCATCACACATTCTTACTGAAACTTTGCAAAAGAAATGTGACTTTAGCTCACTTTTTAGATACAGACACTGAGGTTTGAAGGATTTTACAATGGCACTTATGGCCCTGCCAGGACCCACACTGGTGAGCACTTGCTGCATACTAAGCTCTGACCCTAGTAGACAGATGTCTGTCCTCCCTTAAGGAACTTCTGGTCTGGACAGGGGAGAAAGGTATTGGGATAGTAACCATGGAGATAAAGAAGCAGCTACAGACTCCAGAAAGGAGGAGAACAAAGGGGGTTAGAGGAAATACTCAAAGACCTAAATGAGTAGGGATCCTTGGGTGAGAAAGTAGCATTTACCCTGACATGGAGGCACCCCAGGCAGCGGGACCAGAGTGTGCAAAGCGGCAATATGCTCCTAGTGGCTGAGACGTGGCCCACGTGCCCGCAGGGAGATCAGCAAGGCCCCCAGCTTTTCAAGGACTCCCACAATGTGCCTCCACTTCCAGCCCAAAGGAGAGCTCAAACCTGAGATTTCTGACCTCCATCTCAGGCCCTCTCCCAGCACCCCAGGGCTAGTCAGCCCCAGCTCTGGGGAGCCTGCCTACCTCACAGCAAGATGCTCCTCTCTGCCTGACCCTTCCCACCTGCCAGGATCCCTGCAGTGCACAGAGCCCATGACTTCCTTTGCCCTCTGGCCCCCTTCCTTGACCCCCAGGCAGCATTCCTGGGAGCAGGGATGGGGCTTGAGGGAGCAGGGGCCCGGCAGGCTGGGCTGCTCTCACGAGCAGTACATCTGGAAAGGGAGACGGGAATGTTTGTGTCTGAAATTTAGCTAATATCCCAGGAATTTCTGCTGGCGCTCTGGAGGGCTCCTAGGGGATGCAAAGCCAGGATGTCTGGGTTCTGGGGCAGGCAGGCCCGGCTCAAAGCCGCTCTGTCTCCTTGTTCTGCTTCTGTGGCCACCTGGCTACATCTGCAGAGCTGTGGGTCTGTGCGTCCCACCCCCTCCCGTGTGGGAAGCTCTGTTCTGTTGAGTGGGCTTGTGTGTCTGTCTCTGTGTACGCCAGAGTGCACATCTGTGGACGTGCTCCGTGGGGCTGGGGTGGCTGGGGTGTCTGCCAATGGTCGGTGTGTGGATCTGTGGGTGTGTGTGCATGTGTCTGCGCCTGTGTGTGCTCATGTGTGTTGTATGTGTGTGTGGACCAGAGGGCGTGTGTCTCTGCGTATGTCTGTGTGTCCACACATGTGTCTGTGTTTCCATGGGTGTCTCTACACCCAAGAATCTCAGCTTGTCTGGTTGTCTTATCTTGTGACTCTGGAATCTCCATTTCTTGCAATGTTTGGAGGTCACTATATCCAGGCACCTGTCCCTGGGTGTCACGGAGTGTGTGCTAAGCCAGGTCTGCCCTGCCTGGGAGAGGGAGTAAGGCCTCTCTCTGGGTCTGCTCTTGTCTGCACGCCCTGCTTGGCCAGGCTGGGTCTCACCTCCCCATTGAGAGGGGATAGAGTCAACCTGGACCACAGCTGACAGCAGAGAAGGAAAGGGGTGGGGAGAGGCAGGGGTGGTGGGGAGAGATCTGGGAAATGGGCAGCTCTGTGGGTCTGTGTGTGTGGGTGCTCCTGAGTGTCTCTGTGTCTGCGCTTCTGTGTGTGCCCCTGTGTGACTCGTGTGCGTTTGCCCCTCTGTGTACGTCTGCATGTGGACATGCACGCATTCCTCAGTCCGCATGTGTGTCTGTGCACTAGTGTGATCTATGCATGGCCGTCCATGCCTCTGTCTGGCCAAGGGAGGGTCCTGGCTGACCAAGCCTTGCCTTCAAGCTCATCACAAAGAAACAGTGCCCTTGAGCCATGCATAGGCTCTCCTAGGCTCCTGGGCCTGCGTCACTGCTGGCCCGCCTGACAGTTCCCTCTACCCATATGGTCACAAAGCATCCTGGAATTTATCCTCCAGCTGTGTCTCCTTCTAACCCCACACTTCACCCCTGCAGTGCCCATCCGGATCTCCTTCCCCTGCCCTGACAGCTCATTGCTCTGTCCTGGCCCCACTCTCCAGTCCTGTACCTGCCCAGGGCCGCATCATACTTCCTGGAGCAACTCCTCACTCGCCTGCTCAGGGATCACCTAGGGCTCCCTCTGACTGGCCTCATGAAGCCAAACCCACCCCCCTCTGCTGCGAGGCCCACCAGATGTTCTGACCTGTGGGTTGACTCCTTCCCCAGTCCCTTGGCATTTGCCCTGCCAGCCTCTGTGACCAGCACGCTCTCTCCCTGTGTATAATTCAGCTCTGGTCTCCCAGCACACCGCCCCCCCTCCCACCCCAGGAGCATTCCTCTGCAGAGTCCCTGCCCCTGAGTGAAATCGGAGCTCCCTAGGCCCTCTCAGTGCCAACAGGAAGCTGGGCAACTTGGTCTCCCAGGATTCCCTGACAGCTGTTCCCTTTCCTCTCTGTGTCATCACCCTTATCTCCAGTGCACACGTCTGTGCACACATCCCCAACACGGGGTACCTACCCTCCCAGCTACTTCCAAACTCTGCTGTGGGCCGACGACCCCAGGCCTCCAACCCCACTCACCCTCCTTCCCAGCCATTGTGTGCTCTCCATGGGCAGTGCTGCTAACTGCCCACCCCACTGGCCTCTCCCCCACCACCGTGGTACCATGAGGCACCTGGGGCTCTGCTTCTCAATCAGGGGGTGCACCACCCCCCTACACTGTGATAATACCTCAAACACCTGGATAGTCTGTTTTAAATTGTTTATTCTTTATGTTGCATATTAATTTGGGGGAGCTATTGAAACAAATTACCAAAAATTTAGTGGCTTAAACAAATATTTATCCTCTCATAGTTCTGGAAGCCCAAAGTTCAAAATCAAGGTGTTGAAGTCTAGCACAGACTTCCCTTCCTCCAGATCCAGATGGGGACCTTTTCTTGCTTCTTCTGGCTCCTGGCAGCTACTGGCGATCATGGGCCATCTCTGGCGTTCCTTGGCTTGTAGACACATCACTCCATTCTCCCTCCATCTTTGCCTGGCTTTCCCCCTGCCCCTCTCTGTGTCTCCAATCTCTCTGACCTTATAAGGACACCAGTCATTGGCTTTCGGGTCCACCCCACACCCAGGATGATCTCATCTCAAAGGCCCTGTCTCCAAAGAAGGGAACAGCTCACATCCACAGGTGCTGGCCTTAGTACTTGGCATAGCCTTCCAGGGACACAGTTCAAGCCTTGGTGTTCCATTACGGTGCTAGACACAGAGTGAAACTCCAGGGCTGCTTCTTGACCTAAGCAGCTGCGGATGCCAACCAGCAGAGACACAGGACTGTCTGGGCTAAAGGTCACCTTTGCACACCTGGCTCTGGGTCATCCCACGGGACCTTTGGGAAGGTTAAATGTCTGCAGGAATAGCAGCATGGCCCTTCTGCATGGGTGGGCTTTGAAGGAGCTGGAGTAAAGGGCAAGGCTGTCAGGGAGTTGGAGGGATGCAGTGTGAGCTCAAGGCCACCTTTCTGCCCACCTAAGTCTTCGAGGTTTCTGTGTTTTGGGACACCAAAGCGTAGCTCCTGAAGAAATGAAGACCAGCTCAGGAAACAAAGCACCAGTAGGTTCTTGGAGGCCTTGAACAGCACAGCTCTGTCCAGACAACAAGGGATGCAGTGGCAAAGTCTCAGCCCAGGGTCCCCAGGTCCTGGTTGCAAACATTACAAACATTACAGCTCCTGGCTGCAAACACTAATCCACATGCACAGTGAGCCTTGAGTGAGGCCCTCGGGTTCTCCAGACCTCACCTGCAGGGTAACCGTGACTCCAGCCCTACCTGCCTCAAGGTTGCTATGAGGCCTGCACTTGCTTGTGGTCTGATCGCTTCAGTGCCTGCGAAGGCCAGCCCCATGTCACGGTGAAGCGATCACAAGCGTGCAGGGCACAGCAGGAGCAGCAGCCAGGCCGTTGGCTTCATAGTTTTTTAACATGCAGAAAGTGTGAAGGGCAGGCAGATAGGTGGGCAGGTGGCATGGCTGTGCCAGGCGTAGAGCCAGGTACCTGGCCTCAGCACCTCATTTAACTGCGCTACAGGCCCTGCAGGGCACAGAGGTTAGGAGATCCATTACTTTCAGACAGGAGAAGAAAAGCACAATAGCTGACTGAGGTCACATCACTAGGAGGTTTTTGAGTGTCTACAAAGAAGTCGCCAAAATGTGGGTTGAGGTGAAGGCCAGGGTGGCGGAGGGGCAGCTCTGGAAGCTCTGTGTACATTACGAGACCTGCAGGCAAGATAAATAAACAAGTGCTGACTCCCCGGGAGAAGGCTCAGCCACCTTTTACTCTTTCATTGGCTCATGAGCCAAAACAGCTGCATTTTATCATTCCTCAGAAATCCATAAAAGGGCTGGAAAATGCTGGGGCTTGTGGGGAGAATGGATGGGCACTTAAATTTAATTGTGGCCCCCACTGCCTGTGATGGGGCCTTGAGATAAACTAACAGGCCTGAGATTGCTCAGCCTAGCCGTGGGGAGAGGTGCTATGCCCAGGCCCACCCTGACCTCCCTCTCTGTCCCCCTTTATCCTCATGCCCAGGATGCTGTCCTGAGCTATTGGAGTGTGTGTGTGTGCGTGTGTGTGTGCGCGCACGTGTGTGCACTGGCCCGGGAGCTCTATGAAGTCAGGCAGGGTCCCCCCAGGCCTGGGCCCACCTAGGCCTACACAGTCGGACACGCAGGAAGCTTCTACTCCTCACAATGGCCTTGCCTGGCAGGCCCTGCTCACCCTTATTGGCTAGCACAAGGTCAAGCCTGGACCTCAGGGGCTGACTTTGTGCATCACAGGCTGCGCAAGTTGTTGAGTGTGCAAGAGACTCAAGGACTCAAAAACTTGTCGGTTCTACCTCTTGAGTGAACATGATGCAAGTGCCTGAGATGCGGCACTTCCAATGAGCTCTGGGGTGACGCCAATGGGGATGTTTTGCAGATCCCAGCCTGAGTCACAAGCCTCCCTGAGTCCATATGCCCAGTGCTAGGTAGGTAAGAGGCCTTCTCTGAGGCCCAGAGAAAGGCAGAAACTCTGTGAGGTTACACCATGGAGAGAGTGGCAGAAAGTGACTGCCACCCACGGCTCTATCCTCTGCTTCAGGATCCTCAACATCATAGGCTCCAGGGACTAGAAAATTAAGGAGACAGCCAAGCAGCCCTGAGTAACCCGTGGCCCCATAGGCCCAGCACTGATGGCAATGTGATCTCTCAGAGAAGTGGAATACATGCCAGCCACAGGGGCAGGTATCTGTAATCCCAGCACTCAGGAGGCTGAGACAGGAGGATCGTGAGCTCTAGGCCAGGCTGGGATAAATAAAATAAAATACATACCTCCCAATTTAAAAATGTTGACAATTATTCTGAAAGTAAGTGTGAGAAGCCTGCTGGTCATACCAAATCTATTAGCAAGTTGGGGTCTCCATAATGTCCAGGTGAGCCTTGCTTTCTGCCCTGTCCCGGGAACACCAGGAGGGCCTCGCTCTCTCTCGTAGCCTCCTGCCTGGATCCTCCCCAGGCTGCTGTAGCAGGAGCCTGGCCTTCCCGCTCTGAATGCTGGGCCAGAATAGGTCACCCTCCCATCCTAGCCCTGCTCAGGAAAAGGCACCCAGGCCACAGGCCCTGCTTTGTGGAAGCCCAGATGGAGAAGCCCCCATGTGTCTGTCAGCTTGTTGCACTATGAGGGCTTGCATATTGCTCTGATGCTCAAAGCTATGCCACCAGGATTTCAAACACCAGCAGGGCCACCCATGGAGGACAAGTTTCAGCTAAGACAGACTAGCAAGAGGGACCTGGCAGACCACTCCTGAAACAATTAGCCATTCAAAACTCTATGAATAGCAGAGAAGCACTGTCAAACATAGTGTCAGAAAATGAGCCCCCCAGTCTGGAAGGCATTCAAAAAACAACTGAGGAAGAGTTGCATCCTCAAAGTAGAATCAACCTTAATGATAGGAATGGAGTAAAGCCCCTGGGACCACCTTTTGCTGTTGTAGTACAACTCAAAATGAGAAGAAACACAGTGGCTGCAATAATGCATGAATGGCACAGTGTTGGGTCATGTTTCGTTCTGCTGTGCTTAGGGTCGCTATGAGTCAGATCCCACTCAACAGCACGCAACACACACACAACACAGGTGGAGAAGGCAAGCTAAAGGATCTGGAAGGCATGGTGCCACAGCCAGCTGTGCCTACTCCTAACTGTAACCTTCCCCAGCTTCAGTTTCCTTATATATAAAGGGGAGCTGACATGGGCCCACAGACTCTCTGTGCACATGGGATGAGATGGGTAACAAGTCCCTACTACCAAGCATGGCTCAGCAGGACAGTCCTTCTTCTAATCCCTACTCCTCCCAACTCGTCTTCCATATACCTGCCTTTGGCTTATTGTTGTTGTTAGGTGCCACTGAGTTGGTTCCAACTCATAGCAACCCTATGTACAATAGAACAAATGAACAAATGAACAATAGTGCTGGGCATGGCACAGTGTTGGAGAAACACTCTCCAACACTATGCCATGCCCAGCACTATTGTCAGTACTTCTCTGATATCCTTAAGGTTTTTAGTGGTGGATTTTTTCACGAGTGGGTTGGCCGGTCCTTCTCCCTAGCCTGTAGCACCTGGTGTTCCCAGGCAGTCTCCCATCCAAGGACTAACCACGCTGACCCAGCTTGGCTTCTGAGATGAGGTGGGAGCTGATGTCAGGGTGCTATGATGACAGACACTGCCTTTGGCTGGGGCGTCTTAAGTGCTACTGACACTGCCCAAGGTCCATTTGCTACCGAAATCTCCTTGCTCTCCCTGGGTCTCCTCCCCTCTCCTACTCTTGACTTCCTGCATCATTTTCACCCAAGCTCTGGCTCCTCTGGGAAATGCCTGCTCAGTAGCAACAGCTTCTCAGAAGACAATGGAGGGATGGAAGATAGATTTCAACTCAAATCCATGCTCTGCCAGACTAGAAGCAGCTGCCTGGGGTGCTGTTAATGAGCAAGGGTCTGAGACCTGTCCACATTCCGCAGGAGGAAGTGCTGCGATCAATTAGTGATGCCTGCCATGGGCTCCACAAGGAGGAGCGAGGGCAGGTGTGAAATGTGCCTGCTGCTCACTACCCGTGAAGAGCAAACATGTCATCTGGGCAGTTCTTCATAACCCATTTGCTTATCTAGACTCCTCAGAGCCACACTTTCAAGTCAGAATGACCATATGAGAGGTGAGAAAATCAGAGACACAGAGAGGTAAAGTGAGTTGCCTCAAGTCCCTAGCAACCACCAAAGGTAGCACCAGAACCTAGTTTTGTCTGATCCCGGACCCCTAGCTTGCCTACTGGCCTTGTTTCTCCCTGCCCTGAGAGCAGCCAAGGGCTGGGGATGAGGATACCCTTTCGCATGCATGGACATTTTCCAGGGCAGCATTTGGGCCCAAGTGTCACATGTCAGAGGAAACACAGGCCTTGTAGACTCCAGAGCAGCTTGTGTGTCCTGCAAAGTCCTTCCCCATTGCCAGAGCTCAGCCTCCCCATTTATAAAGTCTGGGGAGCATTACCTCTACTGGGTTAATGGTAAGGGCCTCTGACCCCTCTCTGCCTCCAGCACAGCCTGTAAACAGCCCTGCAGAAGGAGAGAGGAACAGGACCTCACACAGGCTCGTCTCCACCACTGCAAGATTCTGCCAATCCCCAAACCAGCAGGAAAACATTCCTGTCCCAGCAGGAGTGGGGTCAGACTAGGCCCAGGCTGCTTTACCCCACGGTTCAGGATCCGCACCCTCTCCCACCTGCCTGGTGACTCAACCCACAGTTCTGCCCTGGCAGCCTTGGCTGGTGGCACCTCCTGGTGCTGCGTCACCTGGCGGGAGAGAGCCGGATGAGATAGCGTCTGGACAGGGATCAGGCTGTGGTGAAAGGGAAAGCTCTTTGCACACGTGGCCGAGTCTCCTCTTATTTATTTGTTTATCTCTTTTGCAATTCTCAGCCCAACCTGGGCAAACCTGGGTGTGAAGCAGCCAGGAAGCTCATGTCTTTCCTGCAGCCTGGCTTCCCATGGAAAGGCCCCAGGATTATGCTTCCAGCGTTTACCAGCAAAAGCAACATTCTAACTGGAAGCCCTTATGGCCAAAAAAGGTCTTCGCACCAGGAAAAGGCAATAAGCCAGCCAAGTACACAACTCTGTGGGGGGGTCTTAAGAACAAGAGACAACAAAGAGAAGCAGATGCATAGTATTAATTTAGTACCTACTGTGTCCCCAGTAGCTGCTAGAGATTTCATCTCAATTAATTCCTTTATCCTTAAACAATCAAACTAGACCAGCAGCTCCCAATCCCTCTGCCCAGAGAACTCCTACGTATCCTCTTCAGTGGATCTGGTTTCATTGTTCTGGGTGGCTCCAGAATAGTACTTTTCAAAGCTCCCCAAGGTATCTGTAGTCAGTGGGGAGAGCCAGGGCCTTAAGCAATGATTCTCAAACTTCCATTTGCATAGGAACGAATCACTTGGGTCTTACTAAAATACAGATTCCAATTCAGCAAGGCTGGGGCAGGGCTGTGTTTCTGGATTTCTAACAAGTTCTCAGATGATACCCAAGCTGTTAGGCCTTGGACCAAGGCTTTGAGGAGCAAAATATTGCCTGTAAATCTCAAGGTAGTGAAGACTGACTGGTTCATTGCTGGATCCTAAGTACCCGTAATGGTGCTAGGACCACATGGCTGTAGAATAAATACTTGTCAATCATGTAAGCAAATGAACAAGGCCAGACATGGTGGCACACGCTTGGAATCCCAGTGACTTGGAAAGCTGAGACAGGAGGATTGAGTTTGAGGCCAGAGGCAACCTGAGCAACACAGTGAGAACCTGTGTCAAAATAAAAAATAAAAAAGAGGTGTGGGTGGTATAGGACTTGCCTAGCATAGGTAAGATATGTGAGGCTCTAAGTATAACCCACCCCCGTGTTGCAAAAAAAATAAACAAAGAAAAAATAGAAAAGAAAAGGAAAGGAAAGGAAAGAAAGAGAAACAAAATGAAAGGAAAGGAAAGGAAAGGAAAGGAAAGGAAAGCCTTTGGAGGCAACAGTTGAGTGGCTGTCATTTGAGTTGGGGGACAATGTGCTTCCTTTGCTCCGATTTTTCTTTTTTTATTCCCTGATTGCTTTATTGCACCCAAAATAATTTTTTAAATTTTTTTCCTTTATTAGCAAATGATGATGGGGTACAGATTAATACAGCATTGGCTTTTTCCATTATTCATCCTTTACATTACTTCTGGCAGCACTTTCATCAACCCACAAAGTTTATGGAGCCTTATGGCTAATATGTAGTAAAACTCAAATGCTTATTTGGGTTATAGTCCCCTATTTTTCCGATGTACTCATGAAGTTATGCTGTTTACATTGAGATCATCCTCTCCCCATTCATCCCTCTACACTGACCCTCTTCTCCATCTGACCTTCCACAATCTTCGATTCCCTCTGCTAGTTCCCTCCCTCCTTCATTCTATTCTTTATATTGTCCCTTCTTTGCTAAGTTTGTGTGTTTTTAATATATCAATTTATGTATAGGATTTTTTCTTCCTTTAAGTATGATTCAGCTCCCATATATGAATGAGAACATATGGTATTTCTCTTTTTGAGCTTATGGTCGTTCACTTAAAATGATGTTCTCCAGTTCCATCCATTTTGCTGCAAATGATATTATTTCATTTTTTTATTGCTGAGTAGTATTCCATTGTGTATCTGTACCATAGTTTTTTATCCATTCTTCTGTTGATGGTCACTTTGGTTGGTTCCATATCCTTGCTATTATGAAAAGTACTGCATTGAATATGGAGATGCAGGCGTCTCTGTGATATGGTGACTCATCTCCCTTTGGGTATATTCCCAGTAGTGGTATAGTTGGGTCATATGGCAGTTCTATTTTAGTTTTCTGAGGTAGCTCCATATTGATTTCCAAAGTGGTTGAACTAACTAACAGTTCCACCAACAGTGTAAGAGAGTTCCTTTTTCTCCACAACCTTGCCAGCATTTGTTATTATTTGTTTCATTGATCTTGGCTATTCTTACTGGTGTTAGGTGTAATCTCAGAGTTGTTTTGATTTAGCTCAGTGGGTAGAGCGCTGCGCTGCAGTCTCTGAGGCCCCGAGTTCAATTCCCAGCACCGCAAAAATGGGAGAAGGGCCTGGCAATCCACTCCCAAAGCAATCCCGAAGTACTCAGCCATTGAAAACCCTATGAAGGGTCACTATGAGTCAGATACCGACTCAACGGCACCTAACAACAACAACAATGACTAGGGATATTGAGCATTTTTTCATGTGCTTCATGATCTTATGAACTTCTTCATTTGAGAACTGTCTGTTCAGTTCCTTTGCCCACTTGTGTATTGGATTATTTGTTGTCTTGGGAATTGCTTTCTTGAGTTCTTCGTGAATTCTTGAAATTAGTCCTCTGTCAAATGTGTAGGATGCAAAGATTTTCTTCCATTCAGTGGGCTGTTCTTTAAGTATGTTGATTGTTTCCTTTGCTGTACAGAAGCTTTTTAATTTCATGTAACCCATTTGTCTATTCTTGTTGCAATTTCCTGAGCAATTGGAGTCTTATTAAGGAAATGCTTTCCTATGTCTATATGTTGGAGTATATGTTGGAGTATATGTTGACTATCTTTTCTTCTAGGAGTTTTAAGGTTTCTGGTTTTATGTTGAGGTCTTTATCAATTTCAAATTAACTCGTGCACATTGAGAGATGGGAGTCTGTTTTCATTTTTCTGTAGGTGGAAATCCAAGTTTCCCAGCACCATTTGTTGACAAGGCTATCTTTTCTCCAATTTGTGTGCTTAACTCTTTTGTTAAAGATCAGGTGGCTATAGATGCGTTGGTGTATCTCTGGGTCCTCAGTTTTGTTCCACTGGTCTTCAGGCCTATTTTTGTGCCAGTACCAAGCTATTTTTGCTAGTATAGCCCGGTAGTATAGTATAAAGTCAGAGACTTTTCTCCAATTTTTATATAAGAGGCTGGAGCAATGATTTTTTAATCCCAATGGATTATTTGAAAAATTAAATGAGATAAAATGCAGACTGGTTGTTAGGCAATGTTTAAAATTATTGTTTACTTTTTAGGCATAATAATAGTTTGATTAGTTTCCTTTTTTAAGTTAGCATTATATAGTGTTTAAAGTTCAAATGATACATTGTCTGGGCTTTCCTTTAGATATTCCAGCTGAGAGAGGGAAGAAGAAAAGAAGATAGAAAAGGAGGAGGAGGAAAAGAAGAGAAAGAAGAAACCAAATGGGATGGATAAGAAAAAAGAAAGATAAACAGGGACAGTTTTTGCAGCTGGATGATGGGTATGGAGGAGATCATCATTATGTTGTCTATTTTTACATACATTGGAATATTTTCATGATACAAGGTTAACAATAGGTTGGGAGCATGAAGAAGTGAGTAGTATGCTTGGCTTGGCTCCCATCAGATGGTAAGTGCTTGGTCCTGTTGCATCCTCCAGTCCTGAGTGTTACACTGTCCTGGTGCCCTGATACCAGCAAGACCAGGAGAAGCTCTGCAATGAGGTCTTCAGTGTGCCTGACCCACCCTGTCACACAGTTGGAAAGGCAGCATTCATTTGCCTCACTTGACAATTAGCAATGGTGGTGGTAGTGTTGCTGCTGTTAGGTGCTATCATCCTCAACTCATAGCAACTCCTGTAGGGTTTTCAGTAGCTGGTTGTTTGGGGATTGCTTTGGGAGTGGACTGCCACGTCCTCCCATTTTTGAGGTGCTGGGATCAAACCCTTTTCCTCAGAGGGTGCAGAGCAGCAGCACTCTACTAACTGAGTTAAATCCCAGCCCAGAAATAGTGGTGGTGGTGGTGGTTGTTAGGTGCCATTGAGTCGGGTCCAACTCATAGCAGCCCTCATAGGATATTCACTGGCTGATTGTTTTCAGATTGCCTCAGGAGTGGATTGCCACATCTTTCTCCCGTTTTTGCAGGGCTGGGAATTGAACTCAGGACCTCAGAGACTGCAGACCGGCGTTCTACCATCTGAGCTAAATCCCAGTCCAGCAGTAGTGGTAATGGTAAAAATTAGAGCCACAGGTGAGTACATGCCTACTAAATCTGGCTTTTTTCATATATTATATTGCAGAATTCCTGCAACACCCTTAGAGGTAGACCCCATCATTCCCACTTCCCAGCTAAGCAAATGAAGATCAGTGCCGACTTGACTTGGCTGCTGGTGGGCATCCCCTGCAGGTCAGGGCAGGCCCTCTGGGTGTTCCTTCCCCACAGGCTGGTGTGGCCTCCAACACGCCTCAGGCTGGTCTCCTCTCTGAGGATACACCCTCCCTGCCCCAATAGCTACTGCCTCTCTAATGCCACACCCCCAGGGTAGACATGCACTGGGCAGCCCTGTCCTGCCTCCCCACTAGCTGGCCCTGGCCTGGATGCCCAGGCACACACTCCCCATTCCAGTCTGCACCCAGCAGGGTGGGATTCCATCCTAGGGCTGGGCTTTTTTTAAAAAGCTTTAGGACTGCCTGCTCCCCAGGCCCCACACCAAGTCCTACTGCAAATGCCACCGTGAATGGCAGCCATTCTCTGCTCCAACTCCAGCTCACGACTGCTGTGCAGCCCGGGGCTGGGAGACCTCAGCCTTCTCCAAGCCTGTAAATGCTGAAGCCACACACACAGCGGGACCACAGCAGCCAATAAATCTTGGCCTCAAGGTTCTCTTAAAGAGGTAGATCCAGGACAGACACCAGCTGGGGTCCCATGGAACGGCGGTGGGGAGCAGGGGGCAGGGGGCACTTTCTAACCAGCCCTCCATTTCTCCTCTTCCCAGCCCCACAGGGAGGAAAGAGAAGGTAGTCTGCACTGGCCCACTCCCCACCAGCTTGTTTCTCTGGCTTTATAAGCTCTAACTTTCCCTCTCTGCTGCTCATGCTGGGGCTGAGAGAAGAGAGACCTGCGGGGGCAAATGAGCACATGATTCACTTTCTGGAGCCTGGCCCACTGGCTTGTGAGGGGTCTACTGGGGAAGCCAAGGTCTCTCAGGTTCTCCTCCAGCCTCAGAAGCCAGGGTGGACAGTAGTGTGCCAGGAGAGGAAAGAAGCCCCAAGCAGAGGGACAGTCCGTCTCGAGCAGGCACCAAGCTCACTGGGAAGGGACATGGCAACCACAGTGCTGAGAAGGGCGCAAGGCATGGAGGAACATCTGAATGGGTGGGCGGCTCACTCAAGCCCCATGTCCAAGCCACGGCTACACCCTTTCTCTCCATCACAGGTGTTCTTATTTGTCCTTTGGATATGGCTCCATCTCAATATGAGGATCCAGTATTTAGACCCTCCCCACTCCTCGAAATTGTGCGTTCACTTGTTTCTGGAATCACCTTCACATCTGCTCACAAACCCAACAGACAATGACCTTTAGGGCTGGGCATCTTTTCAGGACCCCTCCCTTTGCCCAGAGCCCTGCCACAGGTCCCCATCCAGTGACCTCTGCCCCATCCAGGTGCACTCCTGGTGCTGTGTGAGTGCCAGGAGCTGGGGAGAACTGGCTCCCGCCCCAAGGAACACACGACTGGGTGGAAGTGGAGAACTCACAGGCCACCCTGGCTCTGCCCCTGGGGCTGCCCAAGACAGGTCAACAGTCAGAGAACAGCTCTGAGAACAGAGAGACTGCTCCAGAGGGGGCACCAAATGCTCCCTGACAGAGAAGGAGGCCTGGGGACCCCAGGAGAGGGTGGACTCTGCCTGGTTTCAAGGGTCAGAGCTTTAGGGCAAGGCATCCTGGCACAGCAAACAGCTCAAGCCAAGGCACAGGGGCAGGAAAGCCCGGACCATGCTCCCAGGAAAGTAGGTTGAAAGATGCCTGGAGGGGAGGGCTTAAGCATGAGAGAGGCTGGTCCTGGGCCGCTGGCCTAGTCTTCAGCCCCATGGAGGACCTGCATCAGGACTCAGGACTCCCCCTTTCCTTCCCCCCTCTAAAGTCCAGACACTCATTTTACAGATGACCAAGCTGAGGGCACAGGGAGAAGGAAACTGCCCATGGTCACCAAGTTAAGTTGGGTCAGTCGAGTTCAGAAAAACTATCTCCTGAGCCTTGCTTTGGTTGTGTGATTTTATTATCCCTGTGGAGGCACCTGGGGAATGTGGAAACAGGGAGTGTTTGCTAGTGTTTGGAGGAAATGATTAACTTCTGACCTGCCGACCTTGGGTTTCTGGTTGCCAGAGTGTTGTCCACCTGGCAGGTCACCTGGGCAGGGAGGGCTAGGGAAAGGGCCAGAGCCTTCTGCCCCTGCCCAGATGAGCTGCCTTGGCTCTGTGCCCTGGCACCATGGACTGCCCAAACAGGGTAGCCTGAGAGAGCACCCATTCCCTGTTTAGTGAAGACACTGAGGCCCAAAGAGAGAAGGTCACACAGGTCACACAGCTAGCAGGAGACAGGCACAGGTCCCCAGAGAAGAGGGCCTGTGGAAAGTTCTTGAGGAGGGTAGAAAGAATCCATCTTCCAAGCAGCATTGGCTCCAAGCTGATACTGCCCACCCTACTACCCCACCTGGTACGATGAGACGGGGTTGTCAGACAAGGAATGCTGGGGTACACTGAGCACTAGATTCCTGGTCCTCTTCATCTTCATTATAGCGCTGTGGAGCAGGCATCATCAGGCCCATTTTATAGATGAGAAAAAGGAAGCTTGGAATTTGGTAGAAAGAGCACAGTTTTAAAAATGGCACAGCCAGGGTTCCAGGGAGCTCCATCCGACTGGCGTTTCTCCTTGCTCCCTTCCGCCCTTCTCAGGGAGTCCTTGCCCTCCCCATGCTAAGGACAGGAGCATGGCTTTCTCCTGAGCTGTGCCCACCAGGGGTCAGGAAGCAGAGGCCCCAGGGTGTCGGGACACCTCCAGGAGGAAGGGGCTGTCATTGGCCCCTGAGGATGGATGGGAGTTGGTGAGGTCACCTGAGGGTGGCACACAGTAGGATGTCTTCAAAAGTTGTCCTTTTGGGGCCCATGGTGCTCCCCCTGTCCCCTCTGTGTGCTCAGGGGCTCAGAGAGGAAGGTGAGCTGTTGGTTGGGAATTCTCCTCCCATCCCCAGCTCCAGGCTGTGTCTCAGCTCTGAAGAAGCCAGGTCCTGGAGGGAGCTGGGCTGGAGGGGCCAAATGGCTTCAGGCCAGAACCCTCTCTCTCTCCCTCAGACATTCCCTATCCCGGGTCTCTGCCACTCTGTTGTAGCACTTGGGGATGAGCTGGGCAGTGGGCCCCGGGTGCAGAAAATGGAGCTGGGAGATTTGCCACCAGGATCTAGTGTTGGCTTTAACACACCTACCTCCTAACAACTTGGGCAGGTTGCCAGCACTTGGGATCTCAGAGAACTTATTCATGAAATGGACGACAATGGTCCACATTTCATATGGCTGTAGGAAAACAGGTTGAGCACCTTGAAGTGAGCTGGGCCTGTGTACAAGAGAAACTGCAGGGATTGTTCCTTGACATCTGCTTCTGCCTGCCTCCCCTCTCTCTGGGCTGCAGCCTGCACACTTTTCCAACAGGGGGACAGGATACCTGCCATGATGTTGGTGATCAGTTGTCCCCAACCCTGGGGTGGCATCTGCAGATCACTCATTCTGCCTCAGCACCCAGAACTCAGCATTCAGAACTCAACACTGCCAAGGCTTTGTCCTCCAGGGAGCTTCCTGAGATAGAAATAACCCAGAAAGCATGAGCCCACCCTGCACGCGGTGTTGGTGACAGCCTTGTGGGAGCCCTCTGAGGACATGGGGATGTGTGTGACCCTTTGACAAAGCCCAGCTCCATAGTCACATGAGCATGGGCTCCAAAGCTGGTGCTGGTGACACACAGCATTGGGGTACAGGGCATCCATTCCACAGCAGGGATGGTCACCACCTTCAGGGATGTTACAGGAATGAAGACAAATGACAATAATGACAGCTGTCACTTGGGGAGTCTGTGCATACAGATGTCTTCCAGTCCTCCTAGCAGTCCCATGCGGGAGGTGCTGACAGAACCCTTTTACAGATGTGGAAACTGAGGCACTTTGAGGGTAAGTATCTCCTGCAGCCCTCACACCTGGTCACTGGCAGAGCAGGGCTCCACCCTCCCTCTGGCTGCAGCCTATATGCTTTTATGCATGTGGACAGGACACCGGCCACACGGTTGGTGATCAATAAGTATGTCAATAACTCATCATTTCTGTCCTCCCAGGAATGGAACACAGGCACCCACAAGGCCCAGGGTCCAGAGCTCCAGGGAGCTGAGTGGACATCAGCGGGGATGCCAAGAGGTGGCTGGGACATCATGTGCTCCCTGTGGCTTCTGACAGAATCCCCTAGGGGCTGCCCTCCCCTTGCCACAGCCTCTCTGCAGATGAGATCCCAAGGTGACAGGTCTCAAGGACCAGCTGGTCACTTCAGAGGGCCAAGTAAAAGGCAGTAAACAAAGACAGAAGCGGGGTGGTGCGGGTGGCAAAGCAGCCCTGGACAAGCTTGTTCGTGAGGTCCCATTCTGCTTGGCATGTGGAGACCATGCAGGGACCAGCGGCTCTGCCTGCTGAAGGGCTGTGTTCCACATTTGGTGGACAATAGGACATCCTGTGGGTGGGTGGCCGGGGGCAGGAGCACTTTCTGTGAGGCCGTCCCTCCACGAGCACAGACAGCAGCTCTGGGAGGAAGCCACACCTGAGCAGAAGGAGGGCCTGAGGGCTCTGGGCAAACAGATGTCCCGGGACTCTCTCTCCCTGCCCGGATCCCTTTGTTTCTGCTCTTACATTGAGTTGGAAGCATCTGGAAGAGACAGAAATGTTCTCTGACATATGAGGTCCCACATGCCCAAGAGGATTTAGCTGTGACAATAGACTCTACCCAGAGTCTTCCCATCCCTGGTGTTTCTTCTGAATCCAGTGACAAATAATCTCCCACTAACACCACCTGCAGCCTAAGAGGGAGGTGAGTGCACCGTGTGCCCACCCCTGTTCCCTTCACGGCCTGTGACTAGCACTGGCCTTGTTACACCTGGGCTGCTGTGGGCAGATTGATGTTCATCAAGTCAACTTACTTCCAAGCTCGCACAAAGAACATTTGCTACCACTATCCTGAAAGAGAAACTAACTAAAGCACTGTAATAAGTGTCTGCTTGTTAAATGTTGGAAATGGCTCCCTGTAAACCCAAATCCCCTTGCTCACCATGGGGAGCACAGGTCCAGCCTACCCGTCCCTGGCTGGCCCTACCTCTCTGCCCTGTGTTCTTGTCCCCTTGGCAGTGGGAGCCACCACACCTTGGGGTGCCTCTGCACTCTTGCAGACCTGCCAGTCCTGAGCCACAGTTTCCTTGAGTCTCGGCCCCACCACTTCTTCTAGGGAATGTCTTCAGCACCAGCGAAATTCAACCTAGAGGACACGCTATTGGTCACCAAGCAGGGATCCCAGAGCCACAGCTGGATGATGGGCCTGAGGAGAGTGGGGAGAATCACCTGGTCACTTGCTGCTACGTCCCCATGCACAGCCAACTCTGCCATGGTAGAGTGGTTTGCCTTCTACAAAATGTGTCTCAAGAACTCAATTTCACCTCTTACTTCTGACCCATAGGTATTCTTTCTAAAGCAACTGAAATACCAACTCCAGAATTCCCTCCACCCCTCCATTCTGCCTTGGTGATCCCTAGCAAGCTTTCATTACTTCCTTCACTTTAGGGGGCAAAAAGCCCCTAAGTGCCCCCCCCACCTCTCTTTCTGAACCCCTTTGGTCAAGGGAGTCCCTGCTATACTTAATCATGCTGCCACCCCATTTCCAATCCCCCCATGCTGAGCATGGGGGCAACATGCTGGTCACTATGGTCTGAATGCATCCCCCAAATCCACAGGTTGAAACTTAATCTCCACTGTAATAGCATTAAGAAGTGAGGCCTTTAGGAGGCAATTAAGTCATGACAGTGGAGGCCTCATAGATGGAATTAGTACCCTTATAAAAGAGATGTGAGGGAGCCGTTCACTCTTCTGCAGGCGGGACACAGTAAGAAGCGTCATCTTGGAAGCAGAGATCTATTCCTACCAGATGGTGAATTACCCTGTGCCTTAAACTTGGACTTCTCAACCTCCAAAACTGCTTATTGTTCATAAATTACCCAGAGTCAAGTCTTTTGTTACAGCAACATAAATGGACAAAAGCATGAGTAAAATAAGGGAATAAGGGAAGAACTTGAATAAGGGAACCCACAGAAGAGCCACACCTGATCTTTGTTGTTCCTCCTTCCTAAGAACAAGTATGACCCTGACTGAGCACCTAACATACTCTATGCACAAGGCTTGGGCTTTTTTCTCACATTGTCCTACAAATTCCTACAAACTCCTGGGAAGCTGGGCTTTCAAAATATGCTCAGATCCCTCCAGTTTCCCACTGCCTTCATGACTCTTTCTTGGTCCAAGCCACAACTATCTCTCACCTGGCCCCTGGATCATGGCAGCATCTCCCTCCTCCTGTCTTTTCTCAGCAAAGGGCTCAGATGTCTCTGTTCCTATGTAAATGAGATCACCATCACTCCTTGTCTCATTCAGAGCAAAAGCCTAGGTCCTGACAGAGTCCTACCTGGTCTGCCCTAGCCTGCCCCACCTACCATCTCATACCTATCTCTTTTCCTGCTCCTCTCTGCCTTACTCACACCATCTCAGACTATAGCCTTTCTTACTGTTCTGAAATACCTAACCGATTTCCACCTGAGCACTTTGTAGTTGCTGTTCCTGAAGCCACAGGGCACACTCCATCAACTTATTCCTGGTCTGCCTAAATAGCATATTCTCAGGGGTCCCTTCCCTAGACATCCTACCTGAAATGGCTTCCCAACCCTGGCACTCCATACACTTCTGCCAGATCAGGTTTCCTACACAGTATGTATCACCATTTGATATTAACTTGTATATTTATTAGCTTATCATCCACCTCTCCCTGCCACCCACTTCCCAAGCTTCCCTTCCCTACTAATTTCAGCTTCCTGAGTACAGGAACTTTTGCCTGTTTTGTTTTCTGGAGAATCCTTGCCCTTAGTTATTGGCTGAATCCAAGGATACAGGAGCTATGGTACATTTCATTATGAGCAGCCTGCAGCTCCAAGGATTCTGAGCAAGGTCACACAGCTAGCAAGTGATGGAGTATTACAGATATCCTGGTCTATCTGTCTTTCACATCAGGCTCCCTCTAATACATATGATGGTGGCTCAACCAACCATAGTATTGCATGTCATGATCCCTACACAAAGCAGGAGACGCAGTTGCAATCAGATTCTCCCAGGACTTTTGGTCTTCCAGCATCATGGGCTTCTAGGGCAAGAGTACCCTTAGTGGCAGCCACTGACAAGAGCCAATAATTTGATACTGGTTTCTGGAAATGTTAAGACTTTTCTCTTTTTTCTGCTCGTTTTACAAGAGAAGAAAAATACCATTTGGCCTCCTCAAGATGTTCTCGCTGCCAACCACATGATTTTTGCACATGGTAAGGATGTGTGATTTTTACATATGTATTTTTTTCCTTTTTTCCCTTTTAGTAAAAACAGTTTCATCCCTGGCAAGAAGGTGAAAGGGAGTATAAAAAGATTGCTATAGAAAACCATTACTTTGCTTTTATAGAGAACAAAAGCCAAGAGCTTAAAATCTACATAGCTGAGAGTAAAATTTTAAAAATTAAAAAAAGGGAGGGGGTGAGAAAAAAGATCATCAGAGTTTATGGGAAAGGGGAAAAGCTGGATTTGGATTTAGGGTTGACTCCAATGTGACCTCTCTAAAGCATCCTAGTTTTTAGGATTACTTAGATGTTCCTCAACTCTGAGACCACCACAGAAGGATAGAAATGTTTCCATTCTTCCTACTTTTGCCCAGGGCAGACATTAGTAATCAATCACAGTAACCTTTCCTGTTAAGTGGAGATGCAATCTCGAAGCTCTGAGAGGGTCCTACCCATTGACTAGAATTGGTACAGAAGACACAATAAAGTCATTCCTCTGCAATGACCAATCCCTTTATTTTACACACAAGGTAATTGAGACACAGTGAGAAGCAAGCTGACAAAGGTTACCTAGAATGTTTACACAAATAAGTCCTCTCCCAGCTTTGTTACAGGCTCCCAGGCAAGGGTTTGTTCATCTAAACTCCCCATCCTCTCACTGTCATCTGGGAGAAGTTCTGGGGTTCCTGAACATCGGCAGGGGGATTCAGAGAATGAAATCCAGGAGTGTAGGTTTTCTGGCCCCATGAATTTCCATCAACATTTGTGCTGGGGCCTTTGCTCTCTGCAGATCACATCCAGTCATAGTGGCTTCCCTAAAGCACACAGAGTTCCCTGCCAACAGCATGGCCTTTCACATGGTTATGGAGATCGCTCTTGAAAGGGATTGGTTCATAACCATGAAGGGTCAGTGCTCCCAGAGGAAGTCACCATCGCCCTGGAGATGGTTCTTGTACATTTCCCCCTCAGTTTTAAGAAGAAAAATGGCCACCAGATTAGTATTTCCAAAGTGGTTTTTGTGAAACACATTCTCAAGACATCCAGAAGGTTTTCTACAAGATAACCTGAACTAAAATACTAATAAAATAGAAGAGATGGATGACTAAATATACCGGAGGAACTGAGAATCTCTCTCTCCTGTGGAATCATACTGTGTCATAGAATATAAAAGCCCTGAGGAGTCCTGCCAAAAGCGCTGGATATTGTAGTTTTGAAATGCACCCATTTATAGAAAGCTGTTTGCACACAACGTTTGTGTCAGGCAGCTTTCGGTTACTATAACGAATACCTCAGATAAACAATGTATAAAGGGAAGAGTTTTGTTTTCCCTCACAGATTTGGAGATCTCAGTCCAGAGTTGATTGTCCCCTGGCTCTGGGCTTCTGGCACATAATGGCAAAAGCACATTGCAGCATAAAACTGCACATCTCATAGCAGGAGGCAAAAGGGGAAGAGAAGATGCAAAGGTCCCCTGTCCCCTTCAGGAGTGTGCCCCCAATGACCAGAAGATTTTACACCAAACCCCACCTTTTGGAGGTTCCACTACCTCTTGATAGTGCCATGCTGGGCACCAAGGCATTACCAGGTGGACCTTGGGGGACACCTAAGGTCCAAAGTATAGAAACATTTATTGAGATTATGCTGGACATTCTTTGGAAAATATCAGTTTAGCTGCACACATTAAAGTAGAAAAAATTTGAAGTCAGATTCAGAAGAACTGAGTTTGAACCCTGGCTGTGCCCTTGACATTTCACTCTAAGCAATTTGCGCTCCACCTTTTATTGTTGTTTTGTTTTGCTTTGTTTTGTTGAGACAGGGTCTTGCTACATAGCCCAGGCTGGCCTCAAACTCAGGATCCTCCTGTCTCAGCTCCTGAGTGCTGGGATTAAAGGAGTGACAACTTGTACTTCCCTTTTAATGTGATGGAAAATCACCTAGATTTTAGTTTGGGTTTTAAAATACATTCAGTTGTTAAAGATAATAAAAGTTCATCATAGAGAATTTCCAGAATATAAAAAAAAATGGAAGAAGATTTAAACTGCTCATAATTTCATCCCTTAAATCTCTTTAGTCTTTTAAAAGAATTTGCAGACACATACTTTTGTTTAAAAAAAAAAAGCACATGATATGTACAGTTTCATATTCAACTGTTTTTGGCTTTGAGCAATTATAAAAAATGTGACTAACCAAAATATCTGACAATTCTCCCTGAGAACACAAGTTTAAATGATATCATAAGATACCATTACTTGTATATTTTCTGAAAGCTTTGGTTGCCAGATATTTAAGAACTCAGAAATATTTGGATTTTAGAAAGGTAATATTAGGCAAAAATGATGTATTAATGAAGCACCAGTAGTAAGACATCAAAGATAGCCTAGAATGAAATAGATCATTTAGACAAGAAAACATTCAAGACCAATGATGCCTATTAAAAAGCCTCCCTTCAGTTCAGGGTCAAATTTTTGCCACCAATAAACTTGCAGCAAAAATAACACAAATCTGTTAGCTGTATTTGCTTTGTAGATTTTGAAATTGCATCTATCATATCATGGACCTGCACTATTATTACCAACCAAGCCAAACATCATTGTTGGCTATTTAGATTGTTCCCCAATTTCTGTCATTAGTACATAAGGTTTCAAAGAGTGTGCTTGTCCATGCATTGTTTGTACATCTGTGGTTACTTCTTCGGTGTATATTCCTAGAAATTGAGTCCCAAGAGTTAATATTTTCAAGGTTTTCAGTCTATTTGACAAAGTGCTCTCCAGGAAAGCTGAACATTTTATACTCTCAGCGTTATTGCCCCTCCCCATCTTAACCCCACCTCCAGAAGAGCACCTTTGTTGTCAGAAAAAGTGGATTGCAATTTAAAGAGCAAAAATTTCCATCTGTGTTTGAACAATTGTATTTCTTTTCTTAATGGTCATTCTATATCCCACGCAAATCGTTTTATTGAGATGTTCATATTTTTCTCCTTCACTTATAAGAGCTCTTTATGGATTATACATGTGAAAACACTTTGAATATCACACATGTATACTATTTTCCTAGATCTTCCATTTATCTTTTAATTTTGTGTTATTTTAATATTTCCCTGAATTTAAAAAGAAGTAAAATGTGGACTACAGAAAACTGAAAGTGCATAAAAATATTAAACGAAAGCTCTTGCCTGCAACTTAGCCACCCACCCATCAATAACCACAGTAATATTTTGCTATAGAGTTTTCTAATATTTTCTGTTTCTTTCAAAGAAGGGTATGTATTTGCACATGTGGTTTCATAGTTTGCTTTGCTTTCTCTTATTCTTGTGAATATATATCCATTTTAAGAAATCCTCTTCTATAACTCGATTTTTAGGATGATTTAGCATTCTATTATACCCAGCCATCATTTACTTAAATATTCTGTCGTTGTGAACCCTCAGGTTGTCTCCAGTTTTCATGATTGTTTGAAATGTTGTGATAAACACCTTTGAATGATCATCAATTCCCACATTTCTATTTCTTTGTCATGAATTCCTATAATTTCTGGGATAAAGTGTGAGCACATTTTTAATTGTTTTTCTAGCAATTGATATTTTTATCAAGCTATTTTTAAAACTATTGAGTGATTTTTAAGAAAATAAGAATCATCCACAATTTTTCCAATCCAGGGACGGCTCTTTAGTCTTTTAGGCTTTCCACTAAACCTTGTCATCTATGTGATAATGTTTATATAAATGTATCAGAGATTGCATCATATTTACTGTCTTCTACATACAACGTACAGAATTTAAAATTTAATTTTAAAACAAGATACTTTTACTGGCCATATATTATTACATTGTCTGGGTATACTATAATTTATTTTGGGCTGGGATTTAGCTCAGTTGACAGAGTGCTGCTCTGTAGTCTCTGGGGTCCCAGGTTCATTTCCCAGCACCCCAAAAGTAGGAGAAGGATGCAGCAATCCTGAAACAATCAGCCATTGAAAACCCTGAGGGTCACTATGAGTTAGATATGACTCAACGGCACCTAACAACAACAATAATTTATTTAATCAGTCATCTATTATAGGGAATTTCAAGGTTTTGTTTTCCAAAATTTTTAAGTTATCTATAACACTGTGATGAACATCATTGTGGTATCCTTAATTATTTCCTGAAGATAAATTCTTAGTGGTGAAATCAACGAGTCAATGATATGCACATTTTTGAGGATTTTGATATATACTGGTGGATTACCCTTGTGGAGTCTGACCTGATTTACATACCCTCCAGACATGTGAGTCTGTTTGCCAGATTCTGACCAGTCTAAGCAGTCTGGAGTATTCTCTCTCTCTCTCTCTCTCTCTCTCTCTCTCTCTCTCTCTCTCTCTCTCTCTTTCATTTTTTGGACAGTATCTTACCGTGTAGCTTACCCTTGAACTGTGTAGCTGACCTTGAATTTTCAATCCTCCTGTCTCTGCTTCTGGGATTACAGGTGTGTAATCCCACACCAGGCCTTCAGGGCATTATCAATTATTAAAAATATGTGGTGAAATGTCAAATGTTATTTCAAATGTTATTGCTATTACTTAAGTGGTGACATATGGGTCTAACAAATCTGAGCAATATATTTACATTTGCCTTGTGCATGATAATTTTGTCTATAAAATGTTAATATGTATTTTGAAACAAAAACAATCAAAATATTTTAAGAAAGTTTTAAACTAAAACATAAAGCCACTTGCAACAAAAAGAAATACCTATATATCCTTTAAAAGGATATGGGTCTTAGTGACCCAGTGGTCACTGGTTATGTTCAGATGAGGGCACATCACCAGTTAATAATGTGCTTTTTTTTTCAAATAGTAACATCAAATATTTTTTCATATGTTTACTGATCATTTGTCTTCCTTCTCCATTAATTATTTATTTCCATTTGCCTATTTGTAGTTCTCTCTCTCTCTCTCTCTCTCTCTCTCTCTCTCTCTCTCTTTCTCCCTCTCTCTCTTTTTTCCTTTTTTCAGTACCAGGGCTTGAACTCAGGGCCTTACACATGCTAGACAAGTGGTCTGCCATAGAGCTGCATCCCCAGCCCCATTTTTATTTTTTATTTTGAGCAGGGTCTCACTAACTTGTGTAGGCTGCCTTTGGCCTCAGACTTGGCCATTCTCCTGTCTCAGCTTCCCAAGTCACTGGGATCACAGGCACACACCACAGTACTGAAGTATTTATCATTTTCTCATTGTTTTGTAAGCTTTATTTATAAATTAATATGCCATATTTTTGGATGTACTTTTCCTACTTATTAGCTTTTGTTTTTTTATTATGCTATATTGTATGTTAGTACTCATTTTATATATTTTTATCTGTCAGATTTATCTCCACAATAGCTTTTCAACAGCTTCCTAGAGAGGGACATTTGGGGAATTTGTGCCTTTTTTTTCTTTTTTCAGTACTAGGCCCTGAAACCAGGGCCTCACATATACTTTTTGCAAGTGTTCTACCAGCCCTTTTTTATGTTTTTATTTTGAAACAGGGTCTCGCTAAGTAATGCAGACTGCTTCTGTCCTCAAACTCAAACTCACAATCCTCCTGCTTCCACCTGCCGAGTCACTGAGATTACAGGGGTGAGCCACTGTACCCAGCTCCAATTTCTTTTTTTTTTTTTTTTCTTTTTTTTTTATGCACTTGTCAGGCCATGTTTCTCCTCTATTTAAAATTCTCTCTGGCCCCTCTCCACCAGTAAAAATCCCAAAAGCTTGGATCTGATGACTCCTCAAAAAATAAATTAATTAAATAAAAAATAAAAAAAAGGTCCTCTTCATTGTATGAAGACAGACCTACATATTCTTCTAGTGCAGGGCTGTATGACCTTTTGGCTTCTCTGGGCCTCATCAAGCAAGGGGGAATTGTCTTGGGTTATATACTATACTATAATTAGTGCATATATACTATACTATATACTATAGTTGGGCCTGGGATTCTCAGTTGGTAGAGCACTGCTCTGTAGTCTCTGAGGCCCCGAGTTTGATTCCCAGCACCACAGAAATGGGAGAAAGACATGGCAATCCACTCCGGAGGCAATCCTGAAACAATCAGCTATTGAAAACCCTATGAGGATCACTATGAGTCAGACACGACTCAAGAGCACCTAGAACAACATATACTGTAGTTAATTCATATACATAATAAGGGGATCAGGAAGAACATAAATGCTAAAAAAATATAATGTTAAGAGATTTTGCAGGGCCACATTACTAGCTTTCCTGGGCTGCATGTGGCCCTCAAGTCACAGTTTGGAGATTCCTGACCTAAAACCTTTAGGGCTTTACTTTTACATACATACTTTTAATTCACCACGAATTTATTTTAGTTTATGACTGGGCTAAGAATCAGAGTTAATTTTTTTTCCAACATCATTCATTGAATAATCCATCCTTTCCATGAGGACTTGAAATGTCACCATTATCACATACTAAATATTTATACATGCTCCCGTCTGTCCCTGGCTTGCAGTTCTGGTCCATCGATCTCTCTGTCTGTTCTGGGCTGGGGGAGAGAGACTTCTTGAGGAAAGCAGGCAGGATGCGATAACCCACTAGACCTGGGGGAGGTGGTCAGAAGGACTCCCAGGTTCCAGACTGGATAACTCGACGGCTGGCAATGCTATCAATCAAGAGAGTGGGGAGAAGAAGGACTCGCTGTGACTCAACTCTCTCCTCTCTCCAGTCCATCATTCACATTTCAAGCAGAATAAACATTTTAATACATATTCATTGACTAGGTTGGAAAGATAATGCATTCACGTATTTTAAAAAGATTCGATCGGTACAAAAAGTTTACAGAAAAAAGTAACTGTCCCTTTCAACTCATACTCCTAATTCTCCACTATAGAAGGAAAAAAATCTTACTAGTTTTTTGTGCTGTTGTTGTTATTAGGTGCCTTCAACTCAGATCCAATTCATAGCCACCCTGTGTGCAACAGAATGAAACATTCCTCAACACTTTGCCATGCCCACCACTATGTCAGGGCTTCTGTACTATTCGTAAAGTTTTCAATGGTGGATTGTTTTGGGAGTGGGCTGCCAAGTCCTTTTCCCAAGCCTACAGCACCTGGTATTTCCAGGGAGGTCTCCGATCCAAGGACTAACCAGGCCTGACTCTGCTTAGCTTCTGAGATCAGATGGGATCAGATGCCAGGGTGGTATGGTTGCAAACAGTTCTTTGTGCACTATTTAGAAATTTTTTTAGATATATATAAGGTTGGGTGGATGGATGAATAGATACTTTCATGCATGCGCATTCATATACATATTTCAAACAAATAGGACCATAGTACAAACAAGATTCAGCACCTTGATTATTTTAACCTCAAGGATTTATCTTAGAAATGAGCCTATATGTGCACATAAAGATCTGCCTCATTGTTTTTAGTGGCAATTTAAAGTTCCACTGAATGTTGCACTATCACTTCTTACCTGACCTCTAGAGAGGGACATTTGGGGAGTTAGTGCCTTTTTTTCTTTTTTCAGTACTGGGGCCTGAAACCAGGGCCTCACACATACTCTTTGCAAGTGTTCTACCAGCCCCTTTTTTATATTATTTTGGGACAGGGTCTCGCTAAGTAATGCAGGCTGCCTCTGTCCTCAAACTCACAATCCTCCTGCCTCCAGCTCCTGAGTCACTGGGAATACGGTGTGAGCCACCATACCCAGCTCCATTTTTTTTTTTTTTTCTAATGCCCTGTTGAGGCCATGTTTCTCCTCTATTTAAAATTCTCTCTGGCCCTCTCCACCAGTAAAAATCCCAAAAGCTTGGATGTGATGACGGGAGCCTTCCTGTGTGGCCAGCTTTCCTGGTGAGCTCCATCTCAAGCTGCTTCTCATCTTGGCCTCACTGCCCCAGGCCTTAGTGCTCCTGAGGATGGGACAGAGCCTGGGGTGAGGGACACTTGACTTGCTCAGGATGCAAACCAGGGCTGTCCAACCTAAGGTTTCTTCCTCTTGGTGGGAAAGCCTCCCGAAATATGTTTGTAGGAAAGGAGAAAGGGACGGGGAAAAGCGAGTGCCCAAAACACTACGTCCTAAGGTCAAGAAGTGTCAGAGAAGCCTCAAGCAGTGAATAGCCACTAACTCTACCTGTTGGCATCCTGGAGGACGAGCAAACCCAGAGAGGCGTGGGTGTAGCCCAGAGCTGTGAGGAATGAGCAGTTTTGTGGACAGCATTTCCAGGATCTGTACCACCTTTAAGAATTTAGTGGTAACCAGGTGATGCAATGAGGCCTTGGCTCCAAAGACAGAGTACCAATGAAATCAAGAAACTCCCAACAGTCAGTGGTTTAACCCAACAGAAGCAGGCGTACCTAACTCCTGTCATGATGTCATGAAGGTCTGGCAGCTGTCGTGGAAGGTCCTCCTACACGGGGTGACTCAGGCCACTTTCACCTTATGACTCCCACAGCTCAGAGACCTCAGCCTCCAGCTGCACAGGTGGGAGGAAGCCTGCAGTAGGCGCACCTGCTCCCAACTCCTCCCACCAGGAAAACCAACCTCCGCTTGCTTTCTATTGCATGCATTAGGTGTGGGAAGCTCCTGGAGGTGTGAGGGCTGGGAATGTGCATGAGTCAGGTACTTGGGACAATGAAATGTCTCCATAGGCATACGACCTTGTCTCTGCCACACAAAGAGTTCCAGCCTTTAGGAGGATCTGGCTTCTTTTTCAGGCTGAAGCAAAAGTCCTAGCAGGCAGGGAAATATGAAGCCAGAAAGAGGATGTGAGGCCTGGAGAAGGGCTCTGATTGGAAAAGAGTATGGTCCCCTCTGAGATGGGAAGACAAGAGGAGGGCCAGGCCCATCTCAGGGGGCCTCTTGCTCTTTTTTCCAATGGAGGTTAAGGGCTCAGGCCCTAGAGCCAGATTGCCCAGCAGAAAATCCACTCACTACCATTTACCAGCTACGGGGCTTAGGATGAGTTACTTAACCTCTCTCTTCCTCAGTTTTGTCATCTGTAAAATGGAATTGGCACTACAGCCTATACCATAGTCTTGTAGATTAAATAAGTTAATGTATAGAGCACTAGAGATAGTTTCCAGCAAATATTAGCAGTAAATATAATATGTATATGTGTAAAAACATTCAAACCAGACCAAATATATACAGTGAAATGTGAGAAAACTCTTAGCTTCCTTCTCTGAAGCAGCCATTATCAGTAGCTTCTTACATGTCCTCTGGGAATACCCTATAACCATATAATCACTTAGTTGTAGGACATGTGCATGTATGCTTTGCATAACTAGGGGCACACACACAAAATATTCCTCAGCTACTATCTTCCACTCAGAGGCAGGTCCTGGTCCCTCATCAGAATGGGGAGCATTCCATTGCACAACTGCACCCTTGCTTAATTAAACAATCCCCTACTACTGAGTGCATGATCATGCTGAGCCTTTAATGCTATTCATAATATAAACAACACTGCAATGAACATCCTGGTTAGTACGCCTATCTTTGAGCACATGTGAAAGCCTCTCTGTTCTAGACATGGAATCACTGAGTTCAAAAGTACATGTGTTTCCATTTAGAGACCCAGTCTTCCAAGTCATCCCCGCTGAGATGGTACCTTCTTAACTGCCCACCAGCCCTGACAAAGGGCACCGGCTTCTTCCACAATCGATGTCTGTTTAGTGAGAAAGCAGGCTGTCCTTCACAGTGGCACCATGGAGTCTATGAGCTCTTTGAGACATGGAAACACTCACGCATTCCAAATTAGAAAAGAATACTGCAAACTCAAAAATGAATAAATATTTAATTCAGTGGCCCCCAAACAGCGAGGCAGTCCTGTGATGAGACAAAGAGCAGAGACTGTGACAAGCACTGGCTGCCCTTGTTCTCCTCCCTGCTCCGACATTGTGGCCTGGGCAGCGCTTAGCCCGTGTGAGCTTAGCTGCCCCTTTGGGAGATGGAAATACAGGCAAGGCCCACCTGTGTGCTGTCCTAAGGAAAGATGCTCAGATATACACATTGGGCACCTAGGATCATGCTGCACGTATAGGATGTACCCAGTAAATGTCCCCTACTCTCTGCAAGTCAGGTCTCATGTAGTTATTTATAAATCATATACTTACTGTAGGATGTGGATACAATTTAATATTTTGTTATGATGAAGGGCAAGTTCTCCAACAGCAAGAGAGCCCTGGGCCTTGGAATGGCCATATGAGAGAGTTAGGGAATTCACAAGCCCACAATGATGGAAGGAAGCTGATGAGCGGGGACAGAATGCTCCTGCCACGTAGCTCCTGCTGACTGTATGGAAAGCCTGGCTCTGTTCTGAAAACAGATCACACACTCTGCTGTGTTCTGAAAGCAGATCACAGAGCCCCTGTGCGCAGCAGCCACACTCACAGAGATCCACAAGGACACTGGTGCCTCTCCTGGAAGGAGACGCTAACTGAGATATTTGTGAACAGCCTCAGTGACCACCAGGACAGGTGACCACAAAAAATGTAATGAAACTACTATGGCTTGGATAGGAAATATTTTGTAGAGGCTCATGTGTGGACGGCTTGGTTCCCAATGCATTGCTCAGCAGTGGGGCCTCCATAATACTGAATCGCAATGGAAAAGTTCTGCTTTGTCAAGTCTTTATCAATTCTCCTGCACTTACATGTTACCGATACACAATCTGCTCCATGTTTATCTCTATCATTCAATGCCTGTCTGCACCTCTAAAACATGAGCTCCTTAAGGACAGGGGTTTCTGTCCCTTCCATCCTCTGGCATGTCTTCTGTGCTTGGAGGTGACTGGCACATAAAAGACACTTGATAGATGTTGTTGAATGTGACAAACAAAATAGAAAGTTCCACTTGGGAGCTGCTGTGTCTTTAGCACCCCTCTAAAACCTGCCTGCTTGCTGGTGAACAAGGAGACAGAGGAGCTGTCAGGCTTAGGCTCTTTGGTGCTAATAACTGAACAGCCTTGCTTTAGCTTTTGTGTTGGTCCGTTTTCCTCAATGTGACAAAACACATGAGAAAACAACTTATTTTGGCTTCCAGTTCAGAGGTTTCAATCCACAGGCACTTGGCTCCATTGCCTCTGGGCCCATGTATGAGGCAGAGCACCATAGTGGGGAGAGGTGGTGGAGCACAGTGGCTCAGCTCATGGTGAACAGAAATGAGAGAGAGCAAGAGAGGAGAGAGGCCAGGGACCAGAGACAGCCTTCAAAGGCATGCCCCTTGCCACCCAAGGCCTCTCTATTCAGGCTCCACCTTCCACAGTTCCCACCCCTCCCAGTAGTTCACTCAATTATGAATCTGTGCGTTAATCTGTTGATTGGGTCCATACCCTCACAATCCAACCACTCTCCAGAGCTCCACCGCTGAGCATTGCATTGGGAACCCGGCCTTCCACACACGAGCTTCCTATCCAAATGTTTCCTATCCAAACCATAATAGGGTCATTGTATTTTTTGTGGTCACCTGCCCTAGTGGTCACTGAGGCTATTCACAAATATCCAAGTTTGCCTCTCCTTCCAGGCCAGGTGACTTGCTTTGGCCAATGAAACATGAACTGAGGTGATATGTGTCACCTCCAGGCAGGTGTCTCCACGGGCCAGGGTGTGTGGTTTAGGATGTCACATTCCCCTACCTACACAGAGATGGACGCTGGTACTAGTAGGGTCAGCTTCAGCATGGGAGCCTGAACACTGGGCAGTGGAGCTCCCCTGCTGACCACCTTTGTGTGTGCATCATGAGGCAAAAAGTCCCTTGTTGCCATCAGCTACTGAGTTTGGAATTTGATTGTTGTCGTACTGCAAACAAGACTGTCCTGGCTGGCTCGACTCCACTGAAGGATGAAGATGCCAACAGAGTGGCAGATAGTGCAGGAAGTGGAGGATACACTGAGTCAAGAACAGGAGGCCTCTTGTGCCTTCACCAGGCCAACTCCTATGTGGCTGTCTTTCCTGCCTTTTCAACTGTCCCTGGAGGGCTCGAGAGGCTGCACACAGGTGAACTCAGAGAAGGAGAAGGTAAAACCTGGGATGGCCAGGGATTCTCAGGGCAGAGGAGAAAGAAGCCTGAGCCAAAGGGGTAAAGCTGGGAGAGGCTCCTTAGGAGGCCACCTCCCTGGATGACCATCTCTGTAACCCCGAGTGTCTAATGCAGAACTGTGCCCATAATGTTGTTGTCAGGTGCCCTTGAGTCAGTGTCTGACTCATAGCGATCCTATGTACAACAGGTGAAACAGTATTGTCAGTGCTTCTCTGCTATTCACAGGGTTTTCAATTGCTGATTGTTTTGGGGAGGGAGTGAGTGGGTTGCCACGTCCTTCTCCCAAGGCTATAGCACCTGGTGTTCCCAGGCAGTCTCCCATCCGAGTACTAACCAGGACCCACCCTGCTTAGCTTCCAAAATCTGACGGGATTGGATGCCACAGTGGCATTTGCCCATAATAGAAGCTGAAAAAGGTTTTGTGAGTGAATGAATGAATTTGAAGCAGGAAACCTAACAGAATGATTAGTGTTTAGGGGTGTAAAGAGGAAAAACCTGGGCTCAAAACCCAATCCACACGACATTATGTGTGTGACCTTGAACCCTAAGCAAACTGAGATCTATGTCCTCAAAAATGGAGATAACACCCATATGTATTGATGAGATTATTTTGAGGGTTAAATGAAGTAATGGCTGTAGTGTTTTGCTTAACACATTCATGTGGCCAATGCCAGACAAGGGTTACATGGCTTTGGGACCACATGGGAATTTTAGTTAATGTGTCAGTCCTCTTGTTTCTTTTTCTCTGAAGCTCCCTCACTGCTGAATAGAAATAATGCTGTCTAGTTCCTGGGCAGGTTACAGCATTAAATGAAATGGAACAAGTCCCCAGTATGGTTCTGGGGACAATATGCAGGAGACTGTGTCCTTTCTTTCACTCTAAGAGGACAGTGAGGACTCCAGCTCAGACACAGGACCTGCTGGGGTCCTATCTCCAGTTTCCACCTCTCCAAACAGCAGCATGTTATGACAGATGAAGCCATGCAGGAGCGTTAATGGGGGATAATGGGTTGATTTGTTCCATCTCCAAGGGTCACGTTTAGAGTCATATCTGCATTCAGATCTCTAATGGCTGTGCTCTGGCTCTGTCAGGAGGTGGGTGTTGGCAGGCAGGACGGGGTCCTCACTGATAATCTGTCTCTTGGCACTGTTGCCACCAGCCTGTCTCTACTCCTTTCTTTGTGCTGACTCTGTGTGTAACTGTCCTTGGCATGTTGACATGCATAGTCGGATAGTGAGCTCAAGGCTAGAGAAGCTCCAGCCTGAGGAACTTGCTCTCCTTCTGCCACCCTTCAAGAAAAAAACAACCCCCACTTCAACTCCCAGCCCCAACCTCTGACCACTCAGTCCCCCATACCAAAATATCCTGTCTTCTGCACATCTGGAGGGTGATATCTTTTCCACTAATGTTTATTGAGCACATACTATATACTGAGGTTTAACACTTTGCCAATGTCATTTCATTTGGCTCTTCCAGACACCCTGTGAGTCATGCACTATTAACTTCAGTTCCCAAACAAAGGAATCACTTTGGGAGATGATAATTAAATTGCCCCCAAATCACAGAGAAGGCGATGTGAATTCTAACCCAGACTCCAAAGCCAGATCCCCTTCTAACTCATCCCTTTACCTTTTAGGGTTGCACAGTAAGTAAAGAAACCCTTCAAGGATGGCAAATTACATGTTCATCAAGGGCCCTGGAGGTTCCAACAGTTGGGATTTCAGGCACTGTCTGATGTCCACCCCAGAGAGGGAGGTGCCTGTAGACAGTCACTCCAGCAACCCAACCTAGACTAGCCTTGTTGAGAGGTTTGAAGGTGCTCGGAAAAGCTGAATCATCATGATGTGACAGCTCTTCTCCAAGATCTGTTGCCTTCAACAAGTGCAGATGCCACCTTAGAAACTGATATTATCCAGACCTAGAGCCCAACCCTACACTTTCAGGGGACATCAGCAGTTTCCCCATAACAAGGTACTGGCCCCCCATCCTCAGCTCTGAGTGGAAGAGGCTCTGCCCTTCTGCTCAGATCTCCCCTTGCGGGACATGGGGAAGGATCCCTGAGCACGCAGGGAGGGAGGCTGAGGACCCCAGTGACCCTTCTCCTTGGCTGCCCCTGCCTCCCTGCCTCTATCCTGGCACTGTGCCTCCACCCTGCCCCCTGGCAGCTCTTCCAGGAGGGTGTGATGTCCTCCTCTCATATCTCCCAGCCTCCTGTTCTGCTCTCCCTTGCCAAGTTAAAGGCTACAGAGCCACGCAACGTGGGGAAATTCTGAAGGAAAGAACTGTAGCCCTGGTCTGTAGAAAAGAAGACCCAGGGGGGTAAGGCTGCTCCGGAATCTCTGAGAAAGGTGCAGACTCATTCTGCATGGCCCTGGAAGGCAGCAGTGGCTGTTAGGATACCATGCAGGAAGTCCAGGAGCAGAAAGGGGCTTCAAGCTTCCTCACAGCTCAAAGCCTCCTGCATTGCAATTGGCGTCCTCCTGGTGAAAATTCCCCAGCAGCAGGACGGTAATAGATTTCCTATTAACCCCAGCAGCTAGGAGGGGTTGAGGTGGCATTAGTGGGGAACAAGGTCAAAGCAGACCTGGAGGAGAGGAGTGCCATGATCCATTCGTAGAGTTGTCTGGGCCATGACCTTGGGACTTTAGGCCTGGCACTACACTGCACCAATGGCTCCTCCAGACTGGCGTGTGAAATGGAATAGACGGCACGGATGTGCTGAGCTCCACCTCTCCATGCTGGGAGGCCTTCCAGTGCAACCCCAAGGCCGCGAGCCCCTCTCCTGCAGTGGGCTCCCAGAGCACCTGGGAAGCCCTTGAGCAGCCAAGTCCATGTTCTTTAGCACGAGGGACCGCATTAATGGCACACAGTGTGGATGGTGCCATTATCGTCTGGAGAGACACGCATACCTGCTCACTGGTGGCATCTGAAGCAGTTTATTCATGTCAGCTAATTTTAGGCACACATAGCCCTGAGCTCCCATAAACTAGGCTGGTTCCTCTAGAAGACAGAGCCCAGACCTTAGGCATTTGCATCCTCCAACCTGGTCTAAAGTCCCACGTGGCCATTGCTTTGAGGTAGGGCCTCTGTGGCCTCCAAGCCTCTCATGTGGAAATGGGTCTTGTCAAAGACCCTACCTTATAGGTGGATGTGGGATGATGTGAGGTGATACAGGTCAATCACTTTACCTGAGCCCTGGTGCATGGGGTAGGTTTCATAAATGGCAGCCATTCTCATTAATAGAGTTATAATAAAATGTAGGCTCCTGGGGCTGATTAAGTGAAAGGATAGTAGTGACTGGGGAGCAGCTTGCCAGCAGTAATTATGAGGTGGCTACCCTCCAGAGGGTTCACAGTTACCTGTGCCACCAGGTCACTAAAGCATCCTCCTAGGAATGGACCTACACCACATGGCCGAGCCAATGCATCTTCAGAGGGAAAAGAGAATGGTGTCCTCCAAGTGTCTGCAATGGGCTGGGGACTCACGTTCCAGCCTCTGGTTTCGTCTTCTCCTGGGGCTTTCCTAAGAGATAAGAATGATCATATCCATCTGCCTAGTAAGGACCCAGCCTACAGCTGTAGCCCTGTGGCATCCAATCCTGTCAAATCTTGGAAACTAAGCAGGGTCGGGCCTGGTCAGTACTTGGATGGGAGACCACCTGGGAACACCAGGTGCTGTAGGCTTAGGAGAAGGACCCAGCAACCCACTCCCAAAAATCAATCCACCATTGAAAACCCTATGAACAGCAGAGAAGCACTGACAGTAGTGTTTTGCCTATTGTATGTAGGGTCGCTATGAGTCAGATACTGACTCCACAGCACCTATCAGCCACAAGTGAGGACCCAGCACTTCCCTGAGGTTCCAGAGCTGGTGAAGGGGCGGCCCAGAGACACAAGCCCCGTTCCATTCACCTCTCAAGCCAAATCCCTTTCCATTATCCATGGCTACTTCTAGAGAAAGCCAAGGTGCCCTTGAGTCTGGATTGTGCTCAGATCACCCCAGAATCTTCATCCCGGACTTAAATCCAGGAGGTTCTCCCACTGGTTTAACTCCCAAAGATGCAGCCAACAGAGGAGCCTCACCCCCTCCTCTTGAAAGTCTTGCTGGCAGAATACCAGCTCTGTGGAGTGTAGGGGAATGGGGAAGCAGCTTTGAAGTCTTCCCTCACACTGAGCTGCAGAAAGCGGCTTGTTGTCTTATGCAGAGAGCAGTTGAGGATATCAAAGGGAAGACGGGATGTTAAATTTTGAGTGATCAATGTTTAATAGTCAGGGTTGTAAGCTGTCATGAGAGATGCTTTAGGTGGGAATCTGCATGAGTTGCAGGGTTTGCTATGCCACAGCTGAGGAGGAAGAGCCCTCTGGAGTCCCCTATAAGCAAGGAGAACAGGTGGAGAGGAATGGGGGGGACCAAGGGGAAGCCACAACCACTGCCTGGTGGCTTACGTGGCAGCTTTCCCAGAATAGGGACATGATCAGGAAAGAGTGAGGGCACAGCCTCCATGTGCCCCAGGAATAATCTGACAGGTGTTGGTTCACTCCAGGGCAACTAGGTGCCAGCACACAGTGAGGCGGGGTGAGGGTCCAGCCGGGCCAAAGGACCCTGAAGATCTAAATCTTGCCAGGGAACATCTGTTTGGCTGAAACTTCTCTGCACAATGCCAACTTCACTGCAGGTCTGGAGGATAGAGGTAGGAGGCAGGGCAGACCCCAGAGGAAGAGGAAGATGCTGGGAAGGAGGTGGACACCCCCTGCATGGAAGGCCTGGGGGGTAACCCTGTGCTGATCTCCCTTCTGCATGTCTTCCCTCCTCAGGTAGCTTGGAGAGAAGCCAGTTCCCCTTGCCTTGGGACCACCAGACCCCAGCAGCTGGGGTGGATCTTCCCAGGACCCAGCCCTCTGCCTTCACTCACAGGTTGCCTCTACAGCAGAGAGCATAGCTCGGGTCCTGGTCCCTGTGGAGCTCACACACATGATCCAGACACGGCTGTAAGTGGGAGGAGTTCTTCCTAAAAGCTTTCTTGGCTGGAGAGTGAGAGATGGGCTGGGCTGTCCTTGCCGGCAGCCCTCTTCTCTTCCCAAATTCGGGCATCACTAGAGCATTGGGAAAGGCTTGGAGGAGTGGGCTCCCAGGGAGGCCCAGCTGAGCCCAAGGTCATAGGGGTGACCGGCAGGAGAACAACCCCTGGGACCCCAGCCCCTGTGCCTGGCTGGGCCGGGGCCACCAGACCTCACATGGGTGCCTGCCGTCTCCCAGGCAAAATGCAATTTCACAATACTTCAGGGGATAAAAGATTCTATTTACCTCTTTTCAAAAGCTGCAGAATTCTTCCTGAACATCAAATAAGTCCTGGCAAACACATCCTGATGAGTAACATGGAGTGAAATAGAACCAGATGGGCCGGCTCGCTCTGGGCTCAGCGCTGGAGGAAGAAGGGCAAATCACATTTGGAGTGAGCCTGGGCTCCAGGCCACAGGAAGCACATCGGGAGGGGGACACAGCCTTCCAGGCAGGGAGGGGGCAATGTCCTCTGGACCTTGCCAGGAGATGGAGCCACACCGCCTACCATCTGGCTTTGTTGAGAGGAGAAGGAGGGGCTTCGGGCAGCTGCCTGGTTGTGCCCCAGGGGTAGCAGATCACACTAGCCAGGCAGCTATGGCAGTGAGCGACCTGGGGCAGGGGCTGACATCATGTGGTGGGGAAGTAGGGCAACCCAGTGTATTTAGAAACCTCTAAGACCCTGCTGAGGACTCCGCTAGCTGTTCAAACAAGATTCACTCCCCTTTTCTTTCTTATAAATGAAATCCACGCGTTTATGCCAATCAGCTGACACGCTCCATTTCCCACCTTCCCTTTCAACAGGGGAGATGCTGGGGCCAACAGGAAGCGGCAGGTGTCTGGATGGAAACCCAAAGGCTTTGCTTTCCTCCTCCAGACACTGCTCCTTCCTCCCTGCTACCTCCTTGACTTCCACGACCATGGCCTGAGGCTGCAGCTGGAGCTGTCTTTCTGAGATATGACCAAGACAGTGCGACAGGATGGAGAAGCCCAGACCCCACTACCTCCATGAAGCCTCTGTCCCGTCCTTGAACTTTTCCCTCCGGACTTCATGTTTATTGATGATGATGATGATGATGATGATGGTGGTGATAATAATGATAATAATAATAATAATGATAATGATAATAATAATAAAAATAAAATCACTTTTGGGTAAAACAGATATTCTTTGGATTCTCTAAGACCTATAGGCCAAAGCAAGCCCAACACCCAGATTGGTGGTGCCAGCAATTCAGTCTCCTGTATTTGCTGGGCATTTGTTCTTCTCCCTTACCCTCCTGTGGTTTTCTTTCCTCCCTAGCCCCCTTTTTAGCTGCCAACGTAGGGCTCATGTCCTGCAGGAGGGCAGCAGGGAGGCCTGCAGCCTGGTTGCTTGGCCCACCATCAATACCTTTCCATCCTGAAGCCCATCTTGTCAGGACCAGGGGGTTAGGACAGGCAGTGCCAGCTGTCTAGTTTGCCCGGGATGGAGGGGTTGCAATGCATGACTTGCCCAATTGCAATGGAAGAGTGGGTCACCCAGAGTTGTCAGAGCAGCAGGGGAACTTGGGGACCTGCTCTGGTGGTTTTCTCACATGGACTTTTAGTAGAAGAACCACTTGTAGGACAGATATCTTACATGGACCCCAATATCGAAGAGTCTGGTGGAGCTGCTCTGGGGGAGCCCCAGGGATTGCACCAAGGACTTTTGAAAGTCACCATGACCCAGAAGGGAAGTGGCATGTCAGTCACACAGGAAGTTGGGGTGGAGTTGGAAGTGGCAGCAGGAACATGGCTGCTCTGGGTTCACACCAGGGACCCCCAAATCAAAGCTCCTGAGTCTGAACCCATGCCTGCCCACATTGTTTCCTCTAGCAAATCCTTAATTGAGGCCCTGCCAACTCAGGCCCAGGCAATCACCATGGCTGTCTGGTGGCAGCCCTTGCCTTGATCTTCCCTCTTGCACTGTGCCCTCCTCTCTCACCCCTCGCTTACCCTCCCACGGGGTCCTTCTCAAAGATTGATCCAGCCACATGTTTCTCCCATTGAAATATTTTCACTGATTCATCTTTGCCAGACACTCAAGGTCCTCACCTGCTCTCAGCCTAACCTTCAGGCTCATCGTGCCCCTCTTTTATCTTCTTTCGGGGCGGGGGGGGCTCTGCTGATTGGGAGCCAGCGGAATATTGTCCCCTTGCTCCCTTTCTCTGCACCGCCGCCCCTCGTCCCAGATTCTGCACATATGCACCTCCTCTGGGAAGCTTTCCCTGATTGCCTCCTCCCACTGAAAACCCCTGGCACCTTCTGGTTTTGCAGTGTTGGGTCCACTGCTCTTCTTTGTCCCTTTACTTCCCTAGTGCCAGGGTGAGCCCCAGCTCCTGAAGGACTGTCCTTGACGGTGTCTGCACACTCTTGGCTTGCAGTCAGTTTGCTGAGGGAATGAATGAAGGAAGGAAGGAATCCGTTTCCCCCAAGTGGGGCGCACATTCTATTTATTTTGATTAGACAAGGTTACCGCACATGTGTCGTGTTTTGCCAGCTCCACTCCCACTCCCCTCGCTCACAGCAGCCTGGTTTCCTTCTGGAATTTGCCTCTTCCCCATTGTGTGTGGTCTTGGTGGAGGGGAATTCTGAGCTTCTGCCTCCCATACAGAAGTCAAAGAGCCACCTCCTGCTCCCCATGTCCCAGGGAGCCCAAATGTACCCTGACCTCTCTTCTGGGCAACTGCAGCTGCAGGGAGCCACACAGGATGTCAGCCAGTGACAGTTTCCACCTTGGTCAGACTGCAGCAGGAAGGGTTTATTCCATAGGGGGGGGAAGAGATCACGGCTTCGCTGGGAAGGCTGGGAGACGGGCAGGAGTAAGACAAGCCAGGCCCCAGGTGGGGTCCCAGCCAAACCGTCTCAGGAGGCCAGCCCATGTGAGCACCGTGAACTAGATGCCACACTTACCCTGAGGCCAGGTGCAGCACTGCCCTTCCGATGATCCCTGCCCTGGAAGTGGGCATTGTGGCTGCAGCTGCTGCCCCTGGCCTCCTGCCTCCCACCCAGCCATGCCTTGCCCCTGATCCATGGCATTGCCTGTTCCAAATTCCTTGGAGGGTGGCAGTTGACCAGCCTGGGCACTTGTCTGTGCCCTAGCTGCAAAGGATACTGGGACTGTGAGGATCTGCGGCTCAGGCCATGGTAGGACAGGGAAACTTCCATATCCCCCCAAGACTGTAACACATGGAGTTTATCAAGCCTAGAGAGAAGGGCTCATCCAATGACAGAAAAGCAAAAAAGAATGACAAAAGCCACTGCACCCAGAAGAGCCAGAGAACAAAGCTGGGGGTCACTTGTCCCAGCCACGATGGCGGGTGGACTAGATGTTCCCTGCTATGAGATGGTGGCTGTGGCTCCTAATCTAGGGCTTTGGGAAAGGCCTGGGCTCCCCCCCTCCCCGAGTGTACTTCTCCGGGCTTCTGTCACTTCTGTGAGCTCCCGACATCCTGCCAATAAATTCCTTTTTGCTTAAGTTAACCGGTGTTAGTGTCTGCTGGCTGCAACCAAGCAACGTTAAGTGGAAGCACATGTAAACAGGGGTGCGCGCCGCGTGTAAAGGAGCCGGCCTCCTGATAAGGCTGCAGGCCTCCAACCCCTCCCCAGCCTCCTTCCCTGGGGAAACCAGTGGTGTGGGCTGGGTGTGTGCGTCTCACAACTTGTTATGCTTCAACCCAGAGTAGGGAGCCCTTGGAAGGGTCACTTCAGAATAATATTCTAGCTCATTGTACCTGAGTCCACCCTCGCACAATGCTACCAGGAAGGAAAAAGATTTGCCAGTTAAACCCAATGTTAACACCCCAATGTTAAGCACTGTAGATTGTAAAGCACCTCTGGGGCACTGGTTTGAGATGTGAAAATGATGTGTGGATTAGAAGGGATATGACACAATTATGGGAACAACTTGAGGATTCAGCCCTGGTATGGGCCAGTCACTTCCAAAAATGCTTTATTCATATTAATTCTATTGATCGCTTGTTCCTCTCAATAATTTCTGGAGGCTAAAATATAATCATCTGTATTTTACAGAGAAGCAAACTGAGGAAGTGATAGGCCAGATTATTTGCCCAAAATCACAAGCCTACTAATTGGTGGGCTGGAGTTCAAGGAGACTCTATATTTAGCACTTGCACTCTTATGGCCAATGCTACTGTGTTCTATGTGGGGAAATTGGTGTCCACAAACATGCATGAGTGTGCATGTTTACACGTGTATACAAGTATGTAGACAAGTAGATCATCCTATTGCAGGTATCGTTCATGCCTTCCTTTGTTGGGCAAGCTCTCTCTTTGGACTTGTCAGTACAGGTGCACAAACATTGCTCCCATCCTCCTAGCCGCTGTGGTATAGACACACCACAGGGCCTTCAACCTTCCTCCCCTTGATGCTCATTAGCTTGTTGCATTTGGGATTGTTACTAACAAGGCCACTGTATGCAGCCTGCTGCAGCCCTCCATGAGCCTCTGTGTAAGCCTTTCTTAGGTGAACAGAGAGAGGTGAAATTGCTGCCCCTTAAGGCATGTGCAGTATGCACCAATAGCACCATGGCATCTGATCCCGCCTGATCCTGGAACCTAAGCAGGACTGGCGTGGTTAGTCCTTGAATGGGAGACCACTTGGGAATACCAGGTGCAATAAGCTAGGGAGAAGCACCTGGCAATCCACTCCTGATACAATTTGCCATGGAAAAGCCTTGTTGTTGTTGTTGTTGGGTGCCATCAAGTCATGTCCAACTCATAGCAACCCTCAAAGGGTTTTCAATGTCTGATTTTTTTCAGGATTGCCTTGGGAGGGGATTGCCACATCCTGCTCCCACTTTTGTGGTGCTGGGAATCGAACTCGGGACCTCACAGACTACAAAGCAGCTCTACCAACTGAGCTAAATCCCAGCCCCTATTGAAACCCGTATGAATAGCAAAAAAGCACTGATATAGTACTGGGCATGGCATAGTGTCGGCGAGTGTTTCATTCTGCTGCACATGGGGTCGTTATGAGTCGGACCCGACTCAACAGCACCTCAACAACAACAAGGCATATGCATTCAGAATAGGCACCTCTCAGCCAATGCCACCACTCACTTGCTTCTCACTCGGCACCCAGCATAGGCACCTGCCTGGAATTTATCTCCCAGCCTCCTCCCCAGGACCCATTCTCCTCAGTAGCCTGCCACTTGCGGTATCACTGACCTTGTCCTTACCTAGACACCCACCCACCATTGGCATCCAGGAAAATCCACATGGTTGCTTCTGCCTTTCCCCAACTTCATGTCTCAGCCACTAACCACTCACTCTGCCTGGCCATCTTGCCTACAGGTGATTTTCCCAAGTGGCACAAGATGCTAAGAAGCATTCTGAGGTGACAAGAAAGGGCATCTATGGTCCAAAATGCCTGGCAGACCCTGGGAGAAGTGAAGCCACTGCAGGACTTCTCAGAGCCTTTATCCAAGGAGACATTATGGACCTATAATCCTCAGAGAAGGCAGAGGGAGCCACAGAGGAGCAGTCCCTACTGGCTTTGTGGACCAGACAATGGATATCTAAGTGCATTTTCTGTTGCTATAACATAATGCCACAGACTGGGAAAGTTATAAATAAAATGGGTTTATTTGGGCTCATAGAACTGGTCCAAGGTCAAGGGGGCACATCTGGTCATGATCCTCTTGCTGGCTGAGTCCCAAGGCAGTGCAGAGCATCACATGATGAAAGAGAGTGAGTGTAATTGTGAATGTGAGTGTGTGTCTGTGTGTCTGTGTGTCTGTGTTGGTGGGTGGGTATGTTCTAGCCTCTCTCCCTCTTCTTATAAGGCCACCAGTACTCAATCATGGGAGCTGCACCCCACAGATTTTACCTAATCCCAATCCCCTCCCGAAGGCCTCACCTCTCTACACTATAGCAACATTAAATTTCCACCCTCTTGATACTTCACCATGGGATTAACCTTCAACAGGACTTTTCAGAGGGGATAAACCATACTCAAACTATGACAAGGGGTGTGCACCCCAGGCCAGCCAGGCTGCAAGCTGCTCAAGGCTCTCCCCTCCTTCCAGCTGCTCACTGTGGCGCAGGCCCAGGCCTCCATGAAACACTCTCCCCCTGCCCATATCTGCCTGCAACATGACTCCCTCCGCCATCTTCCCTCTCGGCCATCTTCCCTGGGAAATGCAGAGGTAAGAGCTGCGTAGAAGGCAGAAGGCCCTGAGCCAGTGACTTAACCCCTCTGTGCCTCAACTCTCCCACCTGTAAAATGGGAAAGGATATGGCCCCTCATTGAGATGCTGTGGTGCAGCTCAAAAACATCAATATATCTAGCACATGCACACAGTGCTCTATTCTATGTGGAGTGAGGCCAGGACACCGTCACCAGCCCAAGGCAACAGGATGGGCTCCAGGATGGGCTATTACCCACTGTCTGCATAACACTGACCCCCTTGCTCTCTTCCTCTCTCTTAATCTGTTTCCTCATCTGCTAGTGGGGGAAGCTGGGCCAAACTGGAAAGTCAGAGAGTCCCTACCTTCTGGGGACCCTAGCCTGAGTCTGGGTCTACCCTGGTCCACTTCAGAGCCCTGGCTGGAAAGGAGCTGTTTGGTGGAGCCAGACTCAGGGAGTGTGGGAGGAGCTGGGTGGGAAGGAGGGGATAGCCCCAGTTCAATGAATCAATGGGACAGACAGCAGCACTGAGCCACGCTCCTGGGGGGGCAGGAGAAGGAATATGCAGAGCAAGAACCCTGCCTGGCATTCAGGAAGCTCTCCAGGGTGTTTCTCAGACCCTCAGGAATCTTGAAGAGCAGGGAAGAATTCAGCAAAGGTTTTGGGAAGAAAGAGAGACTCGAGATTGGCCTACAGTGATGGGTAAGATTTTACGCAGCTCAAGGGAGCAAAATTGGGCCCTGCAAGAGTGATTTTCACAGGATAGTGACAAGTGGAGAGAGCAGGGCAGGGTGTGGCTGAGGAGTGGGATTGATCCGGGAGTCTGCGCAGATGTCTGGGGAGCTTCCTCTGCCTGGGGGTACTGGGGAGGCGTCCCAGCCTGCCTGTGCACAGTTAAGATCCCTCCCCTCAATTCCAGGACCTGAACAAAGCTGGGACCCCCGGCTCTCCCCCAGCTCACCCCATGGGCTTACCCAGCCCTGGAGAAACAGGGAGTCTTACCAGAGAGAGATAAGAAGCGACATCGTCCTGGCTCCACCGCCTGGGAGCCCAGACACCCCTGAGGCCTGGGAGAGTCCCAGCCCTGCTCCCTCATTATCTTTGCCAGGGTGTCCTCGGGCCAAAATATGCACGCCCAACCCCTGTCTGTACCTAGGTGTCATTATGACGACTCCCACTTGAAATTATTTGTTTTTCTCTATTGATCTTGGTTCGACACTGGAAAAATGTATTCTTTGTACAGCATTCCCAAGGGCTTAATTTGTCCATGTTGGAAGCCTTTTTTAATAGGATTCTGCCCCATTGTTTATTCTGAACATTGAGTTCCGAGAGCTGGGATTCAGCTCTTTTAATAGAAACTCATTACCGGGGTCCCTCTGCATCAGAAAGCTGAGCCTGGCACTGCGAGGAGGAGGCAAATTAGGAGGCTGCCAAGGGCCATCTGATCCGAAGGCCCACGGGAGGCCCACGCTGTCATCCTACGCCTGCCATCTCCTCCAGTTGGGAGACCTAGGGAGGTGACAGCCACCAGGCTGGGCAGATCCCTGACCAGTTTCAGCTCTCAGAAAGCTCTTCCCACCTTGAGCAAACCCTCGTCTCCTAGAGCATTGTTTCTCAAAGTGTGGCCGGTGGAACCCCTGCATCATAATCCCCTGGGGTGCTGGTACAGACTCAGGCTGCTGGGTCAACTCTCAAACACTCTGAGACCCAGACAGTGGAACCCACACCACAGGGACAAGGGGCTTCCTTGTGTTCTAGACTGATCACACACCAACCCCACTCCTGGACCTGTCCTGTAGGAACCCCAGGCCCTATTTCCTTCTCTTCATCAGAGACTGCCACTCTAGCCCTGCCCCTGGGAGTGAGCCAGAGCCCCAGAAATCTCCAAGGACTTCCTGGTCTGGGGTTGCCCGGGGCCTCGAGGTGGGACCTGAGCCAGAAGGCAGCCTGCTGAGTGGATTGCCCACCCCTCCCCACCCCCAGCCAGGAAACTGTTCCCATCACAGGATCACATGGGATTCAGCCAGCAGAATGGTGCTCACATGATTGTGAGTGGTTGTAATGGTTTATGTAGACAGGCTTCTCTGCAAAAAATAAAATAAAATGTACTGGCCTGAGGCGCTAGACACCCCAGGGGCAGTGCTGCCTCCAGACCTTCTAAAAAAGAAGCACGGAGGATCAAGCCCAGAAGGTTTGGAATTTATGGATATGAAGTGATGAAAGGGAAAGATTCAGGTTTTAGGGCCACTCAGAACCGTACTCAAGCTGTGATTCACAGCTAGCTAGCTGGGTGACTAGGAGCAAGTTACTAACCTTCTCTGGTCCTCACTTTATGTGCATTTCACTGCAGGGGGCTTTCAGAGTGCTTTTGGGACCAAGACAGCCTGCAATTGCACAGATAAGCAAGCCTAGGATCATGCCCCTGACTTGTTCAGAATCATACCTGGTATAAGGAAAAGACAAAGCACAAATGCCTGAAGTCATTTATTCATTCAGTCAACAAACATATATTGAGATTCTATGTGTCAGAGGTTGTGTTCAGCACAGCTGAGACAAAACAGCCTCAGTCCTTTGTCCTCCTAGGGAAAGACAGAGGTTAAGCAGGTAAAAGGTGACTCACAATCACCTGCATATGTGCAGTGGTGACCTATCCTATTTGGGACAGCACCCTGAGCAGCATGCTATGGAGAACAGGCAACAAGCTCAGGTAACCATCCAAGGAATCAGGGCAGGCTTCTCAGAGGAGGTGATGGGGTGGGGCCTGGAGGTACTGCAGGACTTGCCACCAGAAGAGATAACTATGTGTATTTCCTGGTCAGGGTTCTACATATCGGAGCCCTGTCTCTTCTTGATAGTGCTCTTTCCAGAAGTAAAGAAAGGTGATTGAGTTGACAGCTGCCTTCAGAGAATGCACATGAGCTCGGTGGCTTTGCAGAGAGTGGCATCTCCGGGCTTGGCTGTGAGCCCTGGGACACTGTGACCCCTCTACGAGTCTTCTCACCTGATACCCCTAGGAATTGATTCATCGCCCCACCTCTGAACCTAGGAAGCTGAGGCTCAGAGAGGTTGAGGAACTTGCCACTTTGTAGGGTCACTGAGCTAACATGGGTAGACCTAGGAACCAAGCCTAGGCAGTGTGACAGCACAGGCCCTAGGTTGAGGCCTCTATGCACTTCCTGCACCACTATCCTCCCAGTCCACGTTTTCTCTGTAGAGAGGGCTGAAACCCCCTGGAACATATTCCCTGAGAGAGTAGACTTAGACGCTGGAAAACCATACAAAATCAGGTGCACCATGGGAAGGCAATGGGTCCAGGATCTTGTCCTCACAACCCTGGGATGATATCAGATGGTCACTGCCCTCATTGGGCCCCAGGGACCCCACTTCCAAGATGAGGAGACTGGCTCAGGCCAGTGGTTCTCCAGATCTGTCCCTCAGAGCACTGGTGTCCACGAGCTATCGCCTCCCACCAGTCACTCCCAGGTAAGCAAAGTCTTCCCAGCAGGCGTCTGTTGGAAGAGTCTCTGTGGCTATGACAGCTAGGGCACCACCCTACTGCATGACAGTGACGACCAAGAGCTCATCCTTCTTCAGCCTCATCACTCTCAAGCCAGTCAACGTCCACAGGGGGCCCCCCGTACAGTTAGAATGTGGACGGTTTAGACAGGGTGCTGCCCGGACGAGTTTCTGGCCAGGTGCACAGAGTGCCCAGAGCCACTGTCCAGGGTAACCATGGCCATGGACATCTTCTCAGGAAAATAGGAGGCAGAGCTAAGTTGGCATTTGAACCAGGATTCTTAACATATGGGGCCATCTTTTCCCCCACTGCCCTACTGTATCAGGTAGGTTGACTGGAGCAGAAAGAAAATGACCATTCTGTAAGGTAGAAAGATCTAGGTAGAGTTCCAGGGTAGGGGGTGCCACAGGGACAAAGACAAAGGGAGAAAACAGAAGTTGAATCATTAGAGCAACCAAAGCAGAAGATCCGGACAGAATCCATAGTCAGAGCAGGTTGCAGCCCTTCGAGCTCCTCATGGTCATGGTCAAGGATCGTGCTGAAGGAGACAGGACCACAAGGGTACTCTACTTGTCGGTAATACTGACCACACTACCAACAGCCATCGCTAGTGTTTACTGAGCACTTAGGAGATTCCCAGCTCTGCTGCAGTAATAACTAGCTCCCAAGTCTCAATGGGCCCACACAACAAAGATTGGTTTCTTACACATCCTACATCTGCTGCAGCTCCTGCCCCCTCTCCAGGGTGTGGGTTCTTCACGCAGTGACCCAGCTGATTGTCCACCACTCAAAGCTGCACCATCTCCAGCACATTGCTTACCCAAGCTGTGGCAGGAAGGAGAGACTAGAGGATGTTGCACAGGTTTCTCACTGCCTGCATTAGTCAGCGCTCTCCAGAGAAACAGAACATTAGGATATATAGAGATATATAAAAGGAGATTTATTATGGAAATTGACTCATGCATTTATGGAGGTTGAGAATATGTTGTCTGATATCTGTGAGCCAGAGAGCCAGGGAAGCCAAGGGTACGATTCAATCCAAGACTAAAAACCTGAGAATCAGGAGCCCCAATGCCCTTGGGCAGAAGATGTAGGATCCAGCTCAGGAAGAGAGAGAGAAGTTGCTCTTCCTATGCCTTTGTGTCCTATCTAGGCCCTGAGTGGGTGCTGTGTGCCTGCCCACATTGATGAAGGTAATCTTCACTTGGTCTACCAATTCAGATGCAAAGTGATATTTTACCAGCTACTGGGCATCATTTAGGCCCGGCAAATTGACAGAAAAAAATTAACCATTACTACTCCACTCAGATTTCATCAGTTTGACCCTGGTACTTGGTCCACTTAAGCTCAAGGAGCAGGTGGGGTATACAGTGCTATTGCCTGAATGGCTGGATGGGGGACCATCAGACATGGTTGAGCATTACTAACGTCTGCCTCAAGCACTGATCCTTTACTAGGTATTGATCATGTACTTTACATGAGATAGTTCACTGACTCTACAATAACGTATACTACAAATAAGGAGGGGCTGAGATTTAGCTCAGTTGGTAGAGCGCTGTGCTCCAGTCTCTGAGGTCCCAAGTTCAATTCCCAGCACCACAAAAAACGGGAGAAGGACCTGGCAATCCACTCCCAAGGCAATCCCAAAACAGCCACTGAAAACCCTATGAGGGTCACTATGAGTCGGATACCGACTCGACAGCACCTAACAACAATAACAAATAAGGAAACTGAGGCACAGAGAGACTCCACAGAAAGAACCTACCCAAAGTCACATAGTTAGTTCTGGAAGAGTAATACCTCACACCCAGATTGTCTGGGTGCTTATCCCTCACTCTTTCTCTTCCCAGATTCTCAGGTTATTGGTCAACAGCACTTCAGCAATGGACAGTCCACCACCATAATGAAGTCCTTCTCAGCCCAATCAAGGTATTCACATCCTCTGGACCTGAGGTGATGGTTCATCTTAACTGGCAACTTGATTAGATTGAGAAACGCTTAGGAGATTAGGAAAGAACACTTTTAGAGGTGTCTTCGATAGCATTTCCAGAAATGACTAGATCGTAAGGACTCTGACTAAACGAATGAACTGATCCTTTGATGGATTCATCATATGATGGCATTTTGGGGAGGTGGTGAAAGGTAGGAGGTGGTGCCTCATTGGAGAAAGTAGGACTGGGAATGTGTTCTTGGGGCTATATCCTGCCCTGGCTACTTCCTGTATTCCCTTTCTCTGCTCCCTGGCCACCATGTGGTAAGCTGTTCTGCTCTGCCACACACTCCCTGGATAAATTGAACCCTCTGAAACCATGAGTCAAAATTAATCCCTCCTCTCTTGAGTTATTCTTCCAGGTAATTTGGTCACAGCCTCACCAAAGTGACGAATACACTGAGGTGAAGAGGGAGGGGGACACCATACTCCCAGTGGCCTGGGGCCATCTCAGTCCTTGGGGGTGAGAAGTCACAGACTGGAATGTTTCTCACCTAGGAAAGGATGCCTGCCCTCTCCAGCTTCTGAAGCCAGGAAAGAGAAAGAGCTCCCAGAAGCCATGCAGGCTGTCTGGGAACCTGTCAGGCGTAAATGCCAAGTGCAGAGGTTATACACAGACCATGGCTGCGGTCCAACCCTTGGGCTGAGGTCTGAGATGTTCAATTCACAGTAGGGAAAATAATAAGTAACCATTGACCAGCATATCTAGGCTCATTGAATTGAAAGGGCATATATTGACGAACAAAAAGCCAAGGTCAATATTTGATTTTCAGGCACAATAAATCTTGATATCCATAGAAAGGAAGTATCGATGCTGGTGTTGTAAGGTAGGGTCAGGCACATTTTCACAACTGCCGATCATGCCTCCTCCATGGCCTACAAAAGGTACTCTTGTGGAAATGGGACCAAAGCCTCAATGGTTTCCAGGAGTCCCAGATGGATGCATGTTTTGAAAAAAAATCCACAAAAAAGAAAAGCAAATAGTATCCTCACAAGATTGCCAGAATGTGCCATTTCTGCCCGGTTCACCCAGAAGAAAGGAAAATATTGCCCTGCACCCTTCCCTCAACCTGCTTCTCCCAACCAGCTAGGCTTTGAGATTTTCCTTCCCTCTCCCAAGTGGGGATGTGGATGGGATTTCCCCTTATCTGCCTTCCAACTCCCAACCTGCTCATCCCTCGCTGTCGTGCCCTTCATCTCTGCTAGATAGGCCGGCTGCCAAACCAGGGCGCAGGCAGCACCATCCATGCCCGCCCTGCAGACAGGTCCACACATCTCCTGCTTCCCCAGGCTCTGCTCCAGGCCTCCCCTCAGCCCACCACCCCAACACCTAGAGCTACCCACGCTGCTCTTCACCAAGGCACACAGGGGGCATCCTAGGCCCTCCCACATCTGCTTAGGCCCCCTGCCCTCCCCTTGCTCCTTGGAGCACTCCCTGGGGAGCTACTAATCCTGAGATTGGCAGTGTTGGCAGTGTTGTCTTTGCAAAGCTCTCTCCACAACTCCCCAGGCAGCATGGGACTCCCCCTTCTGTCTGCCCCACACTGTTTCCATCCTTCTCCTTCATGGCTTGGACAGTTGTTGCTTGCCTGGCCCTCGGGTTTCATTTTTCTGTGATTGGCTTCTTCAACGAAAGGGGCTGGTCGTTCTCACCCCTGTAGCCACACTGCCTGGCCATAGGCAATACTCTAGGTATTTGTAGAATGAATGGCTGGACAGTGGGAAGAAGGAACACACCAGGTAAGGGAATCAGAGCAGAGACTGGACCAGAACAGGGAGGGGTGACTGGAGCCTACAGGGACTGGGAAGGGAAAAGCCTGAGTGGGGAGAGAGGCAGAGGGCACAGAAGGGAGCGAATTGTGGGGCACGGGCCTCCTTCGCTCCCCATCCTCTCTAGCCGCTGCCCTGACGGCATTAATCAAGGCCCGAGCATGTGGAAATATCAGTCCACCGTGTTCTATTCAAGTTCCCTGGAACTAAATTATGTTGTCAGGATTGGACAGAGCAGGAATGGAAAAGACCAGGCTGGATGACATGGGGCTGTTAAAAGGAGATGAATGAGCCCAGTGATTTCCATTCAATTTTTCAAGGTTTCCCAAGGCAAGTCTGACAAATACCACCTTATAATTCCCCGGCACCCTGCACGTTCCCTCCACAATCTCATTTTTTAAATTTCTGCCCATCAGATTAGAAGGACAAGGGATCCTTCTTTCTGTCTCACAAGTGGGGAAAGGGAGAAACTGGAGTGGGGGGGAGGACTTTGACCAAGGTCAAAGTCAGGCCAAGGTCAGACCATAAATCAGTAACACAGTCAGCAGGACAAACTGATGCTCGCCCCCACCTGCGAGCCTTCCTCTGCAAAATGCCCAGAATTTTCTCTCAGGGCTGCTGCGGGCATCAGGGAAGTGACACATCTGAAAGCACTTTGAACTGGAACAGTGCCATTCATTCACTTGGTGGCTATGGAGGACATACCGTGCGTGTGCCAAGACATACTAGCATTTCCTATCTAAGGGCATAGACAGAGGCTGAGAATGAGAGTCAGCCTCACCACTGGAGAGCTGTCTGATATGGGGTCAGGGGCAAAGCTTCTCTGATTAAATTACTTAATGACCAAGCCAGCATCTAGTGCCATTCCTTAAAGGGAATAAGTTGTAAGTAAGGACTCCCTGAATCCGAGTGTGTCCTCCCACAGAAGAACAGGACTCTTCCCTCTCTGTGGGAGGACCTTCCTTGCAATAGGGAAGGATGTGCCTTGCTGCCAGCTCCACAGAGTGCTGCAGTTAAGCATATCTCAAAATCCAGTAGTGAGTGAGCCTCAGTTGTAAACAAAGGACTAATTAAATTAGCATAAATGATTTCATGTAAATTAAAGATCCACATTATGGCTGTTTATTGGTAGCAGCACCAAATCTTGCTACCACACACACTTGTTTAAAATTAATGTGCATAAATGCTCCAAATACCGTATTATTAATAATGATAATAATGTTGATGAGGATGATAATAATAAACATATTCTCATAACAATGGCACCCGGCTGGCTCTAAAGTCTCAGCAAGGAACGTGCTGAGTGTTACGGCTTGTCTGGGAAACAGCAAAATTACACATCCCTGGTCAATCTCCCCAGCCCTTACTCATGGCACCATTTTGATGTCTTCACTGAGTCCAGCTAACTGATGGCCTCTTCAAGTGCTGTCCATCTTTGGAGGCTTTACTCAAGGCCACTTCTGCTATAAATCATTCTGAACAACTTGAATTTCAGAGATCTCTTCTTCCTTTCTGTTTCTGAAATGATTTTTCCCATCACTCTTCCCCATTTATTATCTCCCTGGACTCACCTTGGATCTGTGCAGTAGGTGCAGGTATATTTATGATTCCCTCTACCTAGGTGAGTTTATGGAGGTCAGAGAGCTGAAGCTAAGCAAGGTCACATAGCTGGAAGATCATAGAGCCAGGACTAAAGCTCTTCAGATTCATAGGTTTCACTGAAATGCCTAGTCAAGGAATGTTGCCTTATAGTAGATAATCACTGAACATTTGCTAGGGAGAAAGGAGGAAGTGGATGTATTTGTTACCTGTCATTGCTGTAGCAGAAAAACCAACTGAAGCAATCTTATGAGGGAAGAGATGTCTATAGGAAGCTCACAGTTAGAGGATTAGTCCAGAAAGGTGACGGAGCAGGCATGGCATTGGTGGCAGGACCTGTGTCAGACAATCTCACAGCATTGCAGGGGAGGAGGCAAAGAGTTTCCTGGAACCATAGGTCTGGGGTAAAAGACTTCCGAAGCCTCATCCCCAGTGACCACTTTCCCAAAGCTGAATCCTGCCTCCCAAAGTTCTGTGACCTTCACAGACAGCATCACCAGCTGGACCAAACCTTACAGCACATGACCTTTGGGAGACATTTTATATTCAAACTATGACAGTGGATAAAAGGCTGGATGAGTGAGAAGTTCACAGAATGAGGTCTTTAAAAATCCTCAGTATAATGAAGACCTTCCCTCTTCATTACTATCGATCCAAGAGTCAATCCATCCGCGAACTTATACGTGTTTCTGAAGGAACTGACCACACATTGATGAGCAGCCACTGAATCTAAGCACGAGCATAGGTCCATCTATGTGCCTCCAGGGAAAATGTTCCTAGGCTGTCCCTAGCCCACAAAACACTTTTGTGATAAGTTGAAAAAGATAGCCAGATCCCTTGACCTAAGCAGGCACAGTGACACACACAACTCATGGGATGGCTCTAGGCTAATCTAAGACTTTAGAAAGTCAAGTGAATGAGTACTGTCACCTCTCCCAGGGTTCCAGGTCACTCTTTTTCCTTGTGATAGCACTCAGCAGAGACACAGTGTACATGTGTGCATGTACTTACTTGTGTGCCCCACCAGACTGCCATGAGATTCGCAGTCCCTGGAAAAAACACTGAGTTCCAAAGCAGACAAATTTAGGATTGAATGCCACATCCACCAGCAGCACAGATAGAATTCTACAGGCTCATAAACTTGGATGAAAAAATGACATGCTTTAATCACAAATGGAAGCAACAAACCACAGTAGTACTAGCAATACTTGAGAGAACTGGGTACAACACTTGAGATGTATGTCACCTGTAAAGATCACAGTCATTTTCCTATTCCATTAACATTGTTGCAGATATCTCAAAATATTGAATACAACTTGGCCCAGTAAAGTTTTTCTGCGAAGGTCCCAATAATAAATATTTCAGTGACTGGATCTCTGTTGTAACTGCTCAGCCCTGCTCTCCTAGCTCTGCAACAGCCATGGGCAATGTGGTATGAATGGGTATGGCCATGTCCAAATAAAATTTTATTTATAAAAACAGACAGCAGTCCAGATCATAGTTTCCTGGTTCCTGATATAGCAAGTTGTTACTTTATTTTTGCAATGAGAAAAGAGATTTATGGGAAGTTCACAGTTAGAAGATGAGTCCATAATGGTGGCAGGGCACATATGGCAGTGGCAAGAGGCAGGGCCTTGTGGCAAGTGACCTATATCTTCATGAGCAAAGACAGAGCTGGGCCATAGGTCTGGGGTGAAGAAGAAATCTCCAAAGGCCACCCCCCAGTGCCATCACCTCTGCAAATCTATGACCCTCCTCCCAAGTACCAAGACCTTCACAAATAGTGTCACCATCTGAGGACCAAACGTTAAAGCCCTTGATTTTGGGGGGACACTTTATATTCTAACCATGACACTGTCCCTAGTCCCCAAAGGTCCATGGACACTTCATAATGTAAAATGCATTCAGTCCAACTTTTAGCGTCCTCAAAGTTTTAACAGTCCCAACCATGTTCAAAAGTCCAAGTCCAAAGTCTCCACTGAGACTCAAGGCAAACTTAGCTGTTATTATTGTCATTGTTAGGTGCCATCAAGTCAGGTCCAGCTTGTAGCAACCCTATGTATAACAGAACAAAACACTGCCCGACACCGTCTGACAGTGTTTTTCTGCTATTCATAGGGTTTTTGAGAGCTGATTATTTTGGGAGTGGGCTGCTGGATCATTCTCCCAAGCCTACAGCACCCAGTATTCCCAGGCAGTCCCCCATTGAAGTACTAAACAGGCCTGACCCAGTTTAGCTTCCAAGATTAGATAAGATCAGATGTTAGGGTGATATGGCTGTAGAAACTTAGCTCTGAGCCCCTGAAAAAGAAAAAAACAGGTCACATACTTCTGAGATATAGTGGCACAGAGCAAGCATTCTTGTTCCAAAAGAGAGAACTGGGTGCACAGAAAGGAAAGATCAGTCCATAGCAAGACCCATAACCCACTGGACAAACTCTATCAGTTAAAATCTGGCATCTGGCACACAAGGCATCAGCTGGTATCTGGTGTCATTTGGGCTTGAACAGGCTTAGGTTCCTCTGTCCTTCTGGCCTCATCACAAATGGCCCACATGCCCTCCTTGGCTGGCTCCACTTTTTGTTGGCAACTTCTCTTGGCAGATGCTTCATATTACTGGTATCTCCAACATCCTGGGGTCTCCATTGCTGCTTAAGCACCACCCTCAAAGCTTCTTATATCAGCCCTTCAGGGGATCTCCACAGGGCATCCAATGCTGGTACACATTGCCTGGCCACACAGGGTATCTTCTGGAATCTTGGTGGCAGCCTTCATAACCCTTAAGTCTTGCATTCTGCATGCCTGAAGAACCAGCGCCATGTGGACAATGCCAAGAGTTGCTGCTAGCTCAAAAAGTAGCTGGGCTCTTTTGGACCATGGCTGACCATGGTTGCAGTGTTAACCTCTGTATGCCCAAGCTGAGAAATCATTTCCCTTGGTGGCCTATTTTCAGGAGTGTGTCCAGGAGATAGCTTATCAGACACTCTCTTTTCAAATTTGGATATAGCTTTTCAGACACTCCCTTTTCAAATGAAATTTTAGTCTTAAACTCTAAGTTTTAGATGGGAGGGGCCTGGCCAAGTCCTTCTGTCTCTCCAGGCCATCTTTGTTGTTTTCTTTAATGATGTTTGTCTTTTTAATAATTACGGCCTCCTGGCCTGAAATAGTCCTGTCCATGGTAACCTTAGACAATCTCCGAGCTTCGAGAGGAGCTCGGAGATTCTCATCCCAGGACAGAGGCTGAGCCATGAGTGCAACCTCCTTTAAATGGCATATTTTTCAGGTCTTTTTTCTGTGATTATTGCCCCATATTGTCATTATATAGCAAGCAACAACCATGTCACATGGCCTACATTCTGCTGTCCTCAAGATATTCTTCCTCCAAGTTAATCAATTTGTAACTTTCAAATCCAGCCTCACTCAAATTTTTAGGGCATGGGCAAAATGCAGACAATCTCTTTGCTAGCATATAACATGGATTGTCTCCAGTCCAGTGTCCAGTGGAGTCCTCATTTTCCTCTGTAACCCTGTGAGCCCAACTGCATTTCTATGGAGAGCAGCCTTCTGGTCTTTTTTACTCTTACTAGAACTGCCCCTCAAGCCCTCCAGGATTCTCTCCCCTGCATCTCCAAACTCTTCCAGATTCCTCCCACAAACAAGTTCCAAAGGCTTAGGAACCCCATGATTAGCTTTCTACACAGCAGTGATCCCACTCTCCAGTACCAATTTTCCATGTCAGTCAGCTATGGTTGCTATAGCAGAAAAATCAACTAATACTAACTTATGAGGGGAGAGATTTATTGTAAGCTCACAGTTAGAAGACCAGTCCATAATGGTGGCAAGGCAGGCATAGCCATGGCAGGAGGCAAGGCCTTGTGGCAGAAGACCTTACATATTCATGAGCAGGAAGCAAAGTGAGCAAGCAAGTCATTACTGTAAAATTACAACAATTATTAGAATCTTGTTATCAATGCCTAATAAAAAAGCGCACGTGTTATTATGTCAGACTTTTTTTTCATTTTGAAAATTGAATTTCAATATTCTTGGTTTCCCATGTGGCCCTATGTATCTTGTTTCCTGCACAGAAAACCATTATTCTAAAGTAGGGTCCCTGGGCATCACAGGGCTACCAAGGAATCACTGAAGATGAAGGGCACCTCGTGGTTTGATCCTCTCAGCTTCCATTCTCTCATGGCAGAGAAATACAGCTAACAATAAAATTATCTTGGTAATGGGCTCTTGCCAGGATTCTGTGGAGCTGTGAAGGTGGCAGTGTTTTGTTAACTAGAAAGAACTATAGTGATTTAAGGTATTAACATTTTGCTTGCCCCGGTGACGCCTACTGGAGTCCTCTGAACCTAATAGGCACTGAATAAATGTTTGTTACCAGCAAGTTAGTTAAGCCAAGAGTCTGGCATCCCTCCAAGAAGAAGACCTCCTGAGCGGTGTGTAAGAGAAGGGAAAGGGGAGGGAAAAGGAGGAAGGAGCGGGGAAAGAGAAAGAGGAAGAGAGAAGGAGGCAGGAGAGAGCAGAGAATCTGGGTGGCTCTGAGTATTATTTCACCATTGTCTATGCAGAATCCCTAGCCATCACATCTTTTTAGAAATTGCACTGAGGGTGAAAAGAGGAAGGGAGACAGAGGGCCACATGTGGAGCAGAGACTTCCTGCTGATGCGGCAGGTTTTAAGAGCACGACTTGCAGTTTGTGAAAGTACATGAACCTTGAAATAGAAATATGGACCTCTTAATTCATCTTGCTGTTGTTTGATAAAATATAAGGTAAATGAATGCAGAGCACTTTCTTTTTAATTACACAAGGAGACACGGGGGAGAGAAAGAGTGGGGAGCAGAGGTCTGCGGGCCAGAAGCCAGAGGGAAGTCTGTGGGCTCCCAAAGCAATGACATAGAACAGGCCAGAGGGGGCTTCGAGAGGAGCTCGGAGATTCTCATCCCAGGACAGAGGCTGAGCCATGAGTGCAATGACAACAAGACAGCATCCACGGGCTTCTGATAGGAGAGCATTCAGAGCTGCCTTCAGAAGGCTCCCAGCTCAGAGCAGAAATGCTTACAGCAGGCATCAATATCACATGTAGGGCTTCCAGCCCCAGCTGCTCCTCGGAGCAGGGCATCTCTGAGCCTCACTCGCAGTCCCTGCTGGTACCCACCAAACAATTCCAGTCCTGCCCTCAAGAGCTGACACCCCAGCGTGGAGGGGGATGATGCAAATAAACCCCAAATAGACCAGATTGGGGACTTTGGGCCTAAATCCTTCCTCTTCCCTCCACTCTCCAGTACCAATTTTCCATGTCAGTCAGCTGTGGTTGCTATAGCAGAAAAATCAACTAATACTAACTTATGAGGGAAGAGATTTATTGTAAGCTCACAGTTAGAAGACCAGTCCATAATGGTGGCAAGGCAGGCATAGCCATGGCAGGAGGGTCCTTTGGCTATCCATCCCTTTCAAACCATCAGATACTTGGTCCCACCAGCAAGAGTGACCTGAGGTACAACCAATTTAGAGTTGGTTCAGAGTTCTGAACCTTCTAGGCTGTGAAAAAAACAAACAAACAAAAAAAGAAAGAAAGAAAAAAGAAAGAAAGAAAGGAAAAGAAAAAAAAAGAAAAAAGAAAGAAAGGAAGGAAGGAAGAAAGAAAACCATATTTTATTCCGGGTGGTTATGATTTCTTAAGTTAAAAGTTGCTCTGGATAACAAGAAGATATTGTAAATGCCAGAAGATTGAAGTTTGTGGTGGGTAGAATTGTCTTCCCCCTAAAATGCATTCACTGAAGTTCTAACCTCTGGGACCTGAGAATGTGACCTCGTTTGGAAAGAGAGTCACTGTATATGTGACCAGTTTCAAAGAGGTCTTCCTGCACTAGGGCAGCTCTAATCCAGCATGATGTCCTTATTAAATTCAGACACAGACATGTACAGAATGGCACTCTCCACGTGAAGATGAAAGTAGAGATTGGAGTCTACCTGGCCAAGCAATGTCACCAACTGCCAGGGGACCATCAGAAACTACCAGAAAGGCAGGGAACGGAGTCTTCCTCGGCCCTGATACGGAACTCACCACGCTCACACCTCGATTTTGGAATTCAGGCCTTCAGAGCTATGCGCCGATAAACTTCCCCTGTTTAAGCCACAGTTTGTGGCAGCCCAAGCAAAGTAATAAGGGTTCTAATTTGGTTTCTTCCTGCTAGATGACTTGGACAGTTTCCTTCTCTGGCCTCCATAGGACAGGCAGCACAACCCAGTGGCGAGAGCAAGGTCTGGGAGCTGCCAACCAACTCTGCCACTTACTAGCTGTGTGATCTTGGACAGGGTCCTGACCTCTCTGTACCTCGGTTTCCTCATCTGTAGGAACACTGGTTGTCTGTAAGTGGCCTCCCAGTTAAAATGTTCCACAAGTCAAATACATTTTTCCTTTCAAAGGATATTATGTATTTAGCAGGAGGAGTCATTTGTGAGATACTAGAGCCACCCTAACCAGGCTGTAAATGTAAAGAGCCATCGGTCAGAGGAATGCAAAATGAAGGGTTGTCACAGGTGGGGCGGATCTTTGGCTGCTCAGGCTGATTCCTGGCCTAGGTAGAATATTTGTGACCCACTGGACTCTTGGGCCATTCATGGCGTGGGAAGGCTAGTGCTGGTGAGCACAGCCCCCAGTGAGGGCTGTCAGGATGCTGTGGGAAGGACCTGGACCATTGCTGCCCCATGATTCCCATGCCTGATTGTCCCTCTGCTGATCATGTGGTGAGGAGCAAGGCCACCATCTCTGCCCCCAGAGGCAAAATAAGGGGCACTGCAACATGATGATTCAAAACATCTTGTGCTCAGTTGATTTTTGTGGCTGAATAATAACTCAAAATAAATATTTTGTTATTCTAATTACTCCATGTCTGTCCTGAATCAAGAAGTGGCCTAGATTCCAAGCCCCTTGAGAGCCTGCAAGTGTCCTATCCTCTCCACTGCCTTGAGAGATCCCCAGAAAAGACAGCTTCCTCCTGTCCCTCCCTGCAGGCTAGTTGGCCATGCATAATTAAAAGCATGGTGGATTTCTTGCAGTATTTGCCATTGACACATGGAGAGGCTTGTTGAGACAGATCTCTAGTGTTGTGTTAAGAGTATTGAGTATTCCTATTTCTCTGTGGGGAAAAAAGAAAATAAAAACAAACCTCAATAACAATACAAACTGCCTAGCAAAAATGCCAACTGTTCTTGGCATGAAGCTGCAGGATCCCTTAGCAAGGGGCCATCTGGGAGTGGAAGTAAGCAAGACCTGCCCAGGGAGCAGTCCAGGTGTCCCTGGAACATTCCCAGCTGAGCAATGCTTGGGTTGTGATTTCAGCGACGAACGGCTGGAAGCCAGTGGTTTCAGGGAAGGAGAATGTGCAGCAAGGGACCCAGCCAATTCACAAGTCTCACCTGCTCATTGGGGAGACTTGGGCAAAGTGTTTGCTGTGGGTGACCCTCTGCATGTGGGCGGAACAAGCTCCCTGCTGTTGCATGGCTGTTGGCTGCTTAGCTCATGCTGGAGATCATCATCATATCTTTTACTGATGCCAAACCCTGTTCCATGGGTTGAAGACACAAGTATAAGTCAGTAGACAGGACAACCACCAGCTCCTGCCCGCATGTAGCTTGTGTCCTACCAGAGTGAGGGTGACAGTCACAACACAATCTGCAGAATTGATAAGAGTTGTAATGACTGTGCCACCAGCTTATGGTATGACGTATAGTGTCTTTGCCCCTATCCTGGGTTTTAGCTGGTTCACTGGCAAATGGAGGCAAAGAGGCTGGTATTCTCTGGAGAAGACACTAGTTCATTCTTCAACTAGCTTTGTGATTTAGGGCAAATTACTTCTTTGTGCTGCAGATACATTGTAGGAGTACTACAGAAACTGAGTTAGGATAGGCAGGTGGCTTTGAGAGATGATCAGACCAAGTGCAACTAATTCTGTCTCTCTGATTTCATGCTCTAGACATTTTCTTCTCACTAGAGATCTCAAATACTACAGGTCTTTGCTTCTGTAGGGCTCACATTTCTCCCATGTCTCCTGACCTGGCCCCAGTTGCTTGTCCACCTGCACATCTGTGGCATCCTGCAATAAGAAGGGGCGAGTCTTGGGAGCCACTGCCTGGAAGGAACTTCGAAGTACAGGGCTTATCAGTTTGCTCTGGAGTCAGTCAGACCCAGTGTGAATCCAGGTTCTGCTACTTAATAGTTGTGTGATCTGGGACCAGTTACTCAGCCACTCTGGGCTGTCAAAGCAGAGGTGGGGCCTACCTCACAGCCTTCTGGGAGGACCAAGAAAGGAATGAGGTTGGGTGCTAAGGGTGTCGTCCAGAGAAAGAGTGAGAATGATAAGCTCCTGAAGAGACTCACGGCAGAGAGCAGAGTGGGTGCATATCCTCAGATATGGAGCCACCTGTCCCACTCCAGGAAGGAGAATATCAGCCACTGGGAAAGGCTGGAGCAGTCTGATGAGCACTCTAATTAATGACCTGGATAAGGACATAGAAGGTGGGCTTATCAAATTTGAGACTGATATGAATTTGAAAAGAAAGAGAAATGGATTGAATGAAAGTCTGGTACAGGAATATCTTTCAACAGGTAGGAGCAATAATTGGTAACTAAGCAGATGAAACTGAACAGAGAGATCTAAGTCCTGCTCTTGATGCCTCAAAGGCTGACTACACACACTTGATAAGGGACACATGGTTTAACAGCAGTGAGACTCAGAAAAGAGATAACTTTTAAAATCCGAGGGAATTTAGAAAAGTCAATCATATGGCATGGCCTCAAAAGAGTTGTTACTAACTTAAGCCATTTTAACAAATTATAAGCTCTTCAACAGGAAGGTGAAAAATCAGAGCTCTATTTCTATTTTGGAAACCATCCGTCAAAAGCCATTCAGATGTTCTAGAACATGACCAACAAAGAGATGCCAAAGAAAATAGAGAGATCTAAGATCACCAAATAGAATTGCCCAACACTCACTTCCTCCTCCACAAGGAAGAACCAAAGCAACAGGTGGATAGGTGCATTTTGAGGTGAGGGACCATGAGAGTAATCACAAGTTCAAGGCCAGAGGCAGCCTGTACAATTTAATAAGACTGAAGATTTAAAAAGGGGGGGCTTGGGGTGCCCCCAGTGGCATAGCCCTTGCCTAGCATGCACATGGCCCTGGGTTCAAACCTCTGGTACTGAAAGAAAAAAATAAAGGAAGTGGAACAAAGAGCCCTGACTTCTCAGATGGGGGAGGAAAGTGCCCCTGTGTAGGGCCCAGGGCAAAGGTGATAGCCCCACACACTCCACTAGGGAAGAGGCTCACAGTCACCACAGTCTTGCAGGCCAGGTAGGGAGCACCTGGGAGCCTGCACAGTAGTGTTGCCTTAGAGAAGGGCCTCACTTGTCTCCCTACCCTCCACCAGGGCCTAGTCTGCTCTGCTGGGCGCAATCTTGAGACAGCAGTTATTATGCAAGTTCAGCCTTCTCTACTGGTCAGGAACCCCTGTGTATGCGCATCCTCAGGACCCACAGACATTCCATCACAACAGCACAAGGGGCTGCAGCCTCACAAACCCAACTTGACTCAATAAAGCAACTATGACCCCAGCACCCACACTTGCTTGGTGCCCTGTCTGCAGGAAGCAGTTGGCTCAGCAGAGAGTAGACAGAAAGTGCTAACATAGACGCTAAAAACAGGCACCTACATAGGCCCCTGCTGCCTTCTCCCTTACAGGGAGCTGTGCATGGCTTCCACAGTGCCTGGACTCGGGGCAGGTGCACAAAGACCCCTAGCAGCAGCAAAGCTGCCACAGCAATGCCTGAGGCAATGTCCACCGACTGACCAGTACCTTTCACCCACGGCTGTGTGCACCACATTTGCCTGGCCCATTACAATGTTCCTCCCTTCAGAACCCTTACGGCCCTGAGAAACACTGGCTCTATCTGACCTGACTGTAGCATTCATTGTTCCCAAAGCCATTAATTATAGCCAAAGAAGCTATAGGAGGACCACACAGCAGTGCCCAGCTGGAACCAAAGTCAACACTGCATACCAAACCAACACCCCAAGACTCATCTTTAAAAGAAAGCCATTATAAAAGTAGTAGAGACAATTGATCCACCAGAATGACAAATCTCAATGCAAGGGCACTATATATATATATATATATATATATATATATATATATATATATATATATGAAAAGGCAAGCTAAATGTGATGCTTCCAAAAGAACTCAACAGCCCGAGAAACAGACCCTGAAGAAAATAAGTGCCTGAAATGCCTGATGAAGAATTTTAAAGAATCATTATAAAGAAGCTTAATAAGATTCAAGAGAATACAGATATTTGAATGAAATTAAGAAAACAATGCAATATGTGAACAATAAATTCAGCAAACTGATAGAGATCTTGAAAAAAGGACCACACAGAAATCTTAGCAATGAAGAGCTCAAAAAGTCAAATAAAAAATGTAGTTGCAAGCACCACAATGGACTAGATGAGGCAAAAGAAAGAATACCTGAACTTGAAGACAAGTCTTTTGAAAGATCTGTCAGACAAAATGAGAAAAAGTAAAAAAGGAGAAAGAAAGAAGTCCTTAAGACTTTTGGGACATCATGAAACAAACAAATATTGCCATTTTTGAATATCTGAAGGAGAAGAAGAGAGAGGCATAGAAAATGTATTTAATGACACAGTAGCAGAAAATAGATGCCAGCGATCTTAAGCCCATGTTGCTGTAGAGTGGGCTCATAAGGAAATGGATTCTGAGACAGTGATTTCTGCACGGGAAGTTTATTAGGGAGGGTTCTCAAGAACCACACATGGGAGAGAGTGAAGGAAGTAGATGTGGCAGTGGGAGAAACAGTTACAACAAAGATCTTGTCAAACTCACAGGGAGCTCCAGAGCTGGTGAGGTCCTTCAGGAGTGTTCAGAATTGAAGTGAGGGGGACAGGCCTTTGTGCCATATCACCTGGCCAAGGGATGCTCCCAGCAAGGAAGATAGCCTTGGATGGGATAGCTCCTATTGGCCAAATGCAGCTCCTGGGGAGGGACTTACCTGGAAGCCATTAGCAAGCATCCTGGCAAGGGCAGGAATGAGTCCTTGGTCCTGAAGCTCCACATGGGCAGTGCACCTCAGTATCCACTACAGTCCACCCCTTTCATCAGTCACAACCACTGGTTCTGTGTAAGTTCTGAGAGTAGCTTACTCTGGCTCCTGGATTCCACTCGTCTCTTTTCCTGGGGAGACTTTTAAGAAGAAAAGCAGAAGAATAAACTCCTGCTACCATTGCTGCAAGTGGTATTCTCACTTTTTCTCCTCTACTACCTGTTCTAAGCCTACAGCCATACCACTGTGGCATTCGATCCCGTTAGATCTTGGAAGCTAAGCAGGGTTGGGCCTGGTTAGTACTTGGATGATAGACCGCTGGGGAATACTATGTGTTGTAGGCTTGGGAGAAGGACCTGGCAACCCACTCCCAAGAAAAAAAACAATCAGCCACTGAAAACCCTGTGAATAGCAGAGAAACACTAACAATACTGTTTCATCTGTTGTGCATAGGGTCACTATGAGTCAGACACTGACTTGATGGCACCAAACAACAACAATCTATGCTAAATTCCCTTCACTAGTACCAATACTACGCTGGTCTCAGTGGCTCACCTGCTGTCATGGAAGACACCTGCTGTCATCTCAGGAGGCTTCAAATCTTTGGCTGCCATTCTCTTCTGAGACACCTATGTGTCCCAGCTACTTGCTTCATGCTGTCTGTGCTTCTCAAATTACCACGGAGGAAAGGAAGGGAAGGGAAGGGAAGGGAAGGGAAGAATACAAGAGACTCCTCTGTGAATTATCTCAGTTTCAAACACACGAAGTGAGATCCAAAAAAATAAAAAAAAAACAGAATTTATAAAAAATCATATTTTTTACATTTTTAAACTTCAGTGACCTTAAAATATAATCAAATGATGCAATACAACTATCAAGATGTTTTTTCCACTGCTCAAAACAGGTTTTGAACTCATTTGTTTTGATGCCTTTTAGTGCTTCTGCTGTTTTTTGTTTCACCTCCTCCACATGGGAAAAATGTTTCCCTTTGAGGACTGTTTTCATCCAGGGAAGCCAAAAAGAAAGAAGTTGCACAGGGTGAGATTGGGTGAGTAGAGGGGGCCATAAGGATCACTTCATTCTTGGTCAAAATCCACTGAACACTCAGCACGGTGTGGACAGATGCATTGCCATAGTGAAAGAACCAGTCACGTGTTTGCCACAACTCAGGACATTTCTTCTATAAATCATGACACAACCAAAAAAAAAAAATCATGACACAACCTTCTCAAAACTTCCAGATAGTAATAACTTTGGTTGACTGTTTGACTCAAAGGAACAAATTCGGAGTGCACAATCCATCTCACATCAAAGAAACAGATGATCGTTGTTTCCACATTTGTTTCCAGTTTTTGGGGAGACTCCCTTGTATCCTCTCCATTCCTTTTTGTATAGCAATAGCCCTAGTTCTTCCTGACAACGAAGGTCTCTTAACCCTGTCAGGGCAGTACATTGATTCCTTGTCTGCTGGTCTCTCAACATAAGCATCTCAAAGAGACTAGGTGACACCATAGCCTACAGTTTAATGGGCTTCCTGTGACTGCTGGTGGCAGAAAGCACATTGGGCAAACAGGACCTCCAGACCCACAAAGCTAGCCTTGCAGAGATAGGAAGCACAGGGTCCCAGGGAATGACAGTAGACAGGGGTATTCCTGCATTCCTCCTTCTACCTCTCATTCCCCACACTCACACCTTCCACAGCACCACATAAGGTCATGGATTTCAGGTGCACACTGTATCCTGGATAATAACGTCCTGTGTGCATAGGCGTTGTTGTCTCCAGACTGCTACATGTTCAAAGGCTGTCTTTTCACTCCATAGGGTTGGCAATGTCTGCAGTACAACATGTGATCAGCCCGAAGAACTTCAAGATCTTATGCACATTGCCCACCTCCTTTGCTATAAAGTGATTCTCTTGGTCTGGTGCAATGTTATATGTGACCCTGGGCTGCTGGATCAAATACTCCATAAGTTATCAGACAGTGGTATAGGTTTAGGCCCTACAGGCAGGAAAGGGAAACTCTTATCCAGAGTTTATGTCTGTTCCAATCAAAATGAATTAATACCCTTTCAGAAAGACAGAGGTTCTATGTAATTAACATGCCATTTGGTACAAGATGGTCTTCCTGAAGGATGGTACTATAGTGGTGTGTCAGCATTAGTGTCTGTTACTGACAGGGTGAATATTCCACAAAGGCAGTAGCTAGGTTTGATAAGTAGGGGGCCCATGCTCTCAGGACAGTGTGCGGACTCTGTCCTTATCGCCATGACTTCTCTGTTCAGGATTCCATTTGTGCCATCATGAAGATGGTCATTATCAGAGACTGGCTGGCATTGACTGTCTGAATGCTCTCTACTGGGTGCTAACATTTGATAAAAAGATCTTCACTCCTCATGACCACTCCTGGAGTTTCCACTATGTGCCACTTTCCTGGATCTTGCTGTCCCTTCTCCTAATCTTTCTCCTTCTTATAACTATGGCCAATGACTCAACCATTCACTGCTTTCCATGAGTCCATACTTGTTCTACCTTGGGTCATCTCTTTTTCTGTGCAAAATTGATGACCAAGGGCATTGCCTGGGACTCTGCCCACTGGGAGGGTTTCTCTCCTCTGCTGGTTTCCAGGGCCACTCCTGAGTGGGGACTGTGAAGTGGCACAGGTTCATTTCCCACTTGAACCTAGATGCTAAGTCAATATATCCAGGGACAGATCTCAGCTTTCTCTCTACTCAATCAGCCAGTCTTAAGTGACAACAATCCTGGAGGCAGAGGTGGGAGTTGAGCAATAGGGGTGGACGGCACCAGGGTCTGGGTCTCTATCTTGGGGAGCTTACCAGTGCCATCTGGCTCTAAGCATGGCTGATCACAGATGTGTTACTGTCAGTATTACCCACTGTCAGGACATGGTAGCTCTGTGTGAATCCGGCTCATGCTGGACAGTTTGGGCACCATGTCAGTTGGTGTCTTATGCTGAAGTGCTCCATCCATTTCTGCCAGGTCCAATTGCATGTTAAGAGTTATTTTGGAATAGTGTATAATTCTCTGCTGCAGATGGTATGGCCTTGCTCTGGAAGGCTAGGGCCCTATGCCGTAATTTTCCTTTTAAAAATTGCTGTGAACTCTACAAAGCCTCTTTCCCAACCACAGATACCTGTAATGCAATAAGAGTCTGCCCGGGCATGTGCCTTACACAGCAGGGCTGCTAGCACAGCCTCCGGGGCTCGTCCCTACACAGCCAGCAACCTTCCATGTCCCTCCATCAATGAATCAGAATGGTTCCCCAAGGATGGCATACACTGCCCCCAAGCCCCTAAGGGGTCCTGCTATGGTTTAAATATGTGCTCCAAAGGGTCTGTGTTGAAAATGTAATCCGCATTGCAAAGTGCTGGGAAGTGGGACTTACTGAGATATGATAAGGCCATGAGGGCTCTGTTCATGAGTGAATTAATGTTTTAGATTAATGCTGTAATCCCAGGAGTTGGTTCCTTACAAAGGGACAAATTCAGGCCTGTCTCCCGCCCCCTGCCGCCACCTTCCACTGTGGACTAACACAGCAAGATACTTTCCCCAGATGCCAGTCTCTTAGTCTTGGACTTCCCAGGTTCCATAACTACAGAAAATGAATTCCTGTTCGTTGTTAATTACCCCACCAATGTATTCCATTTGCACAGCAGCACAAAGCAGAGCCAGACAAGGCCTACTAGGTGTTTGTTTCCCTCCTGGTGGGGAAAGGTTTGAAATGCAACACTTCCTCCTGCCTTGGAAGGGATGTCCAGACATGCCTGAGAACACCCAACCTGTAAAGATGTCACTGATAGGGTGGTCCCACTAGAAATTTGTAGGTTTACACCTCACCCCCTGGAGCACTAGAGTCTCTACCAAGGTCTCTGACATGCTTTCCTCTTCTTGCTCATACAGTTTTATTGACATGATATCACCAATTCCCCAGACAAGTGCCCTACAGTTCTACAGTTCTAGACCTCTTGAATTGTATTATAATAGAGAACAAGAGTGTTAACCAACACCTATGAAAGACCTGACAAGAATGTGATATTCTACTCTGTGAGAACGTACCCAGCTCTGGTGCCTCTTCCTTAGAGAGAACAGTCACCACACACTACATTCCTGCAGCTGCGTTAATCTGTACCCACCAAATCACAGCACTACAGCAGGGGCCACGGGCTAACTGTGCTGTGGTGATTGCTCTTAACCCCCAAGATCCATCCCAAGCTGGCAGGTTCTAGCTGATGAAGCAAATGGGGTAAGAATAGGGACCACGATTCCTCATTCTTTAGGACTTTGAAGGTAACACCAACCTCGGCCATTCTCACCTGGGATGCAGTCTTGTTTCACATTGCATCTTGGCTGGCGGTGAAGGAAGGGGAGTGGCAGAGGTTTCCACTTGGTCCTTTCCACCAGGATACCAGGTAGCTCAAATCCAAGGAACCAACACAGCAGTCTACCTGGGAGGTTATGTCTATGACAATTGTATATTCAGTGCCTGGGAAGCACCCCTGGGGTAGCCCATGGATGCTGTGGGCCCACATGGATCAGTTCTAGACTAGGACTGTGGCATGGACTGACCCGGCCTTACCATGGTGACTTCAGCTCTTGTTTATCAATGTCAGCTCTGGGGTTTTGCCCTTCCTCGCTACACAAGCCCTGAAAGGATTGAGCCAATCATCACTACACATTTGCCACGTGACACAGGGTCCTTTCTCATGGGGACCTAGCTGCTCCTTCAGTTATGAGCTGGCTATGATGTATGGCAAGGGATGGTGTTTTTATTTAACTCCCACCCCTTTAATTCTGGAACAACTGCTTTCAAACCCTTGGTCATCCAACTTGGACTTTTTTTTAAAGCTCAAACAATAGCCTCATTTGCTGTCCCAAAGATATAGTGACCAACTCACTCCTGTTTCCTTGGGATTTTCCTGTTTTTAGCACTGAGAGTCCTATGTCCTGGATAAGCTGCCACGGGTGGCCCCTGCCACAGGAACATCACATTCTGTGAGCCAGAGGCATAACTCTGCAGGCCAACCTCCTGGCCTCTATTCTGCCCTTACTGCCCTTTGCAGTCACCATGCTCGCCTAGCTTCTGGCAGGTAGGCTCACTCCTGGCTCCTGTTCTTTATTGGGACCCTATGGTTACCAGGGAGTCCAGCTGCATAGAATTCTCCTATGGCCAGCCATGGCCTACTGGGGCACCAGCCACAGAGATGCCTCCCTGTTGCCAGGACCTGCCCTCGCTGCTTAGGTGGACTGAGGCCCTGCTGTGGAAATGGACAGTGGGTACCCTTTCTGGCTTCCATGTGTGATCTTTTCCAGCATGCCTTCTGCTCCAAGGTGGCTTTTGTTGTAGTTGTGGTTCCTTCTCCTGCCATCTACCATAGTAATTCTGGCATGTCTATTTCACATAGCGTAGGCCGTATCTTCTTCCAAACCTCCAGCATGGTAGCCCTGTCTCCCAGGGTCCTTGTCAGAGCAGGACATGATGCCCTGACAAATGGCTCTGGACATATTAGTAAGCTCTCCTTTGTTAGTTCCTGTCCATCACCTGGTTCACACTCTCACCGTGCCAGGCACACACTCCTGGCCCTCACTCCCATTGGTGGCCAGTTCTGCACCTTCCACTAGCGGACCTAGCACTCACCTGGTTGGTCTGTGGAGTGGAGTGGCCCTGGTTTTTGTCCTGTGTCCAGGATGGGAGCTCTCTTGCAAAGCAGAGGCCCTGCATGATCTTCAGACACAGGCTGAGCATTGGTCTGACAACAGAGAACAAGGCCCTCCACAGGCCCAGGGCTCTTAGGAGACCCAGCATTTCAAAGTACTTACAACCCCTGACTCAGAAACTCCCATCCCCAGTCCCACCATCCTGCTTCTTCCCAACTAGGCGGGAACCTTGGCCTCACTGACTCAGCCAGGGTGACAGTCCAGTCTCCCTGGGGTCTCCACCCTTGTGATTTCCTCTGGGCCCTAAACCTCAGCATACTCCCATCTCCAGCTGCAGGATAAGTGAAACTCTTTATGTAGCCTAGGAAGCCCATGACTTTCACACTTTGCCTTAAATTGGTAATTAATCACCATAGTCTTTTATTGTTTTTTTTCCAATCCATTGATTGCGTTCAGCAAGAGCCATACAATTTCACTATCCCTGTAATATTCAATTTACTCAGCCTTCTCAACCTCCTGAAATACCCAGCCTGCCATGCTCCCTCTAACCCAGTGTCTTAACCACAGCAACACTGCTACCGCCTGTGGCCAGGAGCTCTCAGCCTTCACCCCACCAGGAAGGACTCATTCCCTGCCGATGGCCAGCAGGTGAACCAGGTCCATCATCCCACTCGCAATCTGTTTCCTCAGACCACTCCTAGTCCTGGTCACCTTGGGTCAGGGTCCCTGAGTCTGCCAGGAGGCCTGGCCAGCAGGAGGTTCACTGGGGAGTGGCCAGGATCCATACCTGTGGGGAGCAAGCGCTGCAGGGCTGGCAGAGGGGAGTTTGAACTCAGTGTGGTTGCAACAGAAACCTTGGCCAAGCCCCTGGGGCTTGAGGGCTGCAAAGGACTTCTCAGACAGGTGTCTGGCAGGCCTCCAATTCAGCTGTCCCCACTGCATGAGAGGAAGAGAAGACCTGGGGCCAGGGCCCTGTGCTGGGTGACATTTCTAGAGAGACTTAGCTGCGGCAGCAGAAAGTTGCATGCAGCACGAACTCCTGGTCCTGAAGAAAGGCTGGGTGGGGACCCCAGCATCCACTGTGCAGGCCACAGGAGGAAGAGCTGGAGCAATGATAGCTGGGAAGGAGGAGACTCCAGGCATACATTGCCTGGCTCAGAGTGCTGAAGCGTCTGTGCTCTGGGCAGAAGACTTTTCCTGTGGGACGTCATGGGGGTAATTATAAGACAAATATCACCTTGGTCAAGGGAAGACCTTTGAACAGGCTGGCTCTTGGGATGTGGGCAAACTCCTGAGGAACCAAGCACCCTGTTTCTCTGGAGGACAAGCCAAGGACATTCTCCTGTAGGGCCATATCTGAACAAGATAAAATTCAACAATCTCCATTTCCTTCCAATCAGGACCTTTGGAGACTCACGGGACAAATTCTATGTGCACAGGAGAGAGGATGGACTTTGAGAAGCTTGGCTTCTAAGCAACATGGCCACACCCCAGCTCTGCTTCCCCTTGCATTTCAAGGCTCCAAGGGTGATGCTGCATGGGCCTGAAGATGGAGCGCATCTTCATATGGGTCCATCAAATGCCTGTGCACTGAGCTGTGGAGTCCATGGTGATGTGGGCTGTGCTCCAAAATGAGCCCTGTGTGGCCACGGTGCCAAAGCTTCCTGCTGTCACCACGTGGCCCTCCAGCTGGAATGCGCAGCCACCAATGCTGTGCCCAAACGAGTGCGCGTCCCTCTGTGTGTATACAGACACGCACATGAGCTCTCCCCAACACAAATATATATTTAAGATTTACTGTTCTGGAAAACCTAGTGAATAATGTAAATGATGAAAGCCCACGTCTGGCAGAAAATATTGTTCGGGCGTCCTCATTGAAATGCAGCCTCTCGTGCACACTCGGTAATACACACGCTGTATGAATTATGGATTCCGGGCTTTATCTCTCACACTACACATGAATGTTTGATAAAGAATGTTTCCAATATTATATTTTGTCAAAATGCTCATCTAAAATTCAGTCAAAAATGCTTTCCGGTAATTATGCACCGACTTCCCATGGAGGAGGGAAGGAGGGTAGAAATTGCCCCTCGGTGAGGTCACCGCTGTGTGCCTGTGTTCTGTGTTATTTTTCTCACCCTGGGTGTTTTGCTAGAGCGGAGAGGGAGACAGGCAGTGTTTGCCACTGCAATTCTTTCTTCCTCCTGCATGTCCTCATTAAGAAGCCGTTATAGTAAGGTCTGTCCCCCCACCTTGCTGATGCTCAGCAGTTCACTCCTTCCTCGGATATTTTTAAACTCAGTGCCAAGTCACTGGCAAAGTGGCCTTAGCCTTGCCTCCTACAGCTCCCAAACCTTCCAGCTGATCTTCAACAGGCACCCTCAAGCATCCCCACTCCATCTCCTGTGCCTCTTTCCCTCTAACTGAAGAGATAGCCCAGTCAGGCTGTGCCCAGCCTGCACACTCCACTCCCCTGCAGGTCACAGCAGACATTATTAATCAATCCCAGCCTGCAGGCTATATACTCCCACCACCCCACATCATGGCAGACATCACTAATTGATCATATCATATTCTGCCCCCTCCACTTACCCCCTTACCACCATGAACATGTCCTGGGTAACCACTATGAACAAAACAAAGATAACTGACAAAATGAAACCTATGAGTCATTGCTATGCTTCAGGGTAGGATTCGACCTCTGGAGCACATAACTTGGACCCTTAAAGACTCGATCATAGCCTCTTTTCAAATCTGGTTTCCAGCCATTCCCTTCCACCCTTTCCTGGTTCTCTACTCCCTACTCCACACCTTTGCTTCAGCTTTTCCATCTGCCTGGAATGTCCTTTATCTCCCATCTCCTCAACAAACTCCTACTCATGCCTCTGTAATATCTTTCTGCCCTCAGTGTGTGTATTCTCTGGACACACACATACACACACACACACACACACACACACTCCTACCGTAACACATATTACTGAGTGTGATGCCGAGGGAAGTTTACTAATGGGGTCACTGAGCAGGCGGACACTCCACACCACCTCAGATATCCTGTGTGTATACTGATTCCTAGCACAAAGGAAATTTAGGGACTGTGCTGTCTGACAGCACTGGTCTGTGGGGATCCCAAGTGTAAAACATAGACATTCACAGCACAGATATGGGAAAAGGCCCCTTTGCCCTTCCTCAGCACCAAGGACCATTGTTGCACATTTTGAGGGAAGTGAAGTGTTGGTGGAGGCAGCCAGCTGGCCCCGTGGTCTCTTCTGCAACATCCGGTGTCTCCACATGGGTCAGCAGCACCCTTGAGCCCCCATCCCCTCTTGCATCATTCTGGCACCTCTGCCCCTCTCCACGCCAGCCCTCAGGAGAGGTTCCAGGGTAGCAGCCTCCCTGACACACTCAGAGTCCTTCCACTTCTCCCCATCCCTGCAGCCCCACCACCCCACCACAGGCCACTGTCTTGTCTCTAGGGAGACTGGAAGAGCCATTCTCATTCTCCATCTGCGGCCAGGTGGCCTTCTAAACCCAGTCTGGTCATCTGGCTCCCCGTGAAGAACCTTTCCAGGGGGAAGAACCAAAGCTCCCTCTGTGGCTTGGAGGGCAAGAGTGCCCTCACAAGCCTGAGCCTGGCAGAAGAGAGGCCTGGCAACTCCACCAAGGCTGAGTGTGAGGGCCAGCCAGCCAGCCACCTTTCTGCAGGAGCAGGAGGCCCAGACTCAGCTGTCTACTGGTTGCAGCCCAGCACCTTCCAGTCCTCAGCCTCTCATGCTCCAGAGATGCCTTTACATTGCTGCTCATAGGCTTTACTGTGGTCCCCTCACCACCCCATGGAGAGCTGGGCTCAATGTAGCTGTTTTACAAATATGTGTTGGATTTCATGGATGGCCCAGAAATGCAGCAGCCCCCAGAGTCCTTCAGGAGGGCTTTGCACAAAGGGGCTCAGGTGTGATCTGGAGCTGCTGAGGGCAGCATGCAGCGGGCGCACCAGCAGCCCCCAGCCCAGCATGGAAGTTTGTTTTCCACTGCTGTGGAACCTCGCAGTAAATCCCTGCTGAGAGTCTCACAGCCTGGGTCCCAGGAGGGCTGGGAGCAGAGCACGCCAGCAGGGAAATGCTGAGAGAATACCCTGGGGATTTGGTCTACAGTTTGTGTATATCTACAGCCTTCCTGCCTTATTTCCTCAAACCCTGCCCGGCATCACCTCTGCACTGAGCACCAAGCTGGAAACAAGGACAGAAGGAGGCAGGCTTTGGGCCTCACCTCTTAATGTTCTCATGTTCCCAGACAAGTGCTGAGCAGTTAGGTGAGGTGGGCCAGGCTGTTGAGAACTCTGGGGCCGGGGAATACCCAACAGGGACTGAGCTTGTTAGAGAAGCTGCTAGGAGAAGGGTAGTGGGGTTGGCTCCAGAGGGATGAGTAGGAGTTTGCCGAGTGGGGGCTGAGGAATGGACTAGGAGGCATTTCAGGCACCAGGAGCAGCAGCTCCAAAAATCTGGGCGTTGGAAAGAGCTTTGGAGTAGAAAAATATGCAAGAAGTTCAACAAGCCAAAGCTAAGGGTCAGATGAAAATTCTATGTGCTGAGACCAGGGGTGTGGACATTGCCTAAAAGTTTCAAGCAGGTGATGGGCACACCAGATCACAGAAGAAGTAAAGGTGAGAACAGGACCTTGAACCTACACATCTGCTTCACAACTACTCTTATCTTGCCTCCAGAATGACACCCACCATCTCCTCCCTGCCCCAAACGCACTGCGATTGTGCTGAAGAGAAGTGGCATTCTTCTAGTCATTGAATGTCGGTGGCTCGTGGCTCCTCTGACCAGGAGAATTACGCAGAAGCAAAGCTTCAGATCTAGGCTGAGCCTGGGAGAAAACCAGAAGCTTTGGCTCACCCTCTCAGAGCCTTGGCTCTGAGGGGAGCTAACCACCAGGACGCCATCTGGCCACCTGAGGGGGTCACTGTGAGGAATCCCATATTAGCAACACCACAGGGCTTCCTGTGGTGGAATGACGCCAGGCAGAGGCTCAGTGGTCTCATCCCAAGCCCCAATCCTATAAATTAAGAGCCATTTTGGACATCCTAGTCCCAGCAAACCCCACAGAGCCCAGACAGCTGGTTCCAGTGGGTCTGTGACAGTCATCCCTAGCTGATGCCCCGACAGCGTGGAGGGGGAGGTAAGGCATCCCTGCTGTGCCCTGGCATAATTCCTAACTCAGAGGGTCACGGGAGTTTAAAATGGCTGTGTTGTTTTACTTTACATTTGGCGGCAATTTGTTATGCTGCAGTAAGAACTAAAATACCAACCCAGTTCTAACAATAGGAATGTATTAAGCTACAAGTAACAGAAATCCCATCTACAGTGGTTTAAACAAACAAATAGGGGCCATTTTTCTTGCTCAGGAAGGCCAGAGGAAGGGGGTTGCCGAAGGGCTCCAAGAAACTAAGGCCAGCATGTTTACTGTCTTCTTGGCCTTTACTTAGCTCAGTTGGTAGAGTGCTGCACTGCAGTCTCTGAGGACCCGAGTTCAATTCCCAGCACCCCAAAAATGGGAGAAGGGCCTGGCAATCCACTCCCAAGGCAGTCCCAAAACAGTCAGCCATTGAAAACCCTATGAGGGTCGCTATGAGTCCGACTCAGTGGCACCTAACAACAATGGCCTTTACTTCAAGGTGACAAGGTAGCTGCTGCAGCTCCTGATAGCACGTTCTAATTCCAAGCAGGAAGAAAGCAGAGGAGAAAGAGCTTTGCCAGCCACTCTAAACCCCTTTTCATTGGGAGATCTCAAGATTTCCCAGAACTGTCACCAACAGATTCAAGTCAGTTTAGCTCTCTTCAGACTTGGGCCAGATAGCCACTCCCAACTACAAAGGAAGCACAGAGATTATCATGAATGGTTTATATTAACAATGCCCCACACTGCACTAGCATTCTGTCACTGACAAAATACCTGAGAAAAACAACTTCAAAAGAGGAAAGATGTGTTTTAGCTCATAACTGAGAAGTTTCAGTCCACGATCACGGGGCCCAGTTGCCTTTAGGCCTATGGGGAGGCAGAAGATCACAGTCGAAGTGTGCAGAAATGCAGAAGAAAGCTGCCTGACTTCCCGGCAGCCAGGAAGTAAGAGAGAGAGAGAGGAAGGAGCAGGGTTCCCATGTACTCTTGAAGGACACACCCCCAAGGGCCTACTTCTTCCACTGAGGCACCACTTCCAAACATTTCTGCCACCTCCCAAGTGCACCACCAGCTGGAGGCCAGGCTTTCAGTTATGAGCTTTTGAGAGACACTTAAGATCTAAACTATAACATATTCCCCCAAACACTGGGGTTTATGTAAGCTAAAGAAAAGGGAAGAAATACTGGAAAGACAGACAGCCAAGGGTGTATTACCAATGAACTGTTGTTGTTGTTGTTGTTAGGTGCCATCGAGTCGGTATCCGACTCATAGCCACCCTCTGTACAACAGGGGAAACACTATTGTCAGTGCTTCTCTGCTGTTCATAGGGTTTTCAATGGCAGACTGATTTTTGGGAGGGGGTTGCCAGGTCCTTCTCCCAAGCCTACAGCACTGGTGTTCCCAGGCGGTCTCCCATCCAGGTGCTAACCAGGCCCAACCTTGCTTAGCTTCCGAGATCTGACGGGATCGGATGCCAAAGGGCTACCGCTGCAGTCTACCAATGAACTACTGAGGCTTAATTGGTATACAGTAAAATGTATGTCCTATTTAAAGTGTTCACTTTGAGAAATCTTGACAAATGCTTACTCCATGAGATCATCACTGCAACCAAGATAGGAAATGTGTTCATCACCTCCCAAGTTCCTCCTGCCCTTTTTCATTTCATCCCTTCTGCAAGGAAACCAATGGCAGGCATTCTGTCACCATAGGTCAGCTGACATTTTCTAAGGGGTCGTGTAAATAGGATGACATAGCATGTGCTCTCTGTATGCCTTTTCATGTAACGTAGTTATTTGGAGATTCGCCCCCATCTTTGTGTGTATTGATCACTCATTCCTTTTCACTGCTGAGGAGTGTTTCATTGTATGGATGGACCCTGGTTTGACTGTCCAGTCACCCACTCGTGGATATTCTCATATGTGCCTATTACAAATACACATGCCTTGAAGGGTGCGTACAAGTTTTTGTGTGAACATATGCATGCTTTTTCCTTGGGTATATACCTGGCTGTTGACTAACAGATCACATGACAGGCATATGTTTGAGTTTTAAAAAGCCAACAGCCTATTTTTCCCAATGGTTGTTCCATTTTGCACCCTGCCAGCAGAGTGTAGAAGTTCTAATTCCCCCACATCCTTGCCAATGCTTGATGTGGTTGTGCCTCTCCAGTTCCCTAATTCTCTGAAGGTCAGACCGCCCTTGACCAAACCCTCAGCTGCCTGGTGGGGGGATAATGCTGAGGAAGGGAGAGGAAAAAGATGTACGTAGAAAAATAAACTCCTGTTTTCAAGGCCCATTTGCATGCATTATCGTACTGACTCCTAGCAACAACACAGGCTGCTCTTCACTCTGCCCCATCTACAGACAAGGCCTGGGTCACTCTGCGAAGCCATCACTGGGCTATGTAACTGCAAAAGCCTTGCCTTTTCTGCCTTCCTTTTCTGCAGTGTGGGCCCACTCCCCTTAACTCCCAGAGCAACGTCCTTCTGACGTTGGCAAATGGGAAGTGGCCTTCAGAACAAGCCAGAGGAAGGAGAATAGGAGGCACCCAAGAGGGTATCCAGATCAGACCAGGGGTGAGGGTGGGCCAACTTCCCAAAGCAGATAAATCTTCAGCTAATTGCTCAAAAAGCAGGGAAGAAGGCTGGAAAAGCATTCCAAGGAGCAGAAATCATGTGGGAAATCCTGAGCCGTGGAATATAAAATGTTCCAGGAACCTCAAGTGACGTGGTAACTGAAGCGAAGACGCCAGCTGGCCAGCTAGCTGGGGCATGAGGCTCAGGGAGGCTGTCAAGATCCAGGGGCAAGAGGCCACAGAAAAATCCAAGGTGCTGACCTTGATCCCAACAGCCACAGAGAGACATTGAGGATGTTAAGAGAGGGTGGAATGGCAGGTCTATGGCTCAGAACATTTCCCAGGGAGGAGGACAGTGAAGGAGCTCTCTTAGAGCAAGGAGACCTCATACGGGGTGCTTCAAACATCAAGGGAATAATAATAAAGGCAGGAACTAAGGTCACTATAGGACACCCAAGAACATATGTCCAGAGAGCAGGAAAGGAGCTGAGGGAGTCATTAGCGCTTAGGTGGCCACTTAAGCCACACATGTGGGCAAGATCACCAAGGTCCTTGTCCAGAATTAGTTGTGCCCTGGGTAAGCAGAGGAAAAGCTGTGTCCTGCAAAGGAACTGGGAGGAAATGGGCAGAGAAGTAGGAGACATTGAACTGGGGGATAGGAGGTGTTAAGGAAACCAAGGGCAGAGGGAGTTCAGGAAGGAATGAACAAGCTGCACTGGCCAGCATCATGGGAAGTGAGGAAAGGTAAGAAAAGGTGAGTGCCCAAGGTTTGGGCTATGAAAAAGAACGCAGGTGATCACAGCAACAGCAGTGTAAGTGGAGTCCTGCAGAGGAAGCAGATGTCATCTTTGAGGGATGGTCCACACTATGGATTTCAGGAAAGCACCCTAGAAATCCTCAAGAAATCAAGGTCTCAGATGTCTGCCAGAACAGTATCTTGTACTTGAAGGTCTTTGAGACCAGAGAACCTGGAGGGTGTTTATGAGCCACTAAGAAAGACTCCGGGCTGGAGTTTAGCTCAGTTGGTATAGTGCTGTTGCACACTCTCTGAGGATCCAGGTTCAATCCCCAGCACTGCAAAAACAGGAGAAGGATATGGCAAGCCACTCCTGAAGGAATCCCAAAACAATCAGCCATTGAAAGCCCTATGAGGGTCACTATGAGTTGGACCTGACTCAACGGCATCTAACAACAACAACAATAACAAGAAAGATGCAAGAGAGAGGATGGGGCTGGGGAGAATGGGGTGCAGAGGGTGGAGTCTGGAGCAAGTTTCTAAAGAAGGAGGTAAGAGGCAGGATTGGAAGCAGATGAGGGACTCAGCCTGGAGAAGGGAAGCAGGGTAGGTTTGGATGAATGAATGCTTTCAGGGGTGAGGCAAAAAATTCAAGGAATCAAATAGTTGAACCACTAGCTAAGCTAATCAGGAGAGAAAAAGCACAAATATGAGTAGCTGGAAATGAGACAGGGTGAAATAGCCACATATAGTTAGAAATTAAAGAAATTAGGGAAAAAACAAAGTCTTAATTACACAAGATGAAAAAATTATAATAAATTACTCAGCTCAATGCCTTGAAAACAGATTTGAACATGTGGACAAAATGGGTGATTTTTGAGGCAAACATAAATGAGGAAAACAAACCTCAGAAAGATAGGAAATGCGAACAGTCCAATTACAAGGGAAGCAATAGAGAGTGCTGTCAAAGACACCCCCCTCACTCACTAGAGAGCCAGTGGTGGGCAGTGTCACAAATAAAAATCTATCGAGTTTTCAAGAAGCAGGTAACTTCAATGTTATTTAAGCTGCTCTTGAATGCTGCAAGGGAGAGGGTGGTGTTGTTAAGTCCCCTCAAGTCGTGTCTGAGTCATAGTGACCCTCATAGAGTTTTCAATGGCTGGTTGTTTGGGGATTGCCTCAGGAGTGGATTGCCACGTCCTTCTCCCATTTTTGTGGTGCTGGGAATCGAACCTGGGACCTCAGAAACTGTAGAGTGGTGCTCTACCAACTGAGCTAAATCCCAGCCCAAGGGAGAGGGTGGAGAACCCAAATCCAAGTATCCAGCAAAACAGTTGTAACAAAACCCAAGATGGTGCCCTTCAACTTACGAGGCTGGGTTCCAATACACCCATCACAAGTTAAAAATATCGTAAGTAGAAAACACAGTTCATACATGTAACCTACACAACAGGGGCTGGGATTTAGCTCAGTTGGTAGAGCACCGCTCTGTAGTCTCCGAGGTCCCAGATTCCATTCCCAGCACTACAAAAATGGGAGAAGGACATGCAATCCTGAAACAATCAGCCACTGAAAACCCTATAAGAGTCGCTATGAGTCAGACATGACTCGACGGCACCTAACAACAACAACAGCAGCAACCTGCAAAATAGCACAGTGTGCTAGAGAGTATCAGTATCTTCCCCTCATGATGGCATGGCTGAATGGAGTTGAGGCTAATGACTACTGCCAGGCATTGTGACAGAGTAGGTATGCTGCTCACCCAGGGAGAGATAAATGTCTGAAATTCAAAATACTGAAAGCATGTCACTTTCACAATATCAAAAAGTCAAAATATCCTAAATTGAACCATTGAGAGCTAGAGACTATTTTGTCTTTAAGACAATATATGTGCAAAAGTGCCAAGTAAAATATTAGCAAGTAGAACATATGTGTATTTTAAAGGGGTTGTTGTTGTCAGGTGCCATTAAGTCAGTATCTGACTCATAGTGACCCTATGTACAACAGACCAAACACTGTTGTCGGTGCTTCTCTGGTATTTGAAGGGTTTTCAATTGTTGATTGTTTTTTAGGAGTGGGCTGCCAGGTCCTTCTCCCAAGCCTGCAACACCTGGTGTTCCTAGGTGGTATCCCATCTAAGTACTAACCAGGCCCAACCCTGCTTAGCTTCTGATATCTGACAGGATTGGATGCCACAGTGGGACGGCTGCAGGCTTTAAAGGGGTAGCCACTACCATGGGAGGTTATTTGAATAATGCAGGGAAATTTCTTTATGAAGGAACTGATTAATATAATTCATCATATAAAGAAAGCCATATGAATCTCCACAAATACAAAAAGATTAGTCCATAAATATCCAACTTTATTTCCTGATTAAAAACTCTTAATAGAACAGGACCATAACAATTGAGATACATCTCCCATAACTCAAGCAAAGTCCAAAATCTTTTTTTTTTTTTAGACAGGGTGTTCCTCTGTAGCTCAGGTTGGCCTTGAATTCACCATACTCCTGCCCTCCTGTCTCACTCTCCTGAGCGCTGAGATTACAGGTATGCACCATCATGCCCAGCTCCAAGAATCATTTTTAATGACAAGCCACTGGAATCATTCCCATTGCAGTCAGGAACAAGCAAAGGGTGCTCACTGTTGGGACTTGTGTCACTGTGCAAGCCCTCACCCCTTCCCAGATCCACATCATTCCCCATGTGACTGCAGCCTCTATCTTGAAGACAGAATATCTTTCCAACTCCTCTGATGTTGAGCATGGCCATGTGACTTGCTGTGGCAGGTGGAAAGTGGGCAGAAATGATGGCAAGCCAATTCTGAGCCTAGGGTGTAGGAAAAATCACTTGTGTCTCCTCACTGCTCACCATGAGAACAGGCCATAGCTTCCTTGCCGGCCCAGACAGGATGAGAAACACAGGGAGCAGACCAGACCCTGCTGGGTGCCATGCCCAGTCAGAGCTGGCCTGGACCAGCCAACCGCAGGTGACCTGAAGACCTATAACAAAGACATAACAATTATTTTGACCACTGAACTTTGGTGGTTGTTATGCAGCTTTATCAAGACATTAATACCCATTGTGATCCATCTTATTAAATACTGTATTTGATTTATAGCCAATGCAATTAAATAAGAGAACAAATTTCAAGGTGCAACATTAAAATGTGAATGGAAAATTATCACTAATTAATCATCTGACTGTACAACTTTAGAACACAGGAGAAATATCCAGTTTAAAAACACTGTTAAAAACACTAAAAGTGTTTAGTAAGAATTAATTTATATAAAAATCAATAGCTTCCCTACATGAAACAATAACCAATTATAAAAGAAAAGATTCCATTTATAGTAATAATAAAAAAGACAAAATACCTAGAAATATATTTAACACAAAATGTGCCTGATCTACAGAAAAAAAAAAGTCTTTTTTCAAACTCTGCTGGAGGATATAAAATAAGGCTTCAATAAGTAAAAAGATACACCCTGTTCTTGGATTGGAAGAGTTATGCTGTACAGATTCCAATTCTTTCTACATTAATCTATATTAGTGTGATCCAAAAATACCAAATGGATTTTTTAACCAAGCATGTTGATCCTATATATAAGAACTGAGAAATTTCTGAAAAGAAGAAACCAATTATAACTAGATATTAAAACAGTGTTATTTTACTAGCTAGAAAGTCGTGCGTGTGAATAGGCAGAGTTTATAATGCACATTTGTCACGTTTGTGGTCACCTAGCATCTTTTGAACACTTAACACAAGTATATTTGGAGTATTTTTGGTCACCACGAATCTGCATCCCCCACAGCACAGCAGTCCCCCTTGCAGCTAGCACACAGCGATGGGACTGAGGCTCTGCACCCGAGTCTCCACGTGAGAGTCAGGAGAGAGCCATATGGAAAGCAGACACCATGCACGCACCAGCTAAGCTCAGGGACGCTCTGGTGATGGAGGTCCTCATGACCCCTCCCTAGGAGCAGCAGGGCCACCTCCTAATCTGTGCTTAGCAACAGTGTGGACAGCTGTAATAGTCTTCCAGAGCAGCCCTCCAGGAGTTAGGCACAGACTTTCTGGCTATACCACCACATCACCTTCTCAGGCTGTCCTAGTGATCCTGTGGGTAACCCAACCGTCTTTAATAAATTCCTCTTCTGCTCCAACAGGCAGAGTAGGTTTCCTTGTTTGCAACCTCAAATTCTGTCTGCTACATCTACTAAGCAACTAGAATATAGGTCCACAGTTAGATCACATACACACCTGGAAGAAATAGTAGCAATGATAGTTAACACTTGTCGATCACCTACTATGTGCCAGGCACAGCTCTGCAGATTTGTTATTATCCCATGAGCCCTTAGAACAACCCTAATTTAATCATTCTCTCTCACTTTACAGATCTGAAAGCCAAGATACAGAGAGATTCTTGCAATTCATATATAATTAAGTTGATATTTGAGTTCATTGGAAGAATGAAGCATTACTCAATAAATCATGCGAGACTAGCTAGTCATCTGGGAAAATAATGTGAGTCTCTACCTCACTCCTTACACTGCAGTTAATTCCACAAAGATAAAATTGGAATTAAAAAAATTAAATAATAGAAGAACTAAAAGAAAATGAAAGAGAATGTTCTAAAATGTTAGAATTGAAAAGGCTTCACTGAGTATGATACAACATTCAGAAATCCATTAACATATACATAGGGGTTTTTGTGTGGTATTTGGGAGTTGAACCCAGTGCCTGGTAAAGAAAAGGAGTGGAGAGAAACCAAGAGAAAATAATTGCAACCCAGATGACAATGGGCCAATGTATGTAAAGATTTTATAAATCAACTAGGACAAACAATCCAATACCAAAAAAAAAAGAGCAAGGGCATCAAATAACAATTCCCAGAAAAAAACATATAAGTGACTTATAATGCTTCATAGTTTCAAATATAAAAAGTAAAACAACAGTTTTACTCCTATCCTCTCAATCTGATAAGGACTGAAAAACCTGCTGCTGAACATTATTGAAGAGGTCATGGAGAAATAGCTGTGCCCCTGAGAGAGGAACAATTGGCATGTGAGGACAATTGTCCAATAAATACCTCTAAAATTTATACACTTTTTGAACTCCTAGAAGTTTGTACTGTAGACACATGTGCATGACACAAATACAGATGTACATTAGTGTTTGTAGTACCGTTTTTTTTTTTTTAACAGCAAAAGCTGAAAACACTTAATGCCCTCCCTCAGGGGACTGGTTAAATAACCAATGATAACACAGCACTAAGAGTGAATGAAGTGAGGGAATTATCTTTAACATAAAATACTTGTTAAGAAATCTACACTATTAGCCGAATGTGGTATGGCTCACGCCTGCAATCCCAGCCACTTGGGAGGCAGAGGCAGGAGGATCACAGATTGGAAGCCAGAGGCAGCCTGTATAACTCATGGAGACTCTGACTCAAAATAAAAAATAAAACATGGGCTGAGGGTGAAGCCAAGCAGTAGAGCACTTCCAAAGTATGTGCAAGGTCCTGGGTTTAACCCCCAAATACCACAGAGAGAAAGAAGAAAGAAGAAAAGAAAGGAGAAAGAGAGAGAAAGAGAAAGAAGAGAGGGAGGGAGGGAGAGAGAGAGAGGGAGGGAGGAAGGGAGGGAGGGAGGGAGGGAGAGAGAGAGAGAGAGAGAGGCATATAAAGTATTCACTAGCTGTGATTACTACCCGGTTTCTCTCCTAGATCTTGGCTGTCCCATATAGTAGCCACCAGCTCCAGTGGCTGTTGGATGTTTGAAGGGTGGCTAGTGTGACTGAAGAACTAAGTTCTCATTTTAATTTTAATTAACATCCCTTTAAATATAAACAGCCACATGGACTGTGGTGTTGGATAATGCAAGACAGAAAACACATTTGTGCATATGTGCAAGTAACATTTCTGAGAACAGTACGGATTCTGTCAGCAGCCATTACCCCTGCCAAGGAGAGCCTGAGTATCAGGTGTCTCCAGGGAAAAGAAGGGTCGTATGTCCATTTATATTGCTAATATTTTAATTATTTACCATGTGTCATGCCATATTCAATATTAAAATACTTAATGGAAGTACCAAAAGGGAAGTGGAGAAGGCTGTGAGTGCTCTGAGCCTTGCAGCAGATCACGGCTCCTGGGGAGATTCGAGTGTTTTGGCAGAGGGTGCACCAAGGGGGAAGACCTCCCACCCCACCCCAGGAAGGAACCCTGAGCCCTGAGAAGTGTCCTGTTGTTGGCCCCATTGCAACTGGGGACCATGAGGAGGGACTAAAGCCACACAGTTGAATGACCTTTGCCCACAGCCTAAGGGTAGAAATAATGAAACAACAGGATTATTCCCAAAAGACATCCAAGTAAGGATTGAAAAGGAGAGGGAATGGATTTGGGCATACGAAAAAGGTAGAGTCCGTGGAATCTGGTGGCCAGTCTCAGGTGGGGCCTGAGTGATAGAGATTAGCTTCAGGTAGCTCACAATCCTTGGCTGTGAGACTGGGTCATTATTGGAGCATGATTATAATAGTTTTATCTTTTTCTAATGGAAAAGTAAAATATATTGAAGCAGTAGTGAACAAATAGAAGAGAGCACTCTGAGTGTTTGATCTGAGGCTGGTATCTTAAAGAATGAAGCAGAAAGTTGGGCGTGGTGGTGGATGCCTGTAATCCCAGCGGCTTGGGAGGCAGAGCCAGGAGGATAGCAAGTTCGAGACCAGAGGAAGTCTGTGTAATTTAGAGAGACCCTGTCTCAAAAAGTAAAGAAAAAAAAAAAAGGAGCTGGGGGTGCAGCTCAGCGGTCCAGCACTTGCATAGCATGCAAGCACGAGGCCCTGGGTTCAACCCCCAGTACCACAAAAAAAAAAAAAAAAGAATGAAGCAGGAGGGGGATTATGAGTGGAGATTGGGACAGGGAACCAGAAGGCCCATTGTGTGATGCCTTCCCGGGTTCTCAATGTTCCCATGTGCAAAACGAACAACTCAGACTTCATGGAGGGATGGCCATCCAGAGTGATCACACCGGGGTGCCCATGGCTGGCACCCTCCTGGGTTGTTAATACAAAGTCCTCTCTGCAGAGGCCTCAGATCAGTGACAACCAGGTTTCCATAGAGTGGCCATGGCTCCCTCACTTTGTAGATATGAGTGCTGTGCTTGGCGGGCTAAGTGATGACCTGGCCACAGAGGTGCCACATCTCAGAACCAGAATCCGTATCAAGTGCTCCCTTCTGCTCTTCCAAACCAGAGTCCTCCCTCCCTAATCTCCATCTCTCCCCTCTCCATTGCTGGGCAGCTTGTTCCAACAAGGAGGTATGAGGCAGGGGACTGCAAGGCCAGGCGCTGCCACACACAGCACGTGCATAGAGAGTTGGAGGCCTCTTTGCAGAGCCGTTCACATGCCTGCCTCCACGGAGGTGAGTTTATTACCACCTAGTTTGTCTGCAGTGTGTCTGATGACTGAAATGGCTGGCTTTCCCCACCAGGCCACTGCCAGGGACCAGAGAACACAGAGAATGGCTTTGAGTTTATGTATCGGTGTTAAAAATCAATGGCCTCCCACTTTGGGAGGCAGCTCAGGGGCAAAACAGAGTGAATCGCTCATTAGTTTCTGCAGATGATGAAGCAGCCAAGAACCTGGTCATACATCGTATTAAAGCACCCTTCACCTGCTGTCTGCAGAGCAGCGAGCGCACTCCCCACCCTAGCAATGGCCCAGAGCCATTGACCCCCTATGTAGGCTGTCACTCACCCCTACTTTACAATGGAGGCTACCTGGGAAGCCCTTCTCCAGGAGGGAAGGACTCAGAAATACAGGTACAACAATCTCAACATTCTCCAACATGTCAGTATCCATGTCTCCAACATGGCCAGACACGTCAGTAAATGGCTCAGTCCAGCAGAGGTATTACTGGATTCCTGCAGAGGAAACAAGCTGCTGGTATTACCCACCACTGTCCCCTCCCGTGGGCACTGTGACAGATGGCAGCCTGCAGCCAAGCAGTGCCCCTGGCTCATCTGTTCCAGGTCATTTTGCTGTCCCATGAAACATCCCATTTTCATTCACAGAACCAGACCCTGGTATCACCGATGGAATTTTTACTTATAATATCATCGTGCCAAGCAGCTGTGTGGCCTTCTGCAGGTATATCCCCTTCGCTGGGCCCCAACTTCTCCCTCCACAAAGGAAAGCTGCGAGTTGGGATCTCAGATGGAGGCTGCAGCACAGGCCCTGTCACCTCCTCTGCAAGGCTGCAGACAGAGCAAATCTGTCCCCCCCATGGTGGGGTGGGTGTCTGCAGAATACGCATAAGACAGATATGCTTTTTCTCTTATTTCCAGCATGGAAGCACGCCTTCCATGGGGGAGAGTCTTAAAGTAGGCGGGTTTAAAAATCCCACCTATTTTCCAAGGATAGATGTTTCTTTTTCCCCCTTTCCAGGACAAGAACATAGGATTTTTTTTTTTTTTTTTTTTTTTTTTCAGTACTAGGGGGTTGATCCCAGGGCCTCACGCATGCTTTGAAAGTGCTCTACCACTGAGCTGCACCTCTAGCCCATTTTTAATTTTTTTATTTTGAGAGAGGATCTCACTAAGTTATGCAGCCTTCCTCTGGCCTCAAAACAGGATCTTCCTGTCTCTGCCTCCCAAGTCACTGGGATTCCAGAAATTACCGGTATGCACACCACATCCGGAAGGAAAACAGGATTTAGAGTTGGCCAATGGGACTCTCATTCTCTGAGTCTGAAAAAGAAGCCATGAGACAAAGGCACAGGCCAGGTAGACACTGTTCAAGGTGGCCGCAACGGAGCTGTGCAGTGCCCACAGGTAGTGTGGTGACAAGGGGCAGCAATGGTAGGGCCAGGGCAGTGTCCCATACATACTTTCCCTAATGTGAGCTGCTATGCCTCGGGCTGCCAGCTCAGGGTGCAGACATTTCCAACAGGCTACACTTGCCTGTCAGAATGTCGTGCTGCAGGGGCTTATGTGTTGCTGTGATGCTGAAAACTATGCTACCAATATTTCAGATACCAGCAGGGCCACCCACAGTGTGCAGGTTTCAGCTGAGCTTCCAGACTATGACAGACTAGGGAGAAGGACCTGGCAGCCCATGCCTGAAACAATTAGCCATTCAAAACCCTTTAAATAGCAAAGAATCACTGTCAAATAATAGTGCCAGAAAATGACTCCCTGCCCCCGTGCTGGTAGGTGACTGGGCAAGAGCTGTCTCCACAAAGTAGAGTTGACCTTAATAACGGGAATGAAGTAAAGCTGCTTGCTGATGTGGCATGACTCAAAATGAGAAAAAACAAATGTTGTTGTTGTTGTTGTTAGGTACCTTCGAGTCGGTATCCGACTCATAGCGACCCTCTGTACAACAAGGGAAACACGATTGTCAGTGCTTCTCTGCTGTTCATAGGGTTTTCAATGGCAGATTGATTTTTGGGAGGGGGTTGCCAGGTCCTTCTCCCAAGCCTACAGCTTCTGATGTTCCCAGGCGGTCTCTCATCCAGGTACTAACCAGGCCCAACCCTGCTTAGCTTCCGAGATCTGATGGGATCAGATGCCACAGGGCTACAGCTGCAGGCCAAAAACAAATGTAAACATTAATAATTGGAACATGAAATGTACGTAGTATGAATCTAGGAAAATTAGAAATCACCAAAAGTAAAATGGAGTACATAAACATCAACATTCTAGGCATCAGTGAGCAAGGGCCATTTTTAATCAGATAATCATATGGTCGACTATGCTGGGAATGACAACATAAAGAGAAATGGGGTTTCATTCATCATCAAAAAAGACATCTCTACATCTGTCCTGAAGTACAATGCTGTCAGTGATAGAATAATATCCATACACCTACAAAGAAGACCAGTTAATGTGACTGTTATTCAAATTTATGCACATACTGCTAAGACCACAAATGAAGAAATGGAAGATTTTTACCAGCTTTTGCAGTCTGAAATTGATAGAACATGCAATCAGGATGCATTGATAATTACTGATGATTGGAATGAAAAGTTGGAAACAAAGAAGAAGGCTCAGGAGGTGGAAAATCTGGCCTTGGTGACAGAAACAACGCTGGAGATCACATGATAGAATTTTGTCAGACTAATGACCTTTTCATTGCAAATACATTTTTTCACCAACATAAATGGCAACTACACACATGAAATTCACCAAATGGAACACACAGAAACTAAATTGACTACATTTGTAGAAAGAAACAATGTGAAACCTCAATATCAGAAGTCAGAGCAAGACCAGGTGCTGATTGTGGATCAGACCATCACTTGCTCATATGCAAGTTCAAGCTGAAACTGAAGAAAATTAGAACAAGTGTATGAGAGCCAAGGTACAATCTTAAGTATATCCCACCTAAGTTCAGAGACCATCTCAAGAACAGATTTGATGCATATACACTAATGATCGAAGACCAGACAAGTTGTGACATGACATCAAAGACATCACTCATGAGGGAAGCAAAAGGTTATTAAAAAGACAGGAAAGCAAAAAGAAAAACCCAAAGTACATGTCAGAAGAGATTCTGAAACTTATCCTTGAACATCAAGCAGCTAAAGCAAAAGAAACACATAACAAAGTTAAATAACTGAACAGAAGACTTCAAAGGGAAGCTCAAGAAGACAAAATCAAATGTTATAATGACATGTATGAAGAGCTGGAGATAGAAAACTAAAAGGGAAGAACACATTCTGTTTTTCTCAAGCTTAAAGGATTGAAGAAAAATTCATCCTTTGAGAGGCAATAGTGAAGGATTCTACAAGGAAAATATTAAACAACACAGGAAACATCAAAAGAAGATGAAAGGAATACACAGTCATTATACCAAAAGGAATTGGTGGATGACCATTTCAAAATATTGCATATGATCAGGAACCAATGGTACTGAAGGAAGGAGTGAAAGCTGCTATGAAGGCATTGGTGAAACACAAGGCTCTGGGAATTGATGGAATACCAATTGAGATGTTTCAACAAACAGATGCAGCACTGAAGTTGCTCACTTGTTTCTGCCAGAAGATTTGGAAACTGATTGGCCAACTGATTGGCTATGAAAGGCATTTGACTGTGTGGATCACAACAAATTATTGATAGCATTGCGAAGGATGGAAATACCAGACCACTTAATTTTACTCATGAGGAATCTGTTCATGGACCAGGAGGTAGTCATTTGAATAGAACAAAGAAACACAGCCTGATTTAAAGTCAGGAAAGTTGTACATCAAGGCTGTATATAACCTTTCACTATACCTCTTCAATCTCTATGCTGAGCAAGTAATCCAAGAAGCTGGACTTTATGAAGAATAACATGGCATCAGGACTGGAGAAAGATTCATTAACAACCTGTGTTATGCAGATGATACAACTCTCCTTGCCAAAAGTGAAGAGGATTTGAAACATTTACTGATGAAGATCAAAGAACACAACCTTTATATCTATTGTGCCTCAACATCCAGAAAACAAAACTCCTTACAACTGGGGCAGTAAGCAACTTCATGCTAAATGGAGAAAAGACTGAAATTGTCCAAGATTTTGCTTTACTTTGTTCTACAATCAACACCTGTGGAAGCAGCAGTCAAGAAATCAAAAGACACATTGCATTGGGGAAAGCTGTTGCAAAAGACCTCTTTAAAGTGTTGAAAAGTAATAACATCACATTGAAGACGAAGGTGTGTCTGATTTATGCCATGGTATTTTCAGTCACATTATGTGGTTGTGAAAGCTGGGCATTGAATAAGGGAGACAGGAGAAGAATTGATGCTTTTGAATTATGGTGCTGGAGACGAATATTGAATATACCATAGGCTGCCAAAAGAATCGACAAATCTGTCCTAGAAGAAGTGCAATCAGAGTGCTCCTTAAAAGCAAGAATGGCTAGACTGTATCTTATGTAATTTGGACACATTGTCAGGAGGGACCAATCCCTGGAGAAGGACATCATGTTTGGGATAGCGGCAGGTAAACAAGAAAAAGAAGACCTTCAACTAGATGAGTTGACACAGTGGCTGCAACAATAGGCTTAAACATAAAAAAGATCACGTACATGACACAGTGTCAGGGAGCATTTCATTCTGTTGTGCATAGGGTTGCTATGAGTCAGACCTGACTCAATGGCACCTACTAAGAACAAGTCTGAACTCCATGTCCACTGAGAGGCAGTGACTATGGTTGGCCTCTTGCCCTCATAGCACCCTCCTCTTTCCTTCACACAGTAGATACACTTGGCAGCTACTTAGTCAAGAGCTATGGGACCCACACAAGCTAGCGCAGGACCCACAAACAGAGGTGACAATGATGATGGAGGAGCAGCAGGCTCTTCAGAGAAGTTCCCTACATGGGTGGTTTTCCCAGGATAAAGTCCCCAGATTTGAAGAGCTGGCACAGCCATCCTGCTGCATACAGTTGGCACAGCCACAAAGAGGGCATCACAGTCCCGTGCCGGGACTGACTTTCTGAGGGTGACCAGGGCTTTCTCTTCCTCATGCTGCTAAGTGTGAATCATTGAGTGCTTGATTTTATTTATTTATTCATTTATTCATTTATTTATAGTAGTGGAGCCTGCAGCTGTAGGCCTGTGGCATCGGATCCCATCAGATCTCGGAAGCTAAACAGGGTCAGACCTGGTTAGTACTTAGATGGGAGACTGCCTGGGAACACCAGGTGCTGTAGGCTTGGGAGAAGGACCCAGCAACCCACTCCCAAAATCAATCTGCCATTGAAAACCGTATGAACAGCAGAGAAGCAGGGACAATAGTGTTTCACCTGTTGTACGTAAGGTCACTATGAGTCGGATGCCGACTCTACTGCACCTAACAACAACCACAACAACATAGTAGTTGGGGTTGAGCCCGGTGCCTCATGCCCACTAGGCAGGTGCTGCACCACTGAGCCACAGCCTGGCCCTGAGTGATTGATCTTATAAGAAGCCCAGAGATGGAAGGAGGTGATCTGGGCTAAGAGGAATCAGGCACTGTCTGTGGCCCTCCATGACTTAGGGATGGCACAAGCAGGGGACCAGCCCAGATGACATGCTATACCAGATGTAGCCTGGGTAGCCATTGGTCCCAGGGCATGCCAAGCAGGGCAGGCAAAGAGCCTGCTCCTCTGTGGAGTGTGCCAGCACCAGGCCAGATGCTCCGCCCAGGCCATCTGCCCCAGCAGTGGGTGGCTCAGTCTCTAGCAGGGACTGCTCCTCTGGCACCACCCCAACCCAGCTTTCCTTGGGTCACCAATTGCTGCCCTCCTCAGGTCCCCTTGGCCTCTGGCTACAGTGTCCATTTTCTGATGCCTCTGGGTCTGACTGTGATTTAATTGGGAGCTTGAAAAACCCTGACTGTCCAGTAATTATAAGGCAGAGAAATTACTGGGGCATCAAAGGTTGCTCCCAATTGCTATATTAATTGTCCTTCGTTATCTCTCCATATAAAAGACCACCCGATAGAGACAAAAGCCAGCCAGCTTCTGTTCCGCAGCAGCCTGACAAGAGGATGAGGGGTTGCTGTTGGCTCTGATTCACTCTTCCCAGACACAAACACTTGCCATGCCCTGCTAGCCCAGCCCCAGCAGGCCATTCACCCAACCCACCACCAAGACCAAGATAGTGCCCCGTTCAGCTCTGCCTCCCCCAGCATCAGCATGACCACAACCCTGCTGTCTCCTGACCCAGTGGCCCACAAAGGGAAAAGCAAAAGCCCTAAGTTCTTAGCCACACACTGCATTGCTTTTCTTTGTGGGCTGGTGTATCAGCACATGTGGAACATCGTGGAATGAATAGCCTACATGTATGGGGTACCTCCCACGTTCCTAGTACTACATGGAGTGTTTTACATGCTTCTCTTTGCAACAATAATTACAAATGTGCTAAGTTACACAGGCGGATCTCTGGCCTCAAACTTGTGATTCTCCTGCCTCAGCCTCCTGACTCGCTGGGATTACAGGCATGCGCCACTGCACCCAGCTGATTTGTTTTTTTTAATGGACCTACTCAGACCTTGATTGAACCACTGGGTGCAGAGGTAAATGAACTCAGGTTTGAGCATCTACTGGGTGCCAGGCCATGCACTCAACCAGAAGGAGGCGTGGAAAAAAATCAATTGTGGGTCTTTCCCAACCAGATCTCCCCTGACCAGACACTGGAAGGGGCTGAAGTCCTCCCTAGCCCCCTTGTAATCTCCCTGCATTCAAATCCTCCGTGTCCCCCAGAAGGACCAGGAAGGCTGTGCAGAAAACTCCTTTGAAGCCATTTACTTTTACTAGTGTGCTCAAAAATCACCTACCTTGCCAAGATCCCGACATAATAAATATTTATCACTGGAACCTATGAGGCAATAGATCACTAATTCCTAATTTGGCCGTTGTCTGACTCTCATGAATGAGGGGAGCCACGTGTAGAGCCCTTTCACGGGCAGGCCTAGGGGCTTAGGTCTAGCTTCCTGGCACCCTGCGGGGAAGAACTAGATCCCAAGCTATGGATAAGGACTTTGTGGTCCACAGGGGAACAAGACCTGCCCCAGATCACAAAACTCCTCCTCTTCAAAACCAAAGCAGGGGAAGGCTACCACTCAATGGAGACTCCAGCACCATCAGATTCGCTGTCTTCACCAACAGTACACACAGATAATTTGCAAGGCTTACATTTCAAGTAAGAAAATCCAAAGGGATTCAATACCCATCAGTGCCTGGTGCCAGGTCTGGTCCATGCAGCCACTCTGAATCACCCCTTGCCAGCCCCTGCCTGAGGAGAGGGCTTGGGAGACAGAGCTGGGGGTGGTGGCTCATGGTTCTAAGTCTGCAGGCAAACTGCAGTTTACAGTAAAGACAGGAGCAGCCACCACAAGCCACAGTCCTTCCTTATGTCTCAGGTCGGTTCTGCGCCAGCTGTGAAGGCTCAGGCTGGCTCGGCCTGACTCAGCCCACAGCCGAGAACAATTAGCATCACTCTAGAGCACTGGAATGAAGAGGAAAAATAAGGGACAGACATCTGAGCCTGTGGTGGCAGAAGCCTTTCTAAGTTTGGGGCTGGGACAATGATCACGCTGTAGAGTCCAACTACTAGACAGCATGCTACATTTTCACCCTGTTCCTGGAAACCACAAAAGGAGGATGACCCTCAGTTGGGACTGTCCCCCTTGGCATATATTTTGTGATGGACTTTGGATTTCCACTGCCTTCTCACACATTACTCCAACCCAGGAAGCAGATAGAATCATCTCCATCTTACAGAAGAGAAAACCAACGCTTAGAGAACGAAATGAGGTGATTTGCTCCATGCGTGTCCAACTCCAGGCTTTCAGGTCCCCCAGCCCCTGTGCTGGCCACCTTCCAGGAAAACCAACATGACCTTAGAAAGCATGCATCACACCATACACCTCCTCTTCCTAAGCCCTCCTCTGAATTTCCTTCCCACCTAGAACCTGGCCCGCAATGCCCTTCATGGTCTGCCTCCACAGCCATCTCTACCTGGCATGCTCCCTCTCTCTCACCATGCTCCAACCACAGAGACCTTTTGCCAATGTTTGGACCTGCCTGTCTGATCCTCAGCACCAGCCTCCCCCCAGCTACCTCCTCCTCCCAGAATGCTCTCCCTTTGGAGCTTTGCATAGCTGCCTTTTTCCACCATCCACACCTCGGCTTAACTGCCACGTCCCCAGGTCCACTCTCCTTCTCTGCCCCACCTGCACTGGTCCCCTAGTTGCTTTCTGTCCTATCACCTATTATATTTTTATCTCATGGTTGATCTCCACTGGGCCATTTCCTGTGGCTTGTGTCATGTGGTGTCACCTGACCCAGAGTATCAGCCTCATGACAGCAGGTGGGGTGAAGCTTGTTCATCTCTATGCCCAGCTCTTTCAGCTCAAGAAAGTTTTATGGAGTGAGTGAGCCAGTGAAGGGACAACCCACTGGGAACTGCCCTATGCAGCCCTTCACCCCTAAGCCAGAGTGACTCAGAGTCAGAGAAATGTGCCATGGAATTTCACAAGGAATACGAAACAGTCTCCATCTCGGGGTCCTGGTTCAAGCCACTCACCTCCAGTCCAAGCAGTGGATGCTGGAGTGGACCAGAATGTCAGCTGGGAGTCCCCAGCTTGCAGCATCACACTTGGCTGTGTCCTGCTCTGAGGGGGCAGCACTTGGTCAGTAGGACTGGTCTGGCCCAGTATAGGAAACCATGGTATCACCAGGGGCCCCCAGTGCTGACATGGTCAGCAACTCTGGTGACCAACAAAGGTAACTGCACCAAAAGCACATGAAGAAGCCCTGTCCTTATCAACTCCCGAGGGGAAGGGAGGCTTGCAAGACTCTGGGATTATAGCGGCAGTAGAGCAGCGAGCTGCAGGTGCCCCTGCAGGTGAAAGAGACAGTGCCTGAAGACGAGGCCAGGCAGAGTCAGGCCTGACCTTGAGGCCCGGGCAACCCTCAGGAACGCTCCCCAGTCATACAAAGGGTGGAGCTGCTGTGAGCTTTCCAGGCTTTGCTGGGGGCTCTGAAGCCCAAAGTGGGCCAAGCCAAGCTGTCTAGAGCCACAGATGTGAAGAGGGGAGCCGGGACGCAGCCAGAGCCTGGCACCAGATCCAAGTCAGAGGAAAGAGCAAGTCAAGGAGAGCCTGCTCAGGAGCCAGGGTCATGGGCGAATGCAGATGCAGTCAAGGAAGGAGGCCAACAGCACTGAGGTAGGCGGTGCCCCCAGGCTGCATGGCATGTCACCCGATGGAGGAGGTCAGAGCTTCCTCAGAAGGCCCAGCCCTGAGGCCCATGAGCTGGCCAGACCTCCAAGGTGGCACCCTGTAGGCTGATTGGGACAGCTGGCATGGGCAGAAGCCTGTTTGAACTTCCTCAGCCTTGGATCTGAAGGGGAATTAAACCGTTCTGTTCTACTAGGGTGTTTCATTGACTTCTGGCAAAACACGATGTCCTGCTTCAAAGGGACGGCTGCACACAGGCTTAGGAGGCTCATTGGACATCAAAGCGCTATTAGAGAGTAGTATCCTGACGAGCTAATTGCACACACAGCAGCACAGACGGAGCACGTCTACCCGGGAACATATGGGCCCACACACCCAGGGAGAGGGTGCTGGGGACAGGCTGTGTGCTGGGCTTGGGTGGACCCAACATGTTTGCAAAATAATTCAAGATGTGGCCTCGGCAGGGCTGCTCCAGGCTTCCCTGCAGTCCCCTCCCTTCCTACATTCCATCAAAGCTGAGGACAAGAGGAAGATCTCGGTGCCTCTGAATAGCAAGGCCCCCCCAGGACCAGTGAGGAGGACCAAGTCCAACAGATGAAAAACATTCCCCCACAGCCACACGGACACAGGGGCGGACAAAGCCTTTTCTTGACTCCCACAGGCCCTTCCAGACTGTGTGCTCTGGACTGAATAAGAAAGACCACTGCCGCAGGGGCCTGGACAGACCACTCCCCACCTTGGGCCTCCTGGTCTGCCCTATCCATTTGTTGGGGAGGAGGCCATCATCTTACACCCTGAAACAGTCATAGAGCTGTCTTCCAGCTCCAGCATTGTAGCACATCCAGGTGTGCTCAGCTTCCCTCTGGTTTGCATAGGACCTTCCCTTTCCCCATGTGGGCTCCAGGCAATGCCACAGCCCCTCCCCAGCCAGCAGCCCTTCAATACTGCATGGCCACTAGGAGACCACAGAGCACCAAACGAGGACTTGTTTCCGAACCCACCTCTACTGTGGAAGTAGGGTAGTCAGGGCCCAGCACAGGACAGGAGGTACAGCTCGCCTGTCTCTATGTCCCCAAGCCTGGGGTTCAACCATGAGCACGCTCAGGTCCCTGGACTCCTGCCCATGCTCTTCCTACCACACACGGGTCATTGTTCCCTTGCATCACCACATGTCCTCTATCTCGTTCTCTTTCTCTCAGAACCTATGTCACCTAGAACTTTCTCCTGTCCTCTCTCTTACCAGCTGTCCTCTGGTCATTTCTACCCCTCCTCAGAGAGGTCCACAGAGGCAGCTCAGGAGATGCCAGAGTGACAGGCTGACACCTTGGGGCTCAGGCCAGTTACTCTCAGAGTCCCCTGTGCCCAGCAGCCTGCTGGCCCCCACCGTGAGAAGAGGCCTAAGACTGGTGGCCCACAGCCTACAGCTGCATGGGGAAACGTCAAGAGCATTGGATGGCTCTGTTTGGCCCGTGCAATACTTGCAAAACTCAGTGCAGTTGACATGAAAATACAGGCCTCCAGTTGTCCTGAGGAATTAAAACATCCAGCCCGCTGGAGGCCCCAGTTCACCGGGGATCGGGTAGGAGGAACTAGCCCCACCACCCCCCTAGGCTGGGCCTGTGCCTTCGGTTTGCCTCCCTGCTGACAAGGCGCTGCCTGGCCCCTTTAGGAGTTGGGGTTTGGGGCCTGGAGGAAGCATGGGGATGATCTCTTTCTTCCCAAGATCTATCTTCCGGCACACAGCCCCTCCTCTCACTTGCCCTCGCACAGGTGCATGCATGTGCACTGACACAGACAGACATGCGCATGCACCACACGTGTGCAACCTGACTGCCACGGAGCTGCAGGGCCCAGCTGTCAAGATGCTGACCCTGTGGACAGTGTCTGACTGGGAATCTGGGGAAGAGAAGGCTCCAGGGAAGGGGAGGGCAGCCTGTATGGACACGGGCATGAGACAGGCCTGCCTGCGCAGGACGGGAGCGGAACAGAGGGAGGGGTGGGTGAGCTCCAGGGTCCCACTGAACCTGAACGGCAGGCCAGACCATGATGGCTCGCCCTCCACTTCCTGTGGGAGCACAGGGCTGAGTCTTGTGCAGTGGCACATGCACAGTGACAGCGTCATGGTGGGAAGAGCCAGCCAGAGCCATGGTTATGATCGCTGTCTTCTACCTCCAGGGATCCTGTGTGGTTTGGTTTGCAACCATCACTGCATGTAATCCTCGGTGCTCTGTAGGGTGAGTTACTGTCACAAGAAAGCCTGACCAGGCTGGGCTGCCTGGGTGAGTCCAGCGTCAGCAACGTTCCCCAAGTATAGACTGCCAGCAGTGTGTGCAGTGGAAGGGGAGTTGGTGCCACCAGGAAGAAAAGTCCTTGGCCTATCGTCTCCATCCACTCAACAACCTTCTCAGATAGATCCATTGGAAAAATGAATGCCTCCCAGGATCCAGGCTCTGGCTGCGGTGGATGGTGAGAAGTGAGACTGAAGTTTTAGTAAAAGTCCTCAGCTCAGCCAGACGCGGTGGCACATGCCTGTAATCCCAGTGGCTTGGGAGGCGGAGGCAGGAGGATCCCAAGTTTGAGACTAGAGGCAGTCTGCATAACTTAGCGAGACCGTGTCTCAAAAAAAAAGGGGGGGGGGGGCTGGAGGTGCAGCTCAGTGGTCCAGCACTTGCAAAGTGTGCAAGCTCGAAGCCCTGTGTTCAATCTCCAGTACCGCAAAAAAAAAAAAAAAAAAAAAAATCCTCAGGTCAGAGGGAGAGAGGTTAAACACATGACCTCTAGACCTGAGGGCCACCACTTTCAGCAGAGGGCATGACTTCTTTGCCCCTCTGTTTAGTAGGCAAGACAGCAAGGCCAGCCAGCGCCTGAACAGTGCCTTCCTCCTGCAGCCAGAGGAGCGGGAGGACTTGGCCACGCACAGCTAGGGCTTCCTCCCCAGCATCTGAACTTCTCCTTTCCCTTTGGAGCACGGTAGAGGAGGCCCTGCTTTCCTTTCTACTTCCCCTCATGCCTCTGCTCTGTTCCAGGAAACCCCAGCCAGTGGCCTCACAGCTGGCCCCCATCTTGTGGCAAGGCCTGGCCCTGCGGCTAGGGAGAAGAGAGGCTCTCAGGCAGCACTCTGCGCAGCAGTGCTGGGGCCAAATACAGGAGTGCCTCCAGAAAGCCCTGTAGTCACCGGCCTGCCTCCCAAGCATGCAACCTGCAGGCTGGTCCCCATCACCAGGCCTTCTGACCTACAGCACCCTCCAAAGGCCCAAGGAGGCTGTCAGCTAAGAAAAGGGAGCAAAGGTGGAGAGCACCACAAGCTGTCTCATTCAAAGGCCTGAAGAAACCATGTTCCACAGGCTCTGGGCCCAGAAAGAGCACCCCATTCCACCTTCTCCTGCCACCTCCTCCTTGGACTTCTGCAAGTTGATGTAAGAAAGAAAGGGGGGCTGGGGAATAAAAGTCAGTTGTTGCAGGAAGGCTGCAGCCTCCATAGAGAAATCTGGACCAGGTGGCATGAGGAAGATCTTGTCAGAGTGGGAGCTGGGTCGGTCATGTCACCAGTTGCACAGGGCTTGGGGCTGGCTGGCTGCATCTCTGCTCCTGCAATTAAGATGATAGCATCAAGACACAATAATCCTTGGGGTGGCCAACTGTGTCACAAGGCGCCTCCTCACAGGTCGAATCCAGCGGGCAGCTGATCGTTATTTTTCCAAGGCTGCCTTTTGCCTTTTTTTTTCTTTCTTTCTTTTTATTTCTTTTCTTTTCTTTCTTTCTTTTTTTTTTCTTTTTTTTTTTTTTTTTTTTTTTTTTTTTTTTTTGACAATGATGCCAGCTCTAATTCTACTGAAAGGTGACAGATTTCCATCTCATGCTCTAGAAAGATTGAGTCACTGGATGAAAAAAAGAAGGAAAGAAAAGAAATAGAAAAAAGAAGAAGACAGAACCACACCACATTCTCCCTTCCTGATCAATTCTGAGAAATCAAATCTTCCAACATAGTGATTTTCGGGGATTATTCTTTAAACAGTTGGGAGGGTTTTTTTAAGTCCCAGGTATTAGGATTTATAGACTCCTATAAAGGAACAGTCAGGAGAGTGTTTGGCACTTATTGTCCCCAAGCCCCCCACCCAGCCACTTTAGAGTTGAGGACAGGAAAGTCCAGAGAGCAGGGACCTTCCTGAGTTGCCCTGCTGTGACCAAGCTGGGCTGAGAACCCAGCTTTGATGTGTGCCTTGCGTGTGAAGCCTACACGACCCTTTTGCTGTCCTCTCCACAGCACTTCACTTCACATCGGGGAACTGAGGCCCAGTGAACAGAAGGATGGTGCCCAGGTCCCCAGAGCCAGGTGGCCACTCCCACATGGCTCAGGCAGTGGCTGGCCCTGCCTAACTGGTTGCCCTGCCTGACAGCGACCTGCAGCCTCAGGAGGGGAGGTGGGTGTCTGGGAGAAGGGCAGGTGGGCTGGGGGCAGCAGGAGAGGCAGACAGACTAGGGTAGCCCAGGCATTCTCCCTCTGCTCCCTCTCTTGCCCCTCTCCCAGATGCATTCATGGGAACGGGTCAGGATATCTGTCCGCCGCTAATATGTGCTCAGTCTGCACAGAGGCAAATAACACTCTGATCTGCTCCTGGAGAACCCTCCACAGGGACACATGGAAGGTAGAAGGTAGCTCTGGGAGGGAAGAGAAAATCAATTAAGACCCAAAAGTTTCTTGAAAGCTGTTGTAATACTTCCCCTACACTTTAATCTGGAACCAGCAGGAAGATATGGGCTCTATGACCACACAGTTGGATACAATTTATTGTCCAACAATTCCTGAAGCTGCCTAACTCTGGAGAACATGGGCTGTGGTAATCTAGAAAAAAGTGTCTGGTGGAGTGCCACAGGACTCTGTTCTCTACCCTTGGCTTTTGACATCTTAGATTAGGGTCACAGATGGGCTAATGGTCTATGCTGATCCAACCAGATGGATAGGAAAGCAAGTATGAGAGATGACAGCCTCAGGATGCCAAGCATTGATTCCAGAAGTATTGATTAGATGCCCACTGTGTGCCAGACTCTTTTGTCCACTGGGATCCTGGAAAGTGCCAGGAACACACAGTAGATCAGCCAAGGCAGGGCAGAGCTAGTCCTTGGTAGGGTGCTGCAGCTGGAGTCCGGGGATTCCAGAGCCAGAGAGGGTAGGAGGGACCTCCTGGAGCATGCAGCACAGAGGAAAGACAGCAGCCTTTCCCTGTGGGCACCCTGATACCCAGAGTGGCAGCTTGGCAGCTCCAGGGGCCAACTGCAAAGATACTCCAGGAGCTGGGTGCCCAGCACTTCCAGCCTAGAATGGAGAAGGCTGGGAGGGGGGGATGGGAGTTGTGGCTGCCTCCAGCCTCCACTATGAAGACAATGAAAAGCACAGAGACTCGGAGGACCTGGGAGACAAGGACGCTCAGGTGGGAACCCAGGGCAGCAGCCCCCGAGGGACAGCCAGCTACACCACCCTGAAGCTCCCCTGTAACCACGTGGTGCCAATGTCACCCTGAAGCGTACAGATGGGTCCTGGAAATCACTCGTCATCGGGCCTCCAGCTTGGCCAGTCTCCTCCCCAGACCTGCTCTCTCCTTGGATGGACCTGGGCACTCTGACTATTTGGTGTGGTCTTTCTGGTGCCCAATGATAATGCTGAGATGTCCCATCTGAGCTTTTGGGGATGCTGGCCCAGCCCCTCTCCTTCAGCCCCTGGGCAGACCTTTTCTGTTTGGGCTCTCCTTGCCCACAGCAAGGCACTAACTCATAGCAGGGGCATCTGAGAAGGCTTCCTGGCGGAAGTGTCAAGTATGCTGAAACCTCAAGTATTTGCACAGATATGCAATGCCTAGTTTTTGAATACCTGCCTTGCACCAGATACTGGAGATCAGCAATGAGAAGACAAACCCAGTCATTGCCCCAATGGAGCCCAGAGCTTAGCCTAGAGGTGGGTGGAACATGAACAACTATGTCAACACTAAGTAGCAACTATAATAACAAAAGTTTCAGGACATTGAAGACATAGAACTAGAGATTTGGACTGGGCTGTGGGTGGAGAGGGGTCCCAGAAAGGTGAATAGAGGCTGACATGTAAGGAGAGAGGAGAGGTCCACCAGGCAAAGGCGGATGCAGAGGGAAGAAACAGAATTTCACACAGACCAACCTGTGCAAATGCCCTGGGGAAGTGAGAAATTTAGTACTTTAATAGATCTGAAAATGATGAGTAAGACAGAGAGTGGTGGGGGCATAGAGGCTTGCTCTAGTTACCCCTCATTATCATGATTAACATTGTTGAGGATTTTATTATTTATTTATTTATTTATTTATTTATTTTTGCAGTTACTGGGGCCTCTCACACATGCTTTGCAAGTGCTCTCCCACTGAGCTGCAAACCTAGCCCGTTTTTTACTTTTTATTTTGACACAGGGTCTTCCTAAGTTATACAGGCTGCCTCTGGCCTCAAACCTGCAATCGTCCTGCCTCTGCTTCCGGAGTCGCTGGGACTAAAGGTGTGCACCACTGTGCTGAGCTCATCATTTTGAGGATTTTAAAAATTCTCACATTGTCACATTTCTTCCCTACCATTGTCACCACAGGGAAGGAAGGACAGAACATTCTCCCCATTTTATGGAGGAGAAAGTTGAGGTTCAGAGAGATGAGGCCAGGTGCTCATGATCTATAGCCAGGAAGCAGGTGTCTGGATTCAAATCCAGACCTCTGTGGCCCAAGCAGCCTTTTCCTCCCCTGCCTGGGGCCACCAGCTTGCTCATGGTAGGTGTGGATGCCTGTGGCTCAGACCCAAAGCCCAGGCCATAGCCTCCAGCTGCCTGTCCAGTCTGAGGAGGGCCTGGCCCCTCGCCACTCCAGCTGCACCCTGGAGCACGCTCACTGAGCCTGCCTCGGATTTAAATGCTAATTGCCCATAAAGTTTTTCATCTCAACAGCTCCCAGCTGTGACCTGGAGGGAAGGGGGCCGAGGAGAAGAGGCTGTCACGATGTTGAGTCTGGAAATGGCCATCTCCTCTAGAAACAAAAGCGTGTTTTTGCTGCAGCATCTCAAGGGCCTCTCGTCTCCCCGGTCACTCGACAGAGTGTGTGTAGCTTGTCAAGTGACTCTGTCTTAATCCACATTCAATTGGCCCAGATTGCATTATGTATGTAAATTTCCATATGCCAATCAGCACAGTGTGGACAACGCTTTCCAGCCCCTAGCCTCCCTCTGCATGCCAAGGGAGAGGCCCCCAGGGACCAGAAGGTAGAACCAGAGCCTGGGTGTTGTGTGCCACAGAGTCGCTCCACACCCAGGTGGAGGGTGGTAACGAAACCCAGCTCTAGACCCAACTGGAGTTCCGACCATTGATTTCCAAAGCAGCAAGACGGGAGAGCGCCTACAGTGGAGCCATCAGCTCAGACTTTACACACAGGCGACTCTGGTAATGTCTCATAACCGTCCTGTCTCTTAGGAAGTCAAGTGTGAATAACAGACAGGGGTATTGGAGCCAGACAGCCCAGGGTTTACATCCCACCTCTGCCACTCACCTGCTGTGTGACCTTGAGTAGGTTGTTTAGCTTCTCTCTGCGTTCTTCTCCTCAGGATAGGGCTCAGGGGAAGGCAAGATGGGAAAGAGGAGAGGTTCACGAGGCAAAGGGGGATGCAGAGGAAAGGAACAGAATTTCAGACAGAACCACCTGTGTGCAGCAAAGATGTTGGTGCTTAAATAGGCCTGAAAAGGATGAGTAAGGCAGAGAGGGGTGAATAGAGGCAATGCTTTATTTACCCTCATTATTATGATTAACATTGTTGAGGATATTACAGGTCTTCAGGTTGTCAGGGGCTGGGATTTAGCTCAGTTGGTAGAGTGCCACTCTGCATTCTCTGAGGTCCAAGGTTCAATTCCCAGCACTGCAAAAATGGGAGAAGGACGTGGCAATCCACTCCCGAGGCAATCCCGAAATAATCAGCCATTTAAAACCCTTTGAGGGCCACTATGAGTTGGACAGGACTCAACAGCACCTAACAACAACAGGTTATCAGGTTGCCCTTAGGATTGGAGCAAAATTTTAAAAGGCACCACAAACCTCAGTCATAATATTTTAAGGTCATATTGTTCAAAATCAAAATTCATGCAAAAAGCCCACCATGCAAAAAATATCAAAATTTAAACCCATTGGGTGGATGTGGTTCTTTCCCTGACCTGAGTGAAATCTCTACAGTACCCACACCTTTTTTCCTATCACTCTGAGGTAATAAAAAAGTCATCCAGCCACTTGAGCAACCAAAAGAATGGAATTTCAGTGAGGAAAATGCTCAGCTTGGCCAACAGCACACTGTCATCTCGTTCCAGCCTGGCTCATCTGCCTCAGTGGGCCAGACGCTGCAGGCCTGGAGGGAGAGGTAGCCCAGCTCCCTGCACCCCAACTTCCCCCCCTCTAGGGTGTGGCCCTCAATTCTGACAGGGTCCACAGACAGGACAGAGAGCCCCCTGCAGCAGGGCCATGGGACCTGATGCTGTCCTCTCTGGTTGGAGGGGCTGTCACAGTTTCTTCAGGGACCCCACCATCTCGGTTCTGGCTGCGCACTTCCATGTATGTCCTCAGCTCCTCTGGGCCTGCATCCTCAGAGGGGTCCCACAGCTGCCACTGGCTGGCAGGGGAAGGCAGCTCAACCCCACACATCACCCGTCACCCTCTCTGCTGCCTCAGCCCCTTCAGCCCCCAGCTGCTCTGCCTGTGACTACTGGGACACACAGCAGACACCTGTCACTATTTCCCAAACCTCAGGGCACCGTCATCAAGCCCTCTTTAAACAAGCCAAGGAGGCTGCAAACCCTCAGCACCCATACTTCCTTCCTAAGGATCCCTGCCCTGGCCTCTGCCTCTTCCCCTGGTGGAGGCACATGTGGAGCCAAGGCCACAGACTCAGCGGCCGCGTGCCTCCCTAGAAGCCCAGCTGAACTAGCCTGATGCCTCCCGCCGAGAAGTCTCAGCATCACTTGCTTGTCTACTCAACCAGAACTGAGACCCTGCGAGAGACCTGCATTGTCCCGGGCGTCCCTCCTCTTTGCCCCCAGGGTCCAGGCTTCTTATCCCCAGGCCCAGGTGCCCAGGTGACACATCTGAGGACTCTGGGGGCCAGCCCCACCTCTACTCGCTGTCAGTGCTAAAATGGAGGCCTGTGGCTTCCTGCCCCTCCTGCTGGCCGGGCTGCCTCCTGGGCACGCAGATATGAAAGAGGTTGCTTGGAAGGGGCAATGGGCTAAGCGGTCAGCCCCCAAGGGGAAAGTGCAGGTGACCATCTGGGCGCTGACAATCTCCAAAAGTAACACGATCAAGGCACAGGTCTTTAGTGAGCACCTACTGTGTGCCCAGGCCCTGGCATGCAGCAGGAGGCGTGGCTTTGCTCACATTCAGATGCTCGAATGTGCATCCCCCGTGGTACCTGGCCCAGGTGTGTACCCTGTCACTTTGGTTGTCCAAGTCTGTGACCTGCAATACCCTCAGCATCCTCACCAGGCCAACATGTACAGAGGCTCAGAGACTCCGAAAGCCCAGAGGCATGCTGAAGGTCACACAGCCACAGAATGTTAGGGCATAGTTGCTATGTTTGCTGAAAGAGGGGCCTGTGTCTGGCACAGGGGACAGAAAACCCCCTCGTCCCATTCCAAATGCTAACGCAGCCCTGCCTAGGGGCCTGGGACTTGGCTAGGTGCTGCAGGAGCTCTTGCAGGAAGCTTCCTGGACTGTCCCACTCCGGGAGCTGTTTGGTCCCTCAAGGACGGGGTCTAAGTGAGGTGACTGGATTGTGCTGTGTCCCTCGTGCCCTACACATGCTCAGAAGTTTCTGCTCCACTCTCCCGAACCTGCTCCTCAGAGCTCCTCAGCCCAGCACAGCTCACCTCCTTCCAGATGAGCCTGACCTCCACCAGCCTCTGGTCCCTGAGCTTTTGGATCTGCAGAGCCCTGAGCACCCATCATTCAGTTCCCTGGCAACAAGAGCCCACTGAGGCCTGGAGAGGGAGGGCCTGGCTGCACTGTTACAGCAGGCAAGTGGCAGAGTGGGATTGGCTCCCTGCCTCCTGGAAACCCCAACGCAGAACTTTTGCCCCTAGCACAGGACAAAGAGGGGACAGGAAGAATCAGAGCTGAGACCTGAGGGCCCAGGTACTTTGTTTGGCTGAGAGTATGTTCGTAATGGGGCATTCCAATGCTGGCAGAGGTCAGGTACTGCTCCGCTGTCCCTGGAGCCCTCTGTCCTCTGGGGCCTCACTCGAGGGAGCAAAGTCTGTGCCCTGAGGGCGGCCCATGGACTCTGTTTCCTCACGGCCCTGTGCTGCCCCTCCCATCCAGGGCCTGGCTCCACCTACCTCATCTGGAAAATGCTGGTTCAGTCTTATATCCAGCCAATGGACAGGTCCCAAACACAGGATCCCATATGCAGAACACTGCTCAAGGTGATGGTCATTCGTGGGCAGCCATGACAGGGCCCCACGCACAAGCAGATAAACTTAGAAGCCCTTGAATCACAGTGCTGGCCATTGGCATTGAGAAACCCGGACATTGCTTTGAGATCACCCACCCAAGGACACTTGCTTCACACCAGAGTCAGGGGCCCCTCCTATGCACCCCCGGGGCAGTCTAAGTGGCTCTTCTCCCACTTGGTTACAGACACACATAAGCAGGGATCAGAAACAAAGATATGTTTACTTCAATACCCGCCAGATGAGCACAGGCACAGGTCCCCAGCAGGAATGAATGAATGACAGGAGTGGATGGCTGACATCATCAGCACGTTCCTCTGTGGGTATTTGTATTTGCACACATACCAGTGTGTGTTTGTGTTCACCTGGAGTTAGTCATCCTAGTGGGCATATACGACCCACCCACTCCATTTGGGCCTTGCCATGCACCCTGGGGCCAGCAGGTAACCAGGATGCAGCATTGGGCTATGGGCAGCTCAGGGCAGCTGGGCAGACAGGCCCAGGAACATCCGGCTGCAGCCAGTGGCCTGTGCTCCCAGCCGTGGAGCTGGGAGCCTTTCCAGTTCATCCATCATGTTTTGCTCCTGCCCCTCAAATAATAACTAGAAACGTGTCTGCTGAGGCCAGGAGACCCAGCCTCTCAGAGTCATTTGCATGTGACAATCCCACCTTGAGCAGAAAGGAAATAGAGAGAGGAAAGGGAACTTCCACCTGGGGAGCTGGAAGCTTGATAGTAGCCCCCAGATGCAGGGACAGTGGCCGAGATAGGGGAAGGAGCAGAGGACAGGAACTGGCCTTGCCAGGGACTCGGAAGGGAGCCTGGGTTGAACTGAAGGATGGGCAGTTCCTGAAGCAGGGTGAGGAGCTGGCCCAGAGGCTGCACCAGGCCCCGTGCCCATGCTCGCCCTCCCCCATCTTCTCAGCCCTGACCACCACCCCACCACCCCGCCAGAGGTGCAGAGACTAAAGGCCCTGCTCTCCCTGCAGGCAGCACATGGAGGGGAAGTAGCATTTGGTGACACCTTGATCAGGGTCGAGAACACCACCACTTCCCCAAATTGGTTTTCCAACAGTAAATTATAATTGCTCTCAGGGTTCTAGAACTTGGGGACCGAGATTAATTATAGCTCCGCATCCTATGGCGCTCTGAACTTTAAGCACAGCATGGCGTGCAGGTTGTTAATAAGCAGAGGGATCTGACAGGACTTTTCAGATGAGCAAATATAAAAAGGAAAACTATCTGAACTGAATTCTGCACCTGCCCGGTGGGGGTGTCCTTCAGCTTGGAAAGATGCTCCGACTGCTCCCAGGGAATGAGGCCATGAGCCCTCACCACCCCGTCAAAACAGAGTGACCCATCCACCATGCCTGAGACCCTCCCCAGGGCTAACAGACCATTGGCCACAAACACAGAGTTTGATGAGGTCAGGAAGGCAAAGGGAACATGGGGGACTTTCAGGCAGGGCTACAGGCAGGGAGAGGTGGGGACTGAGGACATGGGGAGCCCACACCCCAGGACAACCTTGCTAGCTCCAGCCAGCCGCTGTGGGAGTGCAGTCCAAGCAACAGAGTTTCAAGAGCAGAATTTCAGGTGTTCGCACAAAATCTCTCCATTTTTGTGCCTGGAAGCTTACACTTTTTGACATACTTTATGATGCCAAATAAAATCCACCTACGCAGGGATTTTTTTGAAACCTCAACATCAAAAACCAGTTTCTTTTCCCAGGTAAATGACCAGTTAGGACCTGTGTTGCCTGAGAAGAGCTTTGCCACCCTTCTGCCTCCTGCTTTCTTTATTCTCCTGCTGCTTCTCTCTGTAACCCTTGTCACAGGCATCCTCCCCAACTTTTCACCTGCCCCCCAATAAACTTTGAGCCCCTAGAGAGGCGTGAGTTATATGCTCTGTGCTTGAAGCAACTAAGAAAAGGCCCACTACAAAGTAGTCTCGAGCAGTGTTTGTTGAATGAATAAATGTTGCACATATTTAAGCCTTTCTGTTGATTGTCTTCTTTCTACACCACTGTTCTTAATCAAAACCATGCGTCCAGTCTGAGCCGATGTCCCCTTTGTCCCCTTCATCACGTTTCCAGGTGCTGAAATGGAGACACGCCATAAAGGGTTAGAAGTAGGAGGGACACAGAGTCTGTAGTAACCATTGTTCAGAGGAAACCAGACTGGAAGGAAAAATCAATTTGCACAAGGTCATACCGTGAGCCTGCAGCTGGGCTGGAACCAAAAGCAGGACTGTATGAAGCAGAAACCCCTCACCTCTCCACCTGCCAGAAAGTCCCCATTTGGGTCACCTCCCTCCCTCTTTCTCAGAGAACTGCCACACGCTGGGGGTCAGATCCTCCACTACCCCCCAACCTGGGAGAAGGATGCAGCATTTAGCTCCCCAGATCCCACCTCCCCAACAGAAGGCCTGACAGCCCCCCCCACCCCCCGCAACATGCACTCAGCTCAGGATGTCCTGATAAAGTTATTCATTTAATAGAAAACAGAAGTTGTGATTCAGAATGTGAAATTATTTTATTTTATTAAAGCATGTTCTGGCAGCAGGCCCACGGCGGCTGTCTTTGGCTGGGCCCTGCTGTTGGGCCCCACTCTGTGATCCACTGGCCCTGCAGCCCAGGACCTAACCACCACCATTGCCACAACCTGCCTCCTCCCAGGAAGCTGCTGGTCAACGCAATGACATTTGAGCCGCTGTGTGGATAGAAGGAAGAGATTAGAGGGAATGGCACATTTGTGCTGAGTGTTGCCTGGCTTCCTTCCTCCCTTCTTTCTCCCAGCTGAAATCAGAGAAGGAACCACTAAGTGGAAAAGGGAAGCAGAGGAAAGTAGAGCAACGAACAAAGGCTTTGGAGGAAGACAGGTGTGGATTTGAGTTTAAGTTCCAACACTCACTAATGTATAACCTGTACCAGTTCTTTGATTTCTCTGCTTCTGTTTCCATTCCCACAAAATAAAGAGATGTGAAAAGAACGCAAAGCACACATTTGCAGGGGGAAAAGTGCTAAGTTCCTTACATAGTCTGGACTGCATAATCTTCCTGACAACCCTTGAGGTACAGAGGTTTACGACAGGCTCCCTTTTGCAGATAGGGCTCCCTTTCGATGAGCAAAGACAGGTGAATTGGCACGAAGCAAGCAAAACAGCCAGGGCACACTGAGATATGGCCCAAACATAGCCATACATAATTCTGACACTCACACTCATCTGTATTTCTTACAAAATTAAGAAATCATAGACATGATTTAACATCTACAAAGTACACACAGCTAAGCCTGTGAAGAATAGCCTACACCTGCAACCTCCCTTCTCTCTTGGTAGCTATTGTTCTGCACCTCTTGTTTTAGCTTCCAGGGTTTCTTTAAGGATATGTAAGTAAAATGTGAATTCAAATTCTGATTGCCCTGATTTTTTATATAAAGGGTCACACTGTTCTGCACCTTGTTTTTAATTTTTAAATAATTTTAGACTCAGAAGTTGCAAAAATAGTACAGGGAATTCTCATGTACCCTTGGGAATTCTGCCAATGATGGTATCTTTAATAATCATAGTACAATGACCCAAACCAGGAAATTGCCAATCATACAAGACAATTACCTACCAACCTTATTCAGATTTTACCAGATTTTATTTGTGCTCAGTTTGGGGGGGGGGGTTGGTAAATAGGTCTATGAAGTTTTACTCCAGGTATAGTCATACTCTGTATGACTATCACCTCAGTTAGGATTCAGAACTGTCATAGCACTGCAAAGGAAATCCAACATGCCACCCCTTTATAGTCACACCCTTCTGTCATCCTAATCCCTGGTCACCTCTAGTTTATTCCCCACTGCCATAATTTTATCACTTCAAGAATATTAAGTATGCCTGTAATCTAAACATTCAGAGTTGTGAAACAGGCAGATTGTGAGTTCAAGGCCGGCATAAACTAGACAGCAAGATCCAAGTCACCCCGGGCTACATAAAGAGATCCTACCTCAAAACAAAACAAAATAAAACAAAACAATGTTATATAAATAAAGTCAAGTGCCGAGTGCAGTGGCACATGCATGCAATCCCAAAGACTTAGGAAGTGGAAACAGGTTGATTGAGAGTTCAATGCCAGAGGCAACCTGCATAATTTCAAGAGACCATGAATCAAAATAAAAAATAGGCTAGAGGTGCAACCCAGTGGCAGAGCACTTGCAAGGTATTTGTGAGGCCCTGAGTTCAACCCCCAAATAATGCAAAAGAAAAATTGAATCAGGCAATATTTAAGTTTTTGAGAATAGCCCTTTTCACCCAACATGGTATTCTTGAGATGTGCCCGCCATGTGGCATATATCAGTAGTTCATTCCTTTTTATTGCTAAGTGCTACTCCATTGTATAAGCGGCACACAGTTCATCTATTCACTTTTTGGAAGACCTTTGGATTGTTTCCATGTTTTGGCTATTAAAAATAAAACTGTTATGAACACTTCTGTACAGGGTTTCATATGAGTGTAAGTTTTCATTTATCTTGGAATGACCCAGGAGGGGAAAGGCTGGGTCATACAGCTTCATATATGTTTAACTTTCTAAGAAACTGCCAAATTGTGTTCCAGAGTGGTTGTCCCATGTTCCATTCTTACCAGGAAAGCATGGCAGGTCCCGTTGCTCCACATCCTCCTCAGTAGTTGGTTTCTTCAGATCTTTTTTTAACCCATTCTAATAGGGGAGTAGTCACATCCCATTAAGCACCTTACATTTTTCACTTAACAAAACAGCTTGCAGCTCTCTCTGTTAGAAAAGAAAGATACTCATTTTTTTTCTACAACTGCCGCACACTTCCTCGTATAAATGCATACCAATATTTACTTAACCAATCTCCTTTGGGTCAGCATTTGAGTATTTCCAATCTTTGCTGTTTCATGTATTTGAAGTCCAACTCTCAACCATCCTATTTAACTGCCTTTGCAAATATCAAAGGAGCTACACATTTATACTTTCCCTTACTGCAATAAAGATTCTATTAGCAATTCTTTTGGCTGCAAGTGACAGAACCCAACTTGAATCAGCTTAAGTTAAAAGGGAGAAGGGATTGGATCATAGACTGCAGAGCTGGACAGGCAAACCATGGGGAGGGTGGAGTCAGGAGACCCAGCACCAGGCACTCAGAAGGCACTTGGAGCCTCTCCACCTCCCTGGTCTCTCCTTCTATGCATGGGTCATTCTCTCTCAGTGAAGACCAACTCCCTCCACAAGGCAGTAAGTGTGACCACCCGCTGCACCTGAGTGTTACACCTTGTAGCTGTGTGCCCTGCAGAGAAACAGCCTCTTTTTGCTGGTTCTAAGACCAAGACGTCCATCGTGGCTGTGGTGGCGAAGGATGTTCTAATGCAATTTTACCCATCTTAGGTAGACAAGGCAGTCTCTGACATAACTGTGTGTCCAGAGGAGGGGTTGGACAATGAACCCAAAGATACATCGAGTTCTCATCTCTTGGGCGCAGGCTACATCAGATTCATCCCTACTTCTCCCAACACAAATAGCCACAACCAGCACACATTAGATGCTATAGGCATATGGCTGGTCCTAAACAAGATATGTGTCAATCAATCAGGCATTCTTGTAAACTGCCTCTTATGACTTTGCATGCTGGGGGAGCCCACCATTTCAAATAACCCGTCAAATTCCTCTGTGAAGCAGGCTTTCTTTACCTAAATGTTCACAGCAGGGTTTGCTCAAAGTGGGACATGGCTGTAGTCTCAGTTCCGGGGGAAACCTCTGATTTTCCCGACAACCCACTGAGATAGGCAAGGATGCTAGGAGGGCAAACGGTTAATGGCTATGAAAGCTTTCTGTGACCTATAAGTGGTACAGAAATGTGGGGCCTCACTGTGACTATGATGATTATCCTTATTTCACCTCTTCTTTGAAGAGCTTCACACTGTAATTTTGGAAGTAGAATTGGAGGCACCTGTCCAACAGTTCAACCTCATAGTACTCCTCCAAGACTCAGTCCAGGATCTCAGAGCATTGTTTCCCACGGGCCTATTCCTTCTGTTAAGTACAATATAAGGTCTTTTCTGTAGCTAGAGGCCTTCTTGGATGGGAATAAAGGGAGGTACCAAGGTGGGCACTTCCTAAAGAATGTTTAAGCCTCTCTAAATGGTCCTACCCAGAATGGCTCTTTGTACCCCAAACCTAGTGATGGGAAATAAGAGTCTTCCTGGAGTGCCCAGCTCAACGCAGACCTGTGCTGGATGCTGGTTCCTAGGACGCACACTATCCAGCAGAGGCAGGGCACTCAGCTGATGGTGGTCCCAGGCATGGAGGGAAACTCCCAGCTCCCCAGGACAGGCAGTTGGGAAGGTGCTATGGAAAGGCCCCCAGATCACTCTCCAGCTTTCCCTAGCTGCCCCTCAGTTCCGAGGGCCCTTCCAGCTGCACAAGGGTCCTCTTAGATGTTCCCCAAATTCTTCTTCTTCTCTACATCCTCCCTCCCTTTCTCCACACTCCCTCTCCCTATTTCCCAGTTGTTTTCCCACCATTCAAAGGCCACCTCTCCCTACCATGCTCCCTGCTAGGTCTTCTGCAGAGAATGCGCATTCCCCAACCCCGCTGCCCTACCACCTTGCTTGCTCTGCTGGGCCACAGAGAAACAAACGTAGCTCTTGAAGCCTCTGTCATAAATCAGTGTCTCTGGAGGCTCAATCATTTTTATTGCTCTCTGTGAGCATCCTGCCATCCTTCTCCACATTTCAGATATTGGCAAACTTGGAACTCACAGCATTTTTCCCAGACACATCTCATTAGAGACTGGCCGATTGCTTTCTGCCTCTGCACTCTGAGGCCTCCCCAGCCAATTATCCTGACCCTATCATGACTTTTGGCAGACACCCCAAAAACCAGCTAGGGTGGAATCCACATTATTAACTGGGAGTCTCCTAGGAACTCACCACGCCAGCCCTTTCTTCTTCCTTCTTCCCGTTGCCAACAGGTACCCAGGAGCCTAAGAGCTGGGGCTAAAGAAATGGCACTGAAGGCCACTTTGAATCCCTTAGCCCTGAAAGAGGCTAAGGAACCTTAACTTGTCAGGGTAAACATTGCACTATAATCCAGAGGCTTTGCAATATTTATGGTGCATAAAAATGATGGCAAATAGGCAACAATGTCAAAAGGGAATGAAATACAGAGGGGGCAAAAAAATGTATATACATCTTGGGATGAAAACTTTCCATTTTGCTGTTTTAAGAATGGGTCAAGAGGCAGAGATAGGAGGATTTCGATTTTCAGCCCAGAGGTAGCCTGCATAACTTAGTGAAACTCTGATTCACACACACAAAAATTATTAAAAATGGGTTGAGGGTACAGCCTGGTGATAGACGCTTGCAAGGTATGTGCAAGACCCTGGGTTTGACCCCGAAGTACAACAAAAAATTCCATTCAACTTCAAAAAGTAATACATATATTTTGTTGCTGTTGGGTGCTGTCAAGTCAGATCCAACTCATACCAACCCTAAGTATGGGAGAACAAAACACTATCCAACCCTGTGCCATGAGCACAATCTTTTTATGTTTGAGTCCATTGTTGCAGCCACTATGTTTCCTCTCATTTTGAGTCATGCCATATCAGCCAAAGGAGGTCCCAGGGGCTTTACTCTGTTCCCATCATTGAGGTTGACTCTACTTTGAGGAGGTAACTCTTCCTCAACCTGCCTTCCAACCTGGGGGCAGAGGGGCTCATTTTCTGGCACTATGTCAGTGCTTCTCTGCTATTCATAGAGTTTTCAATGGCTAATTATTTCTGGAGTAAGCTGTGGGGTCCTTCCCTAGTCTGTCTTGTCTGGAAGCTCAGTTGAAACCTCTCCACAGTGGGTGGCTCTGCTGGTATCTGATGGCATAGCTTTCAGCTTCACAGCAACACACAAGCCTCCACAGCATAACAAGCTGACAGACACGTGGGGAAATACACTGATAGCATCTCTTAAAATGTGCATATGATTGTTGGCACCCTCAGTATAGTGGGGGGAAGAGGGTGATATATGACAATAATTACTAAATACCAATTGCTTGAAGTCCATGAACTTTAAGGAAAATATACAGATCACCAGGACCTTGAGGATATGCAGATAAAACAAGGAGAGGAATCACTGTCCATTGTGTACCTTCTTGCCATTGTAAGACTGAGATGAACTGAGAGCTATTTGGAAGTAGGGATTCCAATAGTGGCTGCTCTGAGTGGGTACCCCTCCCATCTCCTCATCTGTAATAGCCTACAAGAGCAACTACCCATAAATGTTATTGGAAGTTGTATGTGGCCCAACATACGATCTAATTCCATCTACCTTAGGAAAATGGGAAAGATTTGTGCTATGGACAAGAAAGGAGGTCAACAGGGAAGCACTGAGTAGTTACAGTAAACAAATGGAATCTTCACACACACACATCCATGGTTTCTCCCACTGGCTCACCATGAAATCAGCCAAGATCATAAGTCATGTGGCCACATGTCCACACTGTCCTGCCCATTCTGTTGATCGCCACCACAGCCTAGAAGAACTTTGGCTCAAGGAGACCAGTATCAGTCAGCTTAGTTCCAGATCTGTCACACTGGTTTGAGGTTTAGATGCTCTGCTTCCCCTTCATTGCTCGAGAACACAGAGCCTTCCTAGAAAAGGGAAGAAGGAATAAGACAGAGGAAAATATGTGCAATTCACTTTTTTCTTCACATCAGCCTTACAGACAATCAATGGTGTGCCTGTCGCTGTTCTGGGGGCCAATGATACAACAATGAACAAAATCAGCCAAAATCTTCCCTGCCCTCGTGGTGGTTGTGTTTTTAGTTTCTAGAATATTTTTTATAATTCAGATGACCTCCATGGGTAAAATTGAAATATTTCTCTTCCTAAATCTCTTCACTTCCCCTTAAACTCCCAACTATAGAATCATTGATATAATAAAAATAATATATATAATATAATATATAATATATAATAACATATTATATATATTATATATTATATATAATAAAAATTATATATATATAATTATATATAATAAAAATTATATATAATATAATTATATATATTATATAATAAAAATTATATATATATATTATATATTATATATTATATAATAATAATATAATAAAAATTAATCCTTCAAGCTTAGTTCAGAGGGAAGATAACGGTGGCTCAGATAAAAAGGGAACACTGTCACCACAATCCACTCATTGTTTCATAGTCAAGAACTGAGCAGCCATCTCCATTAGGTATCAACAAGATTAAAATAATTGGCATGGCAACAATTCAAATATTATTCAGTCTGGAAAATAAATAAAAATCCAAACAATAGGGGACATTTCCCTCATTATAATAAAATTTAATAAAAAATAAATTTGTCAGAATAACAGCCTAAAGAACAGGTGATAATGCAATAAAACAACAACTTCCACTTCCAGCCAAAATGAAGTAAGTGGGACCAGATTTACCCTCCCAACTGAACACCCACAATCCCAGACCAATATATGAAACAACAGTTTTCAAGACACAGGACAGGCAAATAAGGACGGTGATTCCTAAAGGAACATAAACAAAGGAAAGGATTCAGGCAATGGGCTGTACCCTGCCCAGGGACAGCATCCAGGCAGTAACACATGCAGCTGCTCATGCAGCCTGGGGAGAGTCCCTGTCCCCACAAGTCAGAAGTCATAGGGCGCTAAATAGAGCCCAGCCGTCCCCTTCCCCACAGAAGGCATATTTCAAGACCCTCAGAGGATGCCTCAAATTGTGGACAGTTCCAAACCCTAAATGTACTATTTTTCCTGTACATACATATCTACCATAAGGCTTAACTTATAAACTAGGCAGAGTAAGAGATTAAAACAATAATTATAATAAGAAAGAGTAATTATAATGATATACTCTAATAAAGGGGTTTGGGTTTAGCTCAGTTGATAGAGTGCTGCTCTGTGCACTCTGGGGGTCTGGGTTCAATCCCCAGCACCACAAAAATGGGAAAAGGACCTCGCAGCCCACTCCCAAACAATCCCAAAATGGTCAACCGTTGAAAACCCCATGAACAGCAGAGAAGCACTGACATAGTGTGGGGCACGGTGCCGTATTGGGGAGGGTTTTCCTTTTGTTGTTCACTCTTCTTGTGACGATGTGAGATGGTTCAGTGCCTATGTAATGAGATGCAAGAGATGAAGGCTGTAGGTGCTGCAGTGCAGTGCTAGCTACCAGAAAGGGTCACGTGAACATAAGCACTGCAATATTGCAACAGTCCATCTAACAACCAAGGCAGCTGCTAAGTGACCAACTGGCTGAGGGGTGGCACATAAAGCATGGATATGATGGACAAAGGGCTGATTCACAACTCAGGCAGACAGCACAAGACTTCACCATGCTACTCAGAGTGGTGCAAAATTTGAAATTTATGAATTGTTTGTTTCTGGAATTTTCCATTTAATATTTTTGGACGACAGTTGACTGTGGGTAACCAAAACCATGGGAAGCAAAACCATGGATAAGGAAGAACTGCTACTTTAAAAGTTTCTGCTTTGGTGTTGGGGAAAAATTATCCTAAGACTAAATGTAGCTCTGGCCATGTCTAAGAAATCTTGAAAGCAAGACATAAAAGAGTTACATTTCTAAAAAACTTAACTACATCATGAAACAAGTTCCAGTAATAGGTATGTGTATGTGTGTGAACATAGAACTAGCCACCACCCAATAAAATAAAATTTAAAATGTCTAGAAACCAATAAAAATTTATCAGAAAAGTAGAAAATGAATAGAGAGAATTTAATCAAAACTGATATAGAAACAATATACATCATAAAATTAATACCAAAAACCATAAAATTATAATGCATTCTAACATTATTGTTATAATTTCATTCTATATGTTCAAGGAAATAAAGAAAAGATATATGGAGACTGGTGATATAAAAAAGACCAAAGTCAAACTTCTAGAGATAAAAACTACCATGTTTAAGATGAAAAGTATATCAGATGAGATTAACAGCAGATTTATCATCATGGGGGGAGCTTCATAAATGTTAAGACATAACACCAGAAACTATCCAAACTGAAACATAAGAAATAAAACTAAAAAATAAAGCACAGATAACCTGTGGGACAAGTTCAAACAACTTAATTGACGTACAAGTGGAATCTCACTCATAAGGAAATGGCGGAAATACCTGAAAGATGCATAATGGCCAAAACACTTACAAATTTGCTAAAGAATTATAAATACAAAGATTCGAGAAGCTCAACAAATGCCACACAGAGAAAACATGAAGAAAAGTATACTAAGCCACAAGATAATATAATTGCTTAAAAGCAGCCAGAGGACAAGGACATATTATGTGTAAAGGGATAAAAACAATAACTGTTTCTTATCAAAAACAAAATGAGCCAAAAGTGATGCAACAGCATCTTTAAAGTACTGAAAGAAAAGAACTGCAAGCCTACCATTCTATACCCAGCAAAAATATCCTTTAAAAGTAAAGGCAAACCAAGCATGGTAGTGCACATCTGTAATCCCAGCATTTTGGAGGCTGAGGCAGGAGGATTATGAGTTCAAGGACAGTCAGGGCTGCACAGCACATTCCAGGCCAGTCTAGACTACATAGCATAGTGAGACACTGTCCAAAAAAAAAAAAAATTAAAGACATATTTAGACAAACAAAAGCTGAAGGAATTCATCACACTTGGACTTACACTACAGGAAATGAAAATGAAAGCCATCCAGCCAGAAGGAAAATGATATCATGAGGAGATTGAGATTTGCACAAAGAAATAGAGAGCAGTAGAAATTATAACCTCTGTAAACATCAAAAGTTTTTTCTCATTGATATCTACTTATCAGACAATTGACTATTTAAGACAAAATTGCTCATAAGTATTTTCGGATTTATGACATATATAGAAGTAAAATATATAACAATAATTGCTCCAAAGCCTGGACAGAAGAAAGGAAGTACATTGTAGTATAGGTGTTAAACCATTCACAAAGTGACAATATAGCAAGTGAAGGTATGCTGTAATAAATTACAGATGTCTATTACAAATCCTAAAAGCAAGAGTAAAGCTAGAATAAAATTTTCAAAAGTAAGCCAACAAAGAGATAAAATAATATAATAAAATACTCAATTAACTCAAAAGAGGACAGATGAAAAAAATTCAGAAAGAATAAGAAGAATCACTCCTCAGATTTTATGGTTTGTTATGTAATAACACTAATTAAGACAGTGGTACGCTAGTAAAGATATGAGTATAGAGATAGAAGGGATAGATTAAAGAACTCAGAAATTGACCCACACAAGTATGTCCAATTAAGTTTATAGAAAGGAGCAAATGTGATTCAAAGGAGAAGGAACAGCTCTTTCAACAAATGCTGCTGGAGCAATTGAACATTGATAGGCAAGACAAAACATAAAACAAAATAAACAAACACACGGACCCAAATCCCAAATCTTGTACAAAAATTAGCATAATATGTATGATAGATTTACATGTAAAATATAAAACTGTAAAACTTTATGGGAAAAAAAAACACAATACTGAGAGAAATCCTCAGGAAGTAGGATTAAACAATGTGTCCTTAGACTTGACACCAAAATCATGATCCATACAATGGAAATACTGATAAATTGTTGTTGTTGTTAGGTGCCCTCGAGTCAGTATCCAACTCATAGCGACCCTCATAGGGTTTTCAATGGCTGACTGTTTCGGGATTGCTTTGGGAGTGGATTGCCAGGTCCTTCTCCCATTTTTGCGGTGCTGGGAATTGAACATGGGACCTCAGAAACTGCAGCACAGCGCTCTACCAACTGAGCTAAATCCTAGCCCACTGATAAATTAGATTAACCAAAATTTTAAAACATTTTATTTGCTTAAAAAAATTGTAAATAGGATGAAAACACAAATTAAAGGTGGAAATATTTGCAGGTCACAAATTATATACCGAAGGATTTATATTTATTATATATAATGAACTCTAAAAGAAACTTTTTAAAAAATCCATTTAGAAAATGGGTAAAAAAACATAATAAAGTATTTCATTGAAGAGGATACACAAATAGTTAACAGACAAGACACAATGTTCAAAATCATTAGCTTTTATATAAATGTAACTTAAAACCACAAAATATCATATATTTAAACAGCTGAAACAAAAAGATAGTGATAACACCAAATATTGATGAGAATGTGGGGAAACTAAATCACTCACTCATACACTGTTGGTGGGATTGTAAAACAATACAGCAACTCTGGAAAATATTTTAGCAGTTTCTTTAAAACTAAATATAGACTTTCCATAAATCCCAGCTATTACATTCTTGAGCAATTCTATTCCAGAGAAATGAGAACTTAGTATTATATGAAAAATATTACAAATGTCCATAACAGCTTTAATCATAACATTCCCAAAATTAAAGAGTCAGTCCATCAATAGGTGAACAATTAACGAATTGTAGTATATCCATAATGGAATATTTAGCAAAAAAAGAAAAAGATAGTTAAAATAAATGAATAAGTACATTTTAAAAAATTTTAAAGGACCAAAATTTTTGATATACACAACTTGATCAAGCTTTAGGCAAATTATATTGATGAAAAAAGCCAATATCAGAAGGATATATACTGTGTGAGTCCATTTTTATGACAATCATAAAATAATGGCATTCATAAAACATGATTCTGGAACTGGAAAATAGATAGTTATGAAGAGTTAAAGGGAAGGGGAAGGAGAGGCCATGGCTATAGAATAGTATCATAAGGGAGCATGGTGATCATGATGCAGTTGTATATCTTGATTGTTGGTTGTGGTGGTAGTTACATGATGCAATACATGTAATAAAATTGCATAGAGCTACCCACATAAATGAGTCCATGTGTAAACAGTAAAATTTGAATTAACTCTGTGGATTAAACCAATATAAGTTTCCTACTTTTATATTATACTATTATCATTCAAAATATTAACTTTGAGGGAGGCTGGGTGAAGAGTGAATGAAACATCCTTGCATATTTCTTTGCAGTGTCCTGTGGGTCTATAATGATTTCAAAATTTTAAAAATTAAAATGAAAAAAAGAAGAAGAATGGAAAGAGCTGATGTAATGGACAGAATACAAATAGCAAGGTGGTTGATTCAAACCTAACTATATCTATAATCACACTATAAATGCCTACACTTTCTAGATAAAGATGGAGATCATCAGACTTGAGAGGGGAGGTATATGCTACCCATAAGAGATTCACTTTAAATATAAAGTCACAACTAGGTTAAAAATGTAAGAATAGAAAATAATACATTACACAAACACTAATTTTTAAAAAGTTAAAGTCCTTTGTTGACGTCAGACAAAATACATTTCAAAGCAAAAATGCTACCAAAGAAAAGGAGGATCCTATAATAAAGTTAACAGAATCAATTCATCAAGAGAACATAAAACTCCCAAGAACATATATATAACAGAATTTCAAGACATATGAAGCACAGACTGACAGAATTTCAAAGAGAAATAAACAAATCTGCAATTATAGTTAGAAATTTTAGCACTATCTCTCAGTAATTAATAGAACAAGTGAGCATAAATCCATCAAGAATAGAGCAGACATTGGAAACCCTATCAATCAATTTGATCTAACTGACATTTATAGAACATTCCACAAACAACAAAGGAATAAAATATATATCAAGATAGTACATCTTTCAGACCAAAAAACAAATCTAAACTTGTATTTTAAAGGATTTACAGTATTTTTCTGGTGACAATAGAATTAAATAAGAATCAATAAATGAGAAAGATCTGAAAACTCCCAATATATGTAAATTAAATAACACATTATTAAACAACTTATTAGTTAAAAAACATATCAAAAGGAAAAGCAGAGAATATTTTGAGTGAAATGAGAATAAAAATGCAACGTGTCAAAATGTGTGGGATGCAACTAATGTAGTACTTAGGGGAACATTAATAGTACTGGATGGCTATTGAAAAGAAAAGTCTCAAATCAATGACTTCAACTTTTAAACTAGAAAATCAGAAAAATAAGAACAAATGAAAGACAAAATATGAGAATTGAATCGAACAGATCAATAAAGAGTAGAACAGAAATCAATGAAATAGAAAACATAGAGAAAAATCAACAATGCCAAAAGCTGAAACTTTAAGAGGATTTAAAAAGTGAGGAAAAAAAAATTTTGAGACAAAATCTTTCTATGTATCCTAGGCTGACCTTGAACTCAAAATCTTCCTGCTTATACATCCTAAATTCTGGGATTATAAGCAAAAACTGCCACACATAGCTAAAGTGAGTAAATTTATAACCAGAGTAATCAAGAAAAGAGAAAATACATTGTCAATATCAGTACTGAGAGATGAAACATTATTATAGATTCAACAGATGTTGAAAGGATTATGAAACTTTTATGCCAATAATTTCAATTAGTTAGATGATTTGGACAAAATCATTAAAAACCAAGTACCACCAAACCCCATTCAAGAAGAAATCAATGATTTGAATAGTCCTGTAATGATTTTCAAAGTTGTATTTGTAGTTTAAAATCTTTCCATAAGAAAAATTCCAAGTCCAGATAGCTTCTCTCATGAATATAATCAAGTATTTACAGGGAAAAATAATATCAGGTCTACATGACCTTTTCCAGAAGGTTGAAGAGATAGTCCTTCTTAACTCATTCCATGAGGCCAGTATTACTCTGATACCAAAACCAAAAATAAGTATTACTAGAAAACTATACATCACTATGCCATATGAACATAAATGCAAAAATCCATAACAAAAATCTAGCTAATTTAACCCTTTGTTGTTGTTGTTGTTAGGTGCCATCGAGTCGGTATCCGACTCATAGCGACCCTCATGGGGTTTTCAATGGCTGACTGTTTCGGGATTGTCTTGGGAGTGGATTGCCAGGCCCTTCTCCCACTTTTGCGGTGCTGGGAATTGAACTCGGGACCTCAAAGACTGCAGCGCAGCGCTCTACCCACTGAGCTAAATCCCAGCCCCTAATTTAACCCTACAATATGTAAAATGGATACTGCATTATGTCTAGTGGGGTTTATCCCAGGAATACAAAGTTGGATGAACATTTTTTAAAAAATCAATCACCAATTTAACAAATAAAAACCATATGATCATCTCACTTTTGTTAGGTACTGCTGAGTCAGGTCCAACTCATAGAAACCCTAAGTACGATAGAAAGAAACACTACACAACACTGTGTAATACACATGATCTTTCTATGTTTGAGCCCATTGTTGTAGCCACCATGTTTCTTCGCAATGAGTCATGCCACATCAGCAAGAGGAGGTTCCAGGGGGCTTTACTCCATTCTTGTCATTAAGGTCAAATCTACTTTGAGGAGGCAACTCTTCCCTAATTGTTTCTTGAATGCCTTCCAGCCAAGGGTACTTATTTTCTGGCACTATATTTGGCAGTGCTTCTCTGCTATTCATAGGGTTTTTAATGGCTAATTGTTTCAGGAATGGACTGCCAGGTCTTTCTTCCTAGTCTATCTTAGTCTGGGAGCTCAGCTGAAACCTGTCCACCATGAGTGGTCCTACTGGTGTCTAAAATACCAATGGCACAGCTTTCAGCATCACAGCAATACACACACCCCTAAAGCATGACAAGCTGACAGACATGGAGGATCATCTAGCTAGATATAGAAAAATAGATTGGGCTAAATATAATATCCATGCCTGGTTTAAAGATTCTTAGCAAAACAGGAGTACATGGGAATTCCTCAACTTGATAAAAGGCATCAACCCAAAATTTATTGCTATCATTACACTTAGCAGTAAAGATTTAATACTTTACTTAAAATCAGGAACAAGTCAAGGATTTCTACTACCACTATTCTTTTCGACATTTTCATGGAGGTTCTAGTCAATATAACAAGACAAGAAAAAAGAAATAGAAGACATCTAGAATGTAAAGGATGAAGTAAAACAGGTTTTATTTGCAGATAACATAACGGTCTGTGTAGAAATCTGAGGAGATCTACAAAAAAGCTATTAGAAGTACTAAATGGGTTTAGCCATGTATAGGATATGAAGGGAATATACAAAAGTCAATTGTATTTCTATTTACTAACAATAAACAATATAAAATTAAAATTTAAGATATTATTTACAATAACAAAAGATATTAAGTATAGAAAAATCTGACAAAATTTTCATAGGATCTGTAAACTAAAAGCTGCAAAATATTGCTGGGAGAAATTAAAGAAGAAAAAAATGGACAAACACATTTTATCAAAGTATATATAAGTGGCTGAGACACACATGAAAAAATACTCAGCATCATTGGTCATTAGAGAAACTCAAATTAAAACCACACTGAGGGCTATTCTCTCTCTCTAGAGAAACCCACATCCATGTCTTGGACATGTATTGTGATTCTTTTTTTAAGTGTCTCTTTTTCCCTCCAAATGCCCATACTTCAGTCTAAAGCATGTAGTGCCTCTTATCCCTTGTTAATAAACTCATTAACTTTGTTTCAAGAAATTAAAATTAAAACCATACTGAGATACAATTACAGATTCATTAGAATTTCTACAATGAAAAAGATTGAGCATACTAAATATTGACAAGCATGTATAGTTACTGGTGATAGGAGGGCAAAATAGTAAAGCCGCTTTGAAAAAGAAGTTAATAGTTTCTTAAGAAAATTAAAGACATACTCACTATATGACCCAGCCGTTGAGTTCCTAGGCATTTACCCAAGGGAAGTCTAGGGTTATATTCATACAAATATTTTCATATGAATATTTATAGCAGCTTTACCTGTAAATAAATGGAAGTGGGAATCCAAATGTCAATCAACAAGTGAATGCATAAACAAATTGTGGCATATCCATAGAACAAACTACTATGTAACAATGACAGAGGATGAACTATTGAAACATGCAACAAACTGGATAAATCTCAAAATAACTACCCTCAGTGAAAGAAGCCAGACCTTCATTTCTCATATACTGTATAATTTCTGTAAATATACATATATTCATATATGTATCCTATATATGGTATAATTCCTGGAGAGAGGGAGGGTAGAGTGTAAGTCATCAATAAGTTGCAATATTCCAGGCTGGCCTCAGAATATTTATAAGATGATGAAGGAATATATTCAACATTCTGATTTTAAAAATGTAAGCCAAGATTATTATATCCATCCAAGATGTCATTCAAGAGTAAGGGACACTAGAAGGTCCCTTCAAATATGAAATAATTGAAGAAGTTATAGTACTCATGATCCCTAGTTGAAGCACTAATTGACATTGAAATCCAATTAGTAGTGGTAGAAATCCAGAAGTAGAGACTATTTCCTTCCAATGTCTGCTTCTTCTTCCTTTAGTATAGCTTCTAAAGAACACTGCTACTTCCTTGGGTACTCTGCCATCCTCCTATGACACGACCTTTCCCAGCCTCCCTTGTAACTATTAAAGTGAAGCTGTGGCATTTCAGCCAATGATATTGAGGCAGAGTTGGTGTGTGCACTTCCTGGAAGTCTAACTAATGGGAAGGAAGACATCTACCTGCAGCCTCCTTCTATGCTGCCTAAAGGGCAGATGTAACTGGTGGAGTTCTAGCACTTGCCATCTTAAACCATGGGGACAAGGCCGATCAGTGATGCAGAAGGGGCTCCCCAGCATGTGCATTTACAGATCTTCCAGCCACCCCAACACCTAGTCTGCTAGCTCCAGACTGAATTTATGTGAAAAAGAAACATTTATTTTTGCTTAAGCCACTATTGTTGTTATCATTGCGTGTAGTAGAACCCAATTCTGACCAATGCCATCAGTCCATTGACAGATATATCACAATATAGGACTTGGATCTGGTGAAGCTATGGATGAAAGTACACATTTTATGTAGAATCCATTAAATTTTTCCCTAAGACTTAACAACTGACATCATTATGCTAATAGAATAGAGATACTATGCAGTTTAAAATGTGAAAATAATAATATAACTAACATCAGGCAGGGTAAGAATGCTGGTCACCTCATCTCTCCTAGCAGAAAGTCTATCAATACTTTGTAAATTTAAAATATGCCTTTTGAAACCTCCTATGTATTCTGTAATGCCTGAGAATCTCTTAGAAAATAATATCTCCTTGTGCTGAAGAAATATTTATCCAAAGAAAGTGATTCCTTCTGTTTTACTTTAGTTTCTTTTTTTCTTTTAAACTAAACTAAAATTTAATTTAAAACTTTTGTTTACAAGTGGCTTGTGTCTTCTGGCTGTACCTTTATATTCCCACCTATGCTGACTTCTAAACAACATACTTGTGTGATTTCCAAGGATTACATTTTGTGGGAATTAATGACATTTTTATTACCTTTTTAGTACTTTTCTTAATTTCTTGAATTCCTTACAATGGGCATAGATTATTCTTTAACACTAGCAGGCTGATTGTGCATACACTTTGCTGCATTCACCTTATGGTTACCCAAGAAGGCCCCGTAACTCACTGATTAATATTTTTTAGCATGGACATATTTTAATTTGCCTCAACATTTCCTTATATATGAACATTCAGGATTTTTAAACATCTCACTTCACCTTTTTATATCATGATTTTTTGGTGGGTAGCCTTGATTTCCAAAAATGGGATTTCTGATTAAAATTGTATGCACGTTTTAAACCATAATGGTAAAAAGATTGCATGCTAATTCTCCTTCTGGCTACTAAGTGTGAAGATGACTGTTTTCTACTTCAGTAATGAATACTACTCACATTTTTAGATTTTCCCAATTTGATTTAAAAACTGATATTTTGTTGTTATTTTAATTTTTCTTTCCTTGATTCTCTTCCAGGACCAAACTTTTTTCCCTCAGTTATTGGTTCATTGAGGTTTTCTCTTGCTCATTTATCTCTTAGGTTATTGGTCTTTTTCTTACCAGTTTGTAAAAAGCTTCTTTTAGATAAAAGTTATCAGTTCTTTTGCAATATGTGTTCTAAATATTTTCTTGCAACATCTGTCTTATGTCCTTCGACTTTGCTTATGGTATCTATTTTCAGACATAAATGCTTAATTTTTATCTGGCACATATCATTTTTACCCTAACAGCAAGGTCATTTAAAAAGAAGAAAAAAATGAGAAAAAAATACTCAAGATAAAACAAACAAAAAAGCAATGATCCTGCTCCATTGCATTACTCCCAGCCCCACCCTCAACCTCTGAAGTCCAAGTTCCCCGATGCAGCTACGGAAACCCTACACGATGGCCTCCACACTGGTGTAGGGAAGCTGTCCCCACTCCTTGGGACCCTGCACCCTCTCCCATGGCAAGCTGCTCATAGCTGTGTCATACACATCAAGTTGCCTCTTATCCCTGAGTTTTTCTTGGCTGTTCCCTGCTATTGGCCCAAGTCCACTTTCATTTAAGACTCCCTGCTACTTACCAGGCTAGGGGACTCTCTCTGGGGATCCCATTGTGCCCTGTACCAGCTGGTATCCAGCCAACACACACCTGGATGCCCTCTCACTGTGCCGACTGATCAGAGCTTATGACTTATATGCTTTAATTATTTTCAATATCACCCTTGACCTGAGCACATTTCTACTACCCTTATTAGAATACACATTAATTATCCATGTATAACCATTACTCGCTAAACCACCAGCTTCCTGAAGTCAGAGTTACATCTTCTTCTTGTGTCCTAACTCCTGCATAGTGAGATGAATGGATGGAGGAACACAGGAAAGTCCTCCAGAGTTTTCTCAGCACATGAATGTCTGGATAGACCCAGTGAAGTGCAGAGCCTGGGGCAAGGAGACTTAGTGACATATTGCTTTAGTCAGCTGGGACCTTGCTGTGACAAAACACCCAGCTGAGATAATCTCATGAGAGGAATGATTTATTGAGGGTTCACAGCTAGAGGACGTCAGTCTATAAGGGAAGGAATACATGGCAGGAGAGCAGCTGGTGGCAGGACCATGGGAGATGAGCTCCTCACATCTTGCCAGTTAGAAAGCAGGCGGAGTGACTGGAACCAGGAGTCTAGGCAAAACTCCCAAAGACCAGTCCCCAGTGACCTACTTCCACAAGCTGAGTCCCACCTCCCAAAGTTCCATAACTTTCCAGGACTGTGCCCCCAGCTAGGTACCAAACTTTCAAACACATCACTTTGGGGAACATGTATACCTGATATCTAAAATAGTCTCCATTTACCTTCCCAGCACCTCTACTTCCAAATATTCATTGCAGAAATAAATATGACAAAATGACTAATTAAGACACATACAGATCACTGTTTCTCTTTTTTCTAGTATCATCCATGTTCTAAGCTATTCCTACTTTTCAGTTCACTTTCAAATCCATCATATTTTGTGCCCCGAAAGAACACCATGGGAAAAGGACTCGGAACTCCACTCCCAAAATAATCCACCATTGAAAACCTTATGAACAGCAAAGAAGCACTGACATAGTATCAGATATGGCACAGTGTAAGGGAGTGTTTCTTTCTATTGTCCACACTGTCACTATGAGTTGGACCCGACTTGATGGCACTTAAGAACAACAACAAAGACCACCATGAGGTGATAAGAGAACCATTTTACAGAAGAGAAGCCTGAGCTGGGGAGAGGTAAATAAGTGAATTTGAATTCTGAGGTGTGGCATCATCAGTCATAGGCATGGGCTCTGGAAACAAGTCCAAGTAGCTTTTTGTCCAAGTCTGTACTATCAAATTGATAAGGTTCCATATCTCAAAGGACCATTCCATAATAGACTCCCCATTTTCTGGCTTGATATTTCAAGTGTCTTGGGATATGAGATGCCAGCAATCAGATATGCTCCAGTAATCAGCAGCAAATAGTTCTCTCTATGAACCTTTAGTAGTTTACCAAATGCCTCCTAATCTGGCCACCTTAATATAAATTGCTCTAAAATATTATTTTATTAATATACAGTATCCAATAACAAATACTATCTTTTTGTGAAATTAATTTCAATTTAGCCTTAACTAACACTAAATTGCTATGGAATTACATATTACATACACATTACTACAGAAAGAAGTTCATCATGATTAATGTTATTACAGTGAACACCAAAGGAATTAATAATGATTTGCAGTTATTATAAAGTGGTGCTGGTGTAGGAAAAAAGGTTAAGTCTAATTAAATTCTGGCAACCACTTTAGGGCTCTGCAGCGACAAGGATGCTGGGTTTCACATTAATTAATTCTATATGAAAGGTTGCTGAAGTGTTTTAATATTGTTCAAAGAGCCACGTTTTTACCTCCAGTATATGTTTTGATTTTTTTTCACAATGACCCGCCAGCATGGGTGAAGTGTTAAATGCATAGAAATCGCCAGATGTTAGAGGCAGAGTGGCTTCTTATTCTGTTGTCAGAGTAGCCACACTTGATGGCGAGGCCAGGGTCTCTCAGTCCCTTCCAGTAGCCCATGGCTGGAACATGGAGGACTTATCTCTGGAAATGGCTCTTGGGTTTCCTGAGTTGCTTTCTGGGTTAAACATGGCTCCATAATCATCCCTTTCCCATAGATGCAGTAGGCAGCCTAGATATCTCAGATGGCTCCACTTTGCCCACAATAGGACTGAGATAATGTTGTGCCTGAGATTCCACAATTATGAATGGAAGTGAGCAGGGCTGAGCTCAGGAGTTGCGGGAAACAAAGATTCAAGTCTCCTCATGGTTCTGTACCTCATTTCCCTTGTACCTCAGGGCAAGTCATTTAAATTCTGAGTCTGAATTTACTCAGACTTCACAGTATTGTTCTCAGAATTAAATCAGAAAATGGAAAAGAAGGAGAGGTGGGAGGCTCTAAGAGCTGAACAAATTAGTAGTTATCTTGACTCCTCCTCTGGCTGAAGTTCTACTCTTAACATGACTTTAAAGTTAAGCATTGCTTCTATTCCATGCCTCCCAGAAAAATTTAGTTTAAGATTTTAGACAGTGATGCTTAATGGAAAGCTGTTTTTATTTAGCTTTTTAAGCCTTCAAATGTTTAAGTTAATGAAAACATCCAAGTTGGTCTCTTTGGCTGCCTCATCTCTGAAAAACAAGGGCATAGCTAAATGCTTGGCACCAATATATGTTGGTTGTTGTTATTAGGTACCATCAAGGCAGGTCCCAGTCAAGTCAGTGACACTATGTACAACAGATGAAACACTACCTGACACTATGCCATGCCCAACGCTATCATCAGTACTTCTCTGCCATTCATATCGTTTTCAATGGCTAATTGAGTTTTCTGGGGGCTAGGGGGTAGGTGGGCTGCCAGGTCCTTCTCCCAGGCCTACAGCACCTGATATTCCCAGGTGGTCTCCCATTCAAATACTAACCAGGCCTGATCCTGCTTAGCTTCTGAGATTTGATGAGATTGGACTCCAGGGGGCTATGGCTGAAGACAATATATGTTGTTAGAAAGAAAAAAATGGATCAAGGGATAGATGGATGGATGGGTGAGTGGGTGGACAAATGGATGGACATTTGACCTAAACTTTACCTCTGTGGTCTAATACACATTTAACATTTGTTATAACCCAATCAAGGTCAAATCGGAACTCCAGGTGACCTTGGTGATCATTCTGGGTATAAAGTATTGGTGGGAGTAGAACAGACTTAGCCATACCTGCCCTCAACATTCCCTCTCCCGTATACTATTCCTCACACTCAAATCCCTCTCCAGGATACAGCTCCTAATTGCCCTCCACATGTCCCTTTCTGACAACACCAACCCTGGGAAGCCCTCCCTCGCCATATATCTGGGTCCACGATGGTCTTGTCCCACTGTGGGCCCATAGAAAAGGAAAGGTTAGCCCAAGGCTCTCAAATTCAGGGTGCACAAAAGTTACCCAGAGAACTGGTTAAAATACAGATTGTTAGGCCAAGTGTGGTGGTGCATATCTGAAATCCCAGCAACTCAGGAGGCAGAGGCAGGAGGACCATGAGTTTGAGGCCAAAGGTAAAAAAGTGGCAGAGCACTTAGAAAGTATGTGTCAGGTGCTGGGTCCAACCTCCAACTTCTGAAAAAAAAAAGTCTGATTGTTGGGCCCCACCCCCAGAGTTTTTGGCTCCATAGGCATGGGAAGGGGTTTGTGGGTTTACATTTTAATGAGTCCCCAGATGCTGTTGATAGTATGGGGACCACACTTTAAGAACGTAGGGTCTAGCCCATCAGACTGTAGAATATAGGAAGCAAATTATTTTTTCTTTGGAAGAGGGTTATTTCCAGGAAGGAGTTTACTGACCACTGATGTGGCTCTTCCTTTCTGTCTTATGGCAGGGCCCAAAGACGGTGTCATTGTCCCCTCAATTTTCAGAAAATAAAGCAGGGTCTCAGTTCAGTCCAGGCCATAGGAGTCCAGATTCAGCAAAGCTGAGACAATGAAATGCACCATCTGTGAGCTCCACAGGGTCTCACAAGTTGTGGGTGAGCAATGGTGGGTGAACTGATGGACTAAGAGTGGCAAGGACTAGGGAAGGTCACTTGACCAGCTACATGACCTTTGGCAAGTCCATTAAGCTCTCTGGGTTTTGCAGGTTATGTGGACCAAAGCTCTGGCCCTCTTTTCCACCTCTGACCCCTGTGCATGTTCCTCAGGAAAGGTGGGACCCTCACGTACATCAGAGTGCCTGAGAGCCCAGGGCACAGGCTTTCCTCTAGGGCTACTGCCCTCCATGTTACCCGGGATTGCAGGGAGGAGGCACAAGGCCACCTCTTTGGCTCCTTTCCATCCCTCAGCCCAGGGACATCTAATTGATCCTCCTGTGGCATTTATAGGGCCAGAGAGGAAGTTACCAGAAGCCAGAAATGCAGACAACCAATTTCTGATTAAAAGGAATCCTATTGTGTGGAAGTGATTTTGGAAAAAAAAAAAAAATGGCTTCTCCAATGAACTCCACATTTCAGGGCAGTGTCGTGAGCCCTGAATCCATTCTGAGTCCATTAGCAGCCTGAGTGCTGGCACTGAGGCACCCAGACTCCACGGAACCTCAAGAGCAAATCCCTGCAGAGCTGACTCAGCCCTTTGTCCTCACAGAGGTAGAGAAATTGGATTCGAAGGCTCAGAGGATGACAGGTTTGCATTTAGAGGCCTGAGAGATAAAAGGCTGCTGCCGAAGGAGCAGGCAGACCAGAGGGCCCTTCTAGAGCAGAGGGAGGGCCCAGGTAAAGGACAGAAGGATCAGTCGAGGGAGAGAAGAAGGGAGGGGGAGAAGGAATGAAGACTGACTTATTGTCCTGACTCCATGATGGCACTGTGCCTCCCATCATTAATCCCAATAGCCAGCCTGCGAGGGAGACGCTGTTAGATCCCGGTTATACAGTTGTCATAACAGAGGCTCAGGCGGTGGAGCGACTTTCACAGTGAGGTGGATTTGGGCAAGGGATGGAGCCTAAATTCAGATTCGCATGTGTCTATCCTACAGGCTAGGACCTTGCATGGCCCCATGTACTGCCAAGGGTTGGCTGCCAAGACAGATCTATGAGGAGTAAGAAGAGAAGGGTGCCATGGTGAGCACCCTGAATCATCACCTAGTCCTGCCTGGGCAATGCTGTGGCTGGAGATGGATCCTAGATACTTGGAGATGCATCCCAGATACCCAGCAAAGGCTCGCTAGACCCTGAGCCCAGGAACACCTGAGCCCTGCGGAGAAACGTAAATAAGAGACTGGCATGGGGGATGGACTGAGTGAGGCATCATTGACGTGTGGACCTTTGCAAATATAGAAGTCATATATGTGGGACTGAGAAAGATTTGAGATGTAACGTAGTCAAGTGCATGAGAGGTCTGAGTGACACACAGACACAGGAATACAAGACCTGTCTGCATACCGCTGAGGCAGGAGGCAGGGTTCAGCATGGACGGAACTGTCTGCCCACCCTCAGCAACACCTGGCCAAGACACTGTCTTCCAACTTGACATCACTTCTCCTCCTCCTGCTGCATAGAAGGATGGAACCAGCAGTCCCAGGAGCTGCTTGTCACCTGCCAGTCCCCTGCAGGCAACCGTCACCATCTCCCAGGGTTCCTTCTCGAAATCATCATGGCTCGCACTGTGGCTCCATGTGGCGAAGTTTGCTCTGCCTCAGCCACAGTGCTGTGTGTCTTCCCTACGCCCACCCCATTTCATCCTCAGCATGTCTTTTGAAGCAGGTAGTATTCTTACAAACCAAGGCCAGGGCAAGTTCACGCCACTAGAAGGTGGCAGAGAAGGATTTTAGAATCCTGTCCATTAAGTCCAAATCTATATCTTTGTCCTCTGCAATCTCTGCCCTTCTCAAGGAGCTGTCAACTTTCCTGCTGTCCCTCCAAGCTGAGGTCCGGTTTCTGCTCCCTGATGGTCAGTCTCCTTGGGATATGCCACCCCTTCTTCTGGGGGACAGTCACGGAGCAGGTCTTGAGCCCCATCCACTTGCCTGATGATCCCTCTCCTCCATGGAATTAAGCTCCTTTACCCAGAATGTGGCCTTGTGGACTCTGTATAACAGACTCTCAGCCAAGACCCCAGTGTCTTGCCCTCTTGGTGCTCACAGCCTAAAGGGGAAGGCTGAGACCAAACAAAGAAAAAGAGTTACAAGCTGCCACCTGTGCTATGGGAGCAGCTGACAGGGAGGGCTGGTCTGATCCAGGAGGTCTGAGAGAGCTGCGGCGTGCACTGGTGTCTGAGGGTACACAGCGCTTCCGTAGATGGAGGGTGCGGGAGGCAGAAAGGGTAGTGCAGGCAGGGGACCAGCATGTGCCAAGAGAAAAGGTTCTTGTTGTAGAGATCGCTTTCTGGGGTGAGAGACAAGAAGCAGCTCAGAGGTGGGCAGGGACCCTATATGTAGGCTGAGGATTTGGGGTAACCCTGAAGCCCTGGGAAGACACTGCAGTCCTCCTGCAGGGGTGAGGTGGTCTCTTTGGCTGCTGGCAGCAGAGAGGTAGTGTGCGTGGCTCACACAGTCATGTTACCCTGAGTTCATAGGGAGGGTTCTGCAGCTTGGGGCCCTGGGAGTCAGTCTCATCCCCGCAGATGCAGACAGGCCTCCTGCTGAGTAGTCCCTCCGTGCCAGGATGCCTTTCTGGCTCTCTTCAGCTCACAAGGTGGGTTTGGAGGTCAGTGCCCTCCCTCTAGGTAGCTCCAGGTAGACACCTGTCATGTACCCCTTAGCCGCAGCTTCAGCGAACTACAGTGGGCTGCGCAATCTCTCCCACCTCACCATGAGTATCTGGAGGCTAGGATTCCCTTCCTCAGCTTCAAGTTTCTCTCACTCCTGTGCTGATGAGCATAGGGTAGAACAGAGAGGGACTAAGGCACAGCTGTCCAATAGAACTTTCTGCACTCTCGACCCAGGAGTCTCCAACCACTGGTCACTAATGAGCATTGGAAATGTGGCTGGTACAACAGTGTTATTTTAATTAAACTTAAATGCTTACCAGACTCGACACACCATTAATCAGAAATAAGGAAAGAAAGAAAGGATGGAGGGAGCAAGGGAGAAATATATGTTGATATAAAAATTTCTTTCTTTCTTATTGATTAACACATACGAATTATATATATTTAGCCAGACATGGTGGTCCCAACAGTTGGGAGGCTGTAATTGCAGCAGTTGGGAGGCTGATGCAGGAGAATCACAAGTTTGAAGGCAGCCTGGGCTACATGTTGAAACCTTTGTCTCAAAACTGAAATTAATTAATTAATTAATTTTTTTTAAAAATTGTACATGTTTCTGGGATACAATGAAATTTTTTTTGTGTGGTGGTGGTACTTTAGGTTTGAACCCAAGGCCTCACACATACTTTACAAGTGCTATACCACTGGGCTGCACCCCCAGCCCATTTTTTGTTTTTTATTTTTGAGTCAGTGTCTCCCTAAATTGCACAGGCTGCCACTGGCCTCAAATTCTTGATCCTCCTGGCTCTGTCTCCTGAGTCGGTGGGATTATAGGCATGCACTACTGTGCCTGGTTCAACTTGATGCTTTGATATATATATATATGATGTGACCAAAAACTACAGTTAATGTTTAAATTAAAAAAAAGTATTACATTAAAGGTACATCACCATTAGTCTCCCCAAAAATATTCTTCCTGGGTTTGAACATATTTATTCCATTGTTCTTGCCACTTTCTGAAGCAGTACTAGAAATCCTCTTTCATGGCTGATTTGATGTCCTGAATCAATTCAAAACATTTACTTTGTGTGGTCTTTTTTGACTTTGGGAAAGAGCCAGAAGTCACATGGTGTCAGAACTAGTGAATAAGGTGGATGAGGACACACTGTCATGTTTTTATTCAATAGAAATTGCAGAAGCAAAGTATGACACAGAGTGTTGTCCTGATGGAGAATGAAACTACAGACAGGAAAGAGGACTTTCAGAACTGCTTCAGAAAGTGGCAAGAATGTCAGGGTAAGTGTGTTTGAAGCCACAGGGAGTATTTTGAAGGAATCAATGGCAATGTGTCTTTTACTATAATAATTTTTTAATTTAATTTAAATATTCACTGTACCCTTTTTCATCACTTAGGGGTTGAACTCAAGGCTTCACACATAGTTTGCCAGTGCTCTACCACTGAGCTATACTCCCAGCCCATTTTTTATTTTTTACTTTGATCCAGAGTCTCGCTAAATTACACAGGCCACTTCTGGCCTCAAACTCATGATCTTCCTGCCTCTGCCTCTCGAGTTGCTGGGATTACAGGAGCACAACACTGCGCCCAGCTTCATCATTTTTTTTATCACACCGTGTGTTTGTGTGTGTGTGTGTGTGTGTGTGTGTGTGTGTGTGTGTGTGTGTGTATACATATAGTGTAATGATCAAATTAGGGTAATTTGTTTAACCATTATCTTAATCATTTATCATTACTGTTCATTCACCTGACTGTGTACTAGAACATTTGAACTTATTCCTCCTGTCTAACCATAGCATTGTACCCTCTGGCCAACCTCTCCCCATCCCCCTTTCCCTCCCCAGCCTCTGTTCCCACCATTCTACTCTCAACATGCATGAGATCAACTTTTTTAGACTCCACTTATGAGTGAGCTCATGCAGTACTTATCTTTCTGCCAGAAATAGCAAGGAAAGCCACAGAGTGGTGTCTGGCTGATGCTCAGGCATGTGCCCTAGGAGAGCCTAGGCTCAAGGAACTAAGAGAACAGCATGCGTGCCCTGGCCTCCAAAGCCTCAAAACGCATGACCACAGGCCAAGCCCATCAAATGGAAAGGACCCTCGTGTTCTAGCTCACCCACCCTCCCTGTCCTCACAAGGGGAACAGAGCCCAAGGAAGGAAAAAGATGGCCCAGGGAAGCCAGGCAGGAGATGAGCCTGAGTGTCAGGTCTCTGGAGCCGGCCCCAGGCCACCTGCCTCCTTTCAGGTAAGCGGAGGAAGCTCCTGTGAGATGAAGAGGAGCAAAAAGAATCCACAATGTGTTATGTGGATGCCATATACTCCTGCCCCACCCCAAGTGCCTCCTGCCCTCCCAACTCCTGCCTCCATCCCCACATTAACAGTGTATTTCCAGGACACTTTAATGAAGTACGTCTTGAGTCTCCTTTTCATGGCTAATGAGGAGACAACAAGAATTTGACTAATACCAATACAATTACTGGAGCAGCGAAGCAAGGGCCTCTGATTAGACGTGATAATTTGCAAGGCTGGGCTCTTCACATTAAGTTTGCAAACAGTTTAAAAATCACTTCCTCTATTTATCCAGCTAATCCCTGTTTAATGACTCCAGACCCGAGGAAAGAAAGGGGAAATGTCTCTTTAAAAATTAATAAATAAATAAATTTAAACACTAACAACCCAAACCTTATTTGCAGAGACAGTGGAAGTGACAGGAGTACAAGGGATTGTCATCCTTTCATGCTGACTCCACCAACACCACACAGCACCAAAGGACCTTGCCATCCCCAACCACGGTCTTTGCGTTAGCAGTGGCCACCAAGTAACCTGGCTCTTCCTTCCCCTGTCAGGACTTCTTGTCCACCTTGGACAGACAAGATCACCTCCCTGCTGGTGGGTTGGTGGCCTGATTCAGAAATGGCGGTAGGTGGCTACCAGTCTCTAGTACTGTCGCATGGAAAGAACCAAGTGAAATTTTGTCCAAGCAGAGGGCTCTTTATAATTTCATTAGGCAAAGTGTGGCATCCCCATGAAATGGTCACAAATGCAGGATCCCAGCCCCACCCAGAGCTGCTGAGACAGAATCTGCATTTTTCCAAATTCCCAGGGTGATGCCAATGTGCCTTACATTCAAGCAGTGCTGCTTTATGACATATGATTTTCCTGTTTCCAAGGGTAACGCAGAGACACACAGCTTCTGTCCATCTCCATACTATTGATTCCACTGAGCTGCATTTGTAACAGTGCATTCTGCAGAGTCTTGTAGCAGGGCTTATGCAAAAGAAGAGCATGTTTGGAAAACCCTGGGTTAAAGTTGATTAAAATTGCTGACTTCAGGTTCTACGGTGTTGTGATAATACTGATAAGCATTGTGATGTCCATGAGGGGAGGTACCATCAAAGGTGCTTCCCAAGTTCACTTGCTGAGAAAACTCCCCTTGGTGCATTCAGACAATCACGGACTCTGAGCGATTCAAACCACACCAGTTTAGAAAGTGCTTTGACAGACAGGGGTGAGTCCACAAGACAAATACAGTTCTTTGGTGCCAGCCCATGAAGGAGCTTCCTCTGCAAGAAAAAAATACAATGGAGTCCAAAAAAAAAAACAAAAAAAAACAAAACCTCTCCAATAACTTTCCTCCAGCACTCTCACCTCCTAGCCAAAAAATACACCGAAGGATCAAGTCCCTAGTCAGTGCTGTCTGTCACCTGTAAAAGGAAAAGAATGGGGAAGTGAGAGGTGGAGACACCACCAGCTTTCTCACAGTGACTCCCATTAGATATGGCAGGGTTCACACATTTCTCCTGGGAGTAAAGAAAATGATCTAAGGGCTAACAGCTGGTAAGGTGTGAGGCCACGGCTCAGGCTTACTTCATGAATCTTCCACGGGAGTCTGGAAGCAGGGGACCCCTTGGTCCCATTCCACAGATGAGGACAACAAGCCCCCAGCATTATTCAGCTTCCTCCAGTCGACCCAGAGTAGCAAGTGGCAGAAATGGATTCCTACACGGGCTGACTTCGTATGCTCTGCTTGGCCCCATGCAAGTTAATAAGGAAGCACAATTATATTTAAATTCTAAATAACATGCAAATGCACCCACATACTCAAATATATGATCCTCTGATCTCCAGACACTCTCAGGAAAAATTAAATTCCGGTTTACACATGCATGCAAGTGTCCATATCCATATACACGACCACACATCGCAAGATTTGATTTGACTACAGAACTCGGAGATCTCAGAACTAGGAACAGCTCCATGTAATTTCCAGCAGACGGTTCGGTTCATCTTCACAATGCTCCTGTGAGTAAACCAACAGAGAAGGTTAGGCCCATTTTATGGGAGGGAAAACTGAGACCATCAAGAGGGGAAGTGACTTGTTCCACATCTCCAGCTCATGGAAGGTGGCCCAGCATGGGTAGAGCATGGGTCTCATGGTCCCCTGGAGCCGTAAGGTTGCTGTGTCACCTCAGGTCATTCTCCACCTTTATACTACAAGAGAATCTAAAGCCCATCCAGGGCATGTGGAATTCTTGAATTGTAACTCTGGAGGCACATGAGTCACCGCCAAGGCATCATGGAGAAAAGTCCTTTGTGTTTGAGTCTCAGCTATCTTACATACACACACACACACACACACACACACACACACACACACACACACACACGGCCCTCATGTCGTACAAGAGCAGGGTGTTATTGCAGCTGCTGACCTCGCCGGGACTCCAGCCACAAGCCCTACACATACAGTGGTGGAGGCTGGCGATAAAAAAAAATCGTTGTTGTTAGGTGCCGTAGAGTAGTGTCCGGCTCATAGCAACCCTCACAGGATTTTCAATGGCTGATTTGTCTTGGGATTGCTTCGGAAGTGGATTGCCACATCCTTCCCCCATTTTTGCAGTGCTGGAGATAGAACCTGTGTCCTCAGAGACCACAGAGCGACATTCTACCAACTGAGCTAAACCCCAGCCCCATTAAAAAAAAAATAACATTATGGAAATTGGGATCCTATCTGTGGGCAAGGCTGGGAGGAGCAAAGATGGGTCATCTTGGAAGAAGACAGGAGGAAGCATGTGAGGGAGGATCACAAAGTGAGCCCAAGGAAAAAGACCAGGCACTGCAGGGAGGGAGGGAGCCAGGTGGGGGCAGGCCAGGGCCTGGGACCGGGGGCCTAGAATCTACCCCTACTTCTGTGGCAGGGCCCTCTGTGGCTGCTCCTTTTTGCTCCCCTGCCTTAGCGTGTCTGTCTGTAAAACACGTCTATACAATCATTTAGTGGCCTCCTTCCTTGTGAGGAGCCGCTGTCACTGCATGTGGGTTCCTGTGCCTGAGCTCAGGGAAAGAGGGAGGCTCCCGGCACAAGGGCTGCTGGAGAAGGGACTCTTCCCCTCAGGGAGCTGCTGCTGTGCAGCTGTGTGACCTTGGCTGAGTCATCAGCCCTTGCTGGGCTTTGAAGCTCCATCTGGCTCCTAAAAATGCAGGACTGAGTAGCTCTACATTCCCCATCAGTGTGACATATGAGGAAGAAGGAGTTGAAAATCCAGACTCCCTGGGTTCAAGGCCTCACTGTCATCATCTACAGGTCTCCCTTGGGTGTGCTACTCAGTTTTGCATTTCCTCTACATCCTGCCCCAAAAACTGAGCCTAGGGATATGGTCACTGGGGAAAGCAAGAGGGCGCAGGTTAGACCATGCAAGGAAATGGTATGTGGGAAGCTAGGCAAAGGGAGGGAAGAAATTGCAGCTTTGGTGGGGTCCTCCAAAGCATATAGAGAAAAGGCCTTAGCAGGAGACCCACATGGTGTTTGTAGGTACCTGGGTTTAAAACCTTAGAATGCCTGAAATAATAGTGCCATGGCCCCCAAAAGAGCATGCTGCAGACTGTGTGTGGCCCATATGGGGTGATTTCCACATAAAATCACTCGATGGAAAAAAGCAAGGTGCAAAGCAGTGCGTACCAAATGCTTCCTTTGGGCTAAGAAAGGAAGAAGCTCTGAATGTAGATATGTGGCCAGTTCAATTTGCAAATAGAACACTAGATGAATAAGCCAAATATGGGACAGGGAAGTTTGCTCAGCGGGGCCAGTAGGCTTGGGGGTGGGAGGAGCCATCAGGCTGCAGGCTAGTGTGCCTTTTCATTTAGTAATCACTTTCGAGTCATATTCAAAAATACCCAACAAGAAAATAGAGCTAAACAAAGCTCAAGCTGCCTTGTAGGAGGCAGACAGGTTGGGGAATTGGTGTGAGCCAGCAACTCCTCTAATCCAGATGGACAGGCAGACAGACAGATAAACAGCTTAGAGGTCCAGGTCCCCCAAGGGCTGAGGAGGGGGCCGTGGCCCCCGCGATGCCCCACGCCCACCTCAGCTGGCAGGCAGCCTGTGCCTTCTCGCCTGGACCCTTGCTGGCAGGCAGCACTCCACTCCGATTCTTCCCTTCCCGGAATGGAGGCTTTCTCCAGGCTCATTGCAAAACATCCTGGCCCAAGCTGGGGATGGGAGTCCAGAAGCACCCCCTAGAGAAAGGCACCGGCTTCCTGAGGACATTCCGGGCTGGTGTGAGGGCCGGCAGCAAGGGAGGGCAGGAAAGGCCAGGCTGCCATTCTCAGCCACGCCTATGGCCCGCAGCGAGCCCTGTGTTCACGGAGACCACATCTGGGGGCCAGCTGCCAGGTTTGGGCAATGTGGGAACCAGGAGCCTCCCCACAGCCCACTTCACATGCTTTTCTGGGGTTCCCTCACCCCCACCCACTCTGGGCAGCCTTGGGTGCTGTGTGGACTTGAGGGGGAGAGAGAAGGGACCCAGGGGGACGTTCTCCCCAGTCCACAGCCCAGCTCCCCAAGAATGGAGGATGCAGCTGGATGCACTGGCAGAGTCCTGGGCCAGTGCCAGGGCCTGAATCGCCATCACAATGGGTCATTTAGGTAGGTCCCTTCTCCTTTGTGGCCCCGAGTTCCCCCATCTGTATTAGAAAGGAATTTTTGAGTACAGATCTCTATTTTCAAACACCATCTGGCAAAGGCAGAACCCCATGCAGACACTACTCAGCAGAGATGGGGGTGGTGGCCAGAAGCCTCACCCCAGTTCCCACCCCCAGCCCTGGGGCAGCCCTAGGCACTTCCCTAAACCCTTGGCTTTCTTCAGAATCCTTGGTTCTGCCTCCTTCCAAATGCTAGGTGGGCAGAGGGATGCTGGCTCCTGCTCTGTTCCTCTGTCCACTCTTCCTGGGGTCTCAGGCACCCTGGCACACAGACTCACAGCTTCACTAATTACTTTTCAATTGGTGTCTTGCTGAGCTCATTTCCAGCTGTTCCCTGTCCCCTGGATATCTTACCACCCCTGCTAGCATCCAAAGCAGGATCTCGGGTTATCTCTGCTCCTCTCTCCAACCCCTGCCTCAGTCTGTCCTGTCATCAAATCCATTAAGTCAGCCCTTCCTTTTTATCTCATCTCTGTTGTCCTGGTCAGGACTCCCCATCACCACTACCACTACCGTCACCACCATCATCCTCACCACCACTACCATCACCACCACCGTCATCCTCACTCATCTCTACTACCACCACCATCACCACCACTACCATCAGCACCATCCCCATCACCACCACCATCACTACCACTATCAGCACCTCCATCACCATCACCATCACCACCCTCAATCATCTCTACCACCACCGCCTTCACCACCATCACCACCACCATCGCCACTACCACTATCGTCATCTCTACCACCACCATCATCACCACCACCACCATCACCACCACCATCATCATCACCACTTCATGACCATCCCCACAACCTTCATCACCACCATCACTGCCACCAACACCATCACCATCACCTCAACCTCCACCACCATCACCATCACCACAATCCTACCATCAGCATAGTCACTCTTATCATCACCATCTTCACTGTCATTGTCACCACGCTCACCCCCATTGTCACTATCATCATCAGTGTTGTCATTATCATTGTCCTTTCACAGGCCTCCCATGCTCTATGTGTGCGTTGCTGGCCAGTTCACCACCTGCCCGATGCTCCTGAACCACAGAGTGATGGTGATCTGCATTAAGCAGGGGCCTCCTCTTTAAAGATGAAAGAACTCCTTTCTCCAGAACTTCAGGGCTCAGACAACAGCCATCTAGCTGTCTTTGGGCCTGGAGTCCAGCTCCTTACAACAGGGTATTGCTCTGGAGGATCACCGAGGTGACAACACACAGACAGACTGCCGAGAAGCCTGTCTCTCCACCACCAAGCCAAGGCTGCTCCCCAGGCCTCGTTGGAGCAGCCACTGCAGACTGGGATTCCACAGGCCTTCCTTACCAGGAGGCAGCCTCTGACACCAGACTCCATAATCAGAGAACCCCCAGCAGTGGGGCCAGGGCCAGAGGCACAGCTGCCCCCACTGGGCAGCAGGCCAAGCTCAGTGCAGCCTCATTCCTCCCCGCCCCACTCACCCCACCAGCTCCGTCCCTCTGTCTCCAGTTCCCTCCGCTCTTACCCACCTCCGCTCACCCACTCCTCTGCCCTTCCTTTCCCTCTCCTTGACCCCCCCATTCACCCTGCCCTGGTCTCCCCTCCTCCCCAGATTCTTTTTTCAGCCCCCTTCTCTTTCCCTCTCTCCTCGCCTCTGCCTGGCTTTCTTTTGTGGGTCTAGCTGGCTGCCTGTCTTTACCTCTGCCTTTCTCTTCTCCCCGTGGTCTGTCTCCCTCTGACCCTCTATCTCCTGTCTTTGTGTCCACCTGTCTCTCCTCATCTCTCCCACCATCTCTCTGTGTCTTTCTTCATCCAGTTGGGTGTGGGTGTCGGTGTCGCTGTCTCGCTCCCTCTCTGAGCATGCTGCTCAGCTCTCTCTCTCTTTCTTACTCTCCCTACACTTCCCATTTCTTCCTCCTGCTACATTTGCTGTCTCTCCTGCCCCAGAGCACCCAGGCCCCCACCCAGCCTACCATGCTCCTGAGCTCTAGACACACAGCCTGGGGAAGGACCCCAGTCACTCCAGCCACGCCACCAGCCCACACAAGCTTTGGTTGAAACACGAGTGTCTGTTTACACCTCACATGGAGTCGCCTGTACTGCAGAGAACTCACTTTCACAAATAGACCTCACTTGCTCTTGACAGCTAATGTGAAGAAGGCGGGGGGTGGGGGGGGGCAGAAGAATTTATTTCTTCTCTTTGCGTCCCAGGGAAGAAGGCAGAGGTTCAGAGAGCTCAAGAGACTATCTGAGGTCACACAGCTGTCTGGACCGGCTTTCTGACAGGAACATTGGCAAATATTGACTCAGGCGTCTGCGACGGGTGTGTTCCCTCATCACTCAGTGCCAGGGCTGCTTAGTGCTGTCCTTAGGCATCTACAGGGAGCTGCCTCACCCCTGAACTTCTCTGACCTTGTTTAGACCCACATTCTTCCAAATCAGCCTATGGCTCCAGAGCAGCAGCACCACAAAGCCTGGTTGTGCCGGTAAACCAAGGCACGTGCGTCCCAGGAAGCACGTCTCTCAGGAGAGTGGCCTGGGCCTGGGCCATGGCATGGGGCCTCAGTCCAGGTGAAGCCAGCAGTCACTAGGCTGTGCTGAGCTGCTGAGTTATGTGACCAGCCCCTCGCACACAGCCACATGCTCCAGAGCAGAGCGGGACCCTTTGTCCAGGGCCTGGAGCAGGGCCAGCTGAGAGTACCCAGGAGACATCTGCACCCCAAGGTCACTGGGGAGACAATGCTTTTGAGCACAGAGCAGCTGCCTGCTGGGGGGCTCCTCAGGGGTCCTATACACACCTCCAACACTGCATGTCCCACCTGCACTCAGCATCTCTTCTCGCCACCAACCTCTGACCCACTCTCCCTTCTGCCCACTTCTTGGGAAACAAAGAAAGCCACCACCCCCCAGCCCCTTAGCTGGCAACTGGAAAGGGGTGACTTCCCAAGTTCCAGGAAAGCCACTTCTCCCAGCCTCCTCCCCAACTCCATCTCCCACTCGTGTCCACTGGCTGTTTCTGGATCTCCTCCCTCGCCTCCTGCCCAGGCCCCTGCCTGACCATCCAGCTCAAGGAGCAGAAGACAACAGGCACAGTAGCTCAGGCTTGACAGCTGGGTACACCTGGCCTGGCTTCTGCCACTTTTATGCGGGTGAGAGGGTGAGACTTGAGGCAAATTACTTCCCGAGCATCCTAACACAGAGCGCATACTTTCCCGACTCTGTTCTGATGGCAGCCAAGTGACCCTCTAATTATGATCTGTCCTCCTAAAATCCTCTCTCTGAAGATATGCTGAGCAGGGCACTGAGGCTACGCTTCTCTCCGTGAAGGTGGCAGCTCTCTTTGTAACTGCATTATTTGATATTCTTGTTTACTAAAACCAAATTAGAATCAAATAGGATGTCCAAATTAGATGGAGAAATCTGAGGTCATCTGCCTAACACCAGGTGCAATGAGAAAACTTGGAGACATGGAGAAGGAGGGTGTGCCTGGCTGTACTGCCCTAGGACCCCCAGAAGGCCCATCTGCACTGGGTCTATGCTAGCGTTTGCAGCCTGAAGACTCACATCTTCCACTGTAAGCTGAAGCAAGTGCAAATCGAGTATCTAAAATCCTAGGGACAAGAAGGGTTTCAGCTTTTGGAACTTTTTGGGTTTGGGAATATTTTCTTACATATAATGAGATGTCTTGGAGATGGGACCCAAGTCTAAATGCACATACGCCTGGCCTGAAGGTAATTTTCCACAATAGGTTTAGTGTGCCTGCATTCTGTGATCTATTCTATGAGGTCAGGTGTGGAATTTTCCTTTAGCGGTCTCATGTCAGCACTCTAAAAGTTTTGGGTTTTGGAGCATCTCAGATTTTGGATTTGCAAAATAATATGGATGTCTGCACTCCTTTGCGAGCTAAGTAGTGAGCTCCTTGTTGTGGGAAATATGCAAGAAGAATCTTTGGCAGGACTGTTGCAGAGAGGTCTTTCTTGAGCTGTCTCTCTTCCTTTCCATTGCTAACACATTCACTCATCAAAAGCACTAAATGACTCCTAAGTCTGTTTGTCTCCCTCTGTCCACACGTCCCCTTCTGCCTGGATGACAGCAGCAGCTCTGAGATGCTCCCCTGCACTTCATCTTGCCTCCTCTCCCTCCTTGTTCTCTACATGGAAGCCAGAATGACCTTCTAGAAACAGGAAGAAACTCAGGGTAGGGTGTAAACTCCATAGTGTGGCTGCCTCTCCTGTGCTCAGCCAGATGGAGGCCAGGCAGCTTGTTGTTCCTCCCCTTCCTCCTCCTTCCTCTCTGACTCTCACCCTCTCCTGCTCCCATCCTCTGGCTTTGCAGACCCCTCCCCTTGTGGGCACACTCTCCATTTCCCTGCCACGTGTGCCCATCCTGTTCCAGCTCCTGTCCAGCTCCCAAGGTGCCCTCCTTGGTTCTCCACACACACTCACCTGTGCCAGGCCTGTGGGAGCCTACGTCTGCCTCCTCATAGCTAGGTCACGCTATATCATACACAGCTCATGCCTGTCCCTCAGACCCCCAGGAACCAGAACTAGAGGTCATGGACAGGGCTGGGTTGGTGTCCTCACCTGCCCACAGCTTCCCCACTTGCCCAGCCTGCAGCTCTGCCTGAGAAAAACCATTAAAAGCAGGGCAAGGCAGACTTGAGGAGGTCGAGATGCAAGTGGTAGAGGCTGCCCTGTGGGCGCACCCACCCAGGCTCACTAGAGCTCTGTTCTGACCACAGGGCTGGGGTTGTCAGACAAGCCTGGGGCTCCCAAAATAAAATTCTGCACTGATCATTGGCTCCAGGAGTACATCTCAGCACCTGGCAGGAAAAAGCCAGGGATAGGGGTGGCAGCGCAGGTGACAGGCCTGGGCCCTGTTTCCTAGGCACTTCCTGCTTGCTGAGTGACCATTCCCATGTGCTCTAGCTGCTTCTAAGCACCAAGGCCTCTGTGTACTATTTGGAATCCATTGCAACAAAGGCTGCCTGGAGCCCCAGCTCTGGCTAACACTAACTCAGAATTTTTAGGGCCTCACATGTATTCCCCAGCTGGTTTCCAGGGACTGAGAACACAGAAAGTGTCCCTCTCATTCTCTTTATACCCATCAGGGACAGCCATGCAGGGTTAGGAGGCAGGGCAGGATGAATAGGCAGGATCCCCTTACTAGTCAGGTAGTAAGCTCCCTGTCACTGGAGGTATACAAGAAGAATCTTGTCCTATGTCCTGGGCATCTTAACAGGAGCCATAAAAAGAAAGTCACAAGGATCATCCAGTCCCCTCCTCAGACCCAGTGCACCTCACTGCTCCTGCTGCTAACTGCTGCTTGCCACATGCCAGAATCAGGCCTGAGCTTCTTAAATACACACACTGAGGCAACCCTGACAGTACCCCATGCATGCACGTATGTCTGCTTTTATTTCTGCTTGACAGATGAGAAAATGAGTCACACAGAGACTTAGAAGCTTTCCCAGAGCATCACAACTACACATATTGGGCCAGAATTCAAGCCCTGTTCTTGACTATGCCAATTCTAGAACATTCCCTGAGGATGGCAGCCAGACTTAAAGGCCCCACCAGGCACTGAGTCCTTCAGACTGGACAATCACCGCCTTTGTGCTACCGCTAGGAACAGCGTGCTCCACAACCCCACTGCAGGACCCTCCCCTTCCTAGGTGCAGAGAACAGAGAAGTATTTCAGACCCAATTGGTTGAAGAGAAGTCAAGGGCCTTCGCAGATGCCCAGGAAGCTATTCTAGGGCTCTTGTTTTATAAGGTGGCAGATCCCGAAGGAAGGATTAAGAGGGAATTTGAGAGTGGCTAGATAAGAAGGCAGCAGTTTGGGCCTGGCCTGGGCTCTTGTCGCACACCAGCTCATAGCCCCGGGCTGGTATCGTCACCCACCCGAGCCTCTCTTTTTCCCTTAGTGAAATGGGATGGTAAGACTAACTCGTGGTGTAAAAAAGAGAGATTATGGAAGAAGGAAATTGTCTTCTTTTTTTAGAAAGAAAAAAGCGTAAGATGGACTTGGCCCAGGGCCTGGCACACAGTAGGTCTTCATGGACATGAAAGCAAAGCGCAGATACCAGAAGAGAGCTGAGTGGCTTGAGAACAGGCAGGGATGACAAGCCATTCAGAGGGGACAAGAGCAGCAGCACCCCAGCGAAAACACATGAGCTTTGGGAGGGAGGGACAGCCCTGGAGGGACAAAGGCCAGCACAGGTTTCCTCTTGGCTGAAAGCCACCTTCGAAGAGTCTTAGGAGAGCCCACTCAGAGAGCAGTTTTATCTCGTGACAGCTGAGGGAAGGGCTCCAGCTCCATTATCCTCCACCCCACTCTTGGTTCACAAAGAAAACACAATTTCTCTGGATTGTAAATCAGGGGCTGGTGACCAGGGAAGGCAGGACCCTGAATCACAATTCCCAAGGAACGTTTCACAAAGCCACAGAGAGAAAGTCATTTTCTGCAGCCGTGGACAGCAGCACACAGAAGGAGGGGTGCCCAGAGCTAAAAGCGACTGTCACGAATATAAAATGATACCCCCACTTTCCCCAACATTGAGCAATAGGGAACCTGGGACGACAAGACAGAGAAGGATTTCACGAGGGTCTCTTGGTGACAAGGCAGTAGAACTGAGGCTTAGTGGGTCTCTCAGTCCAGAGCTGGCAGGAAGTAATTTGAGGGGATGCCCCTGCGAGGAGCTGGAGAAGCAGATCTGGGAGTGGAGAGAATCGTAGGTGTCCCCTCCTAAAGCCAATTGCTGCAGGACCACCGGGAAGGTGAGGCATCTTGAGCACCGGGGAAACCAAAGCAATCGTCTCCTTCAGACTTGCTAGGGATTGGGGGCTGTGCTCAGTGGTAGAGAAATAAAGTGGGGGTCAGTCTCCCTGGTTCCAACCCTGCTTCCACTCCACACACAGCTGGGGAAGAGTCTTGAGCCTCCTCTGTCTCAGAGACTGGTTCCACATATGGCAAACGACAGAAGCTTCTTGCTGATAAAAGTCGCTAGGAGGATGCCCCAGATTAACTTGCACCACAGCCCATCTAGTGCTGGCCCCACGTGACTCTCAGCCTGTGCTTGGGACGTAGGACAGATCTCTTGTCAATGCCTTAGGGAGCCTAGAACATTCTATTGATTGCTCATGCAGGTTTGGGGTGTCCAGACCTGGCATCTGCCAATGCCTGACTGGGCCCTTTCTCTTGTTGGTCAGAAGCCCCCATGCCAGGGATGTGACTTTTCCAAGAGAATCAGACAGAGCAGTGGAATCGCCCCTGGTCCAGGTTTCCACTCTGAGCCTGGATGCATCACGCCCCTTGCAGGGAGCCACCTCTCCCATCCACCCTCTGCAAAATCAGATCTCCATCTTCACCTTCTTAAACAAGGTGCTGTGCCTGCTCTAACAACCCAGAATGATCAGAACGCATCACTGCTCCCTCCCAAGCCTCAGTTTCCCCTCAGTGAAATGGGATAGCAACCCTTCCACCTCAGGCTGGTTCTGGTCCCGGCCTGCTGTGGATTCACTGGGAGGTCATGGCACTGGCAGCGCACATCTCCCTAGGGCCCGTGTCCTTCCAAGTGCTCTTCTTAGACATTTCCTCCAAGGTAGCAATAGAGAGGCCTAAGTCACACAAGGGGCTGGGATTTAGCTCAGTTGGTAGAGCGCTGCGCTGTAGTCTCTGAGGTCCCGAGTTCAATTCCCAGCACCACAAAAATGGGAGAAGGGCCTGGCAATCCATTCCCAAGGCAATCCCAAAACAGTCAGCCATTGAAAACCCTGTGAGGGTCACTATGAGTCGAATACCAACTCGACGGCACCTAACAACAACAACAACAAAGTCACACAAGGTGAGGCTATAAAGCAGCCAAGACATCCTCAGGCCACCAACCAGCAACTCCAAAGCTGCAGTTTGCATCCTGTCTTCCTAACTCCACTTCAGACCAGTGGGGCCAGTGGACCAGTGCCATGAGGACAGAAACAGCATATCATGGGGAGACCGAGGCAGAGTAGATGGCCCATGAGTCCTCTTTGGGGCACAGAGGAGCCCTCTAACCCACTGCTGCCTCAGGGCACCGGTGCCCAGTGGTCTATACAGCCCAGACCATCCCAGAATGACAGAGCCCCACTCCCGATGCCACAGGGGTATCGTGTCCACCTGTGCCAGGGACAGTGCAGCCAGAACCTGCCTCTTCCTCTATCATCTGACCCCCATGGGCCTCTGTGCTCCCACCTGAGATGCAGCTCTACCCTCCACTCATCCAGAACCTTGGCCCTGGCTCCTAGTTCTGCCCTCTTTTATGCCCAGCCCCAGTTGCCAGCTGGGTCCACTCTGCGCCCTTGGTTCTCTTTACCCTTCTTCTCTGTGCCTGCCTACACCCTCATTGGGCCCCATCACACACTGCTCCATCTCCTACCCCCAGACTGGGAATTCTTTGGAACACAGGCAATTTCTCTCTTAGCGATTTCTGGGACCAGGTAGGAACTTGCCAAATCTTCCTTGGCTAGAATAGATTAGGAAGTTTTCACAATGGAAGAGACACTTTTGAGGGGAATCTGTAAACTTGAGCAGAAGTGAATCCCATGGGCCCAGAGGGAAGGAATGTTGAAATGACACCCTGACTGGTCCCCAGGCAGAGGACCCGCCTGGCAGAATGACAAAGTGGTGAGGGCAGGATAAGACACGCTGGAGAAGCTACCGGGGTCGGACCCCAAGGGGCCTCGAATGGCACACTAAGGAGTGTGATTGGAGGGGGACTGACTTGACTTAAGTTTCTCCCCCATTTGTCTTTTAGGCTGAGAGCACACTGACAGCACTTGAGGAAGACAAATTGAGAGACAGACCAGCCCTTGGCTCTGAAATCCATGCCCTGGCCTCTCATGAGATCACATTTCTTTGCTTTGGGCCAAACTCTTTGAAGCAGTTGGCATCAGGCAAAAGATTGTCAGGGCAGAAGGGCTGGCGAGGGGCACCTTGGACGGCAGGCAGGGTCATACTGGGGCTCTGCGCCGCTCTTGCCCTGATGCCCCACGATGGGGGCTCCTATGGAACAAAAATACAAGGCAGAGGTGGCCAGGCTGTGTGTAAAGGGTGGGATGGGGGGACGAGAGGTACCAACCTTCCAAAAGCCTTTGCTGCTGAAGCGGCAGTCTGTTGGCCCCACAGCGGTGGGCATTCCCTTCTAGGGTATCTCCTAAATGTGACCCTGATCGGGGAGGCCTCATGGGCTGTGACCCCCAACTCCAAGTATCTCCGCAGCCCCTGTCCCGCCTCCTGGAGTCTGGACCTCCTTCCGGATGCAAAGCAGCCAGTGGACTCTCCACTTGACTGGTTGGAATGACCATATGGAAACTGTGACAAGACATCCAGGCCCCTCGGGTGACCACAGCATCACTTCTCCTTCCACCTTTGCCACCCCAGCTGGACTCGCCTACAGCACATACTCATAGCAGGGGCCTCCCTTGAGACCTGGAGCCATGGTGGCTGCAGCCTTTTATTCCGAAGGTGTTTGCGTTCTTCATTAATGTCTATCCAGACGGCTCCTTTCAGACAGAGGGTGAACACTGAACCTTCCAAGAATTTTCCCTGAGCTCCCCCAGGCTTTGTTAAACTCCTCTTCTCTGGCATGGTCCCTACCACCTCTGCGTCCCTCTATCACAGCATCAGCCCTCTGCTTTAGAATAATTGGATGGAACAACCCTTACTAGACTGGATATCTTCAAAGTGTGCCTTGTTCATTTCGGCCCCCGAAGCCCAGGTTTATCAAGTCCTCAGTAACCAATGGGGCTGGGATTTAGCTCAGTTGGTAGAGCGCTGCACTGTAGTCTCTGAGGTCCCGAGTTCAATTCCCAGCACCGCATAAATGGGAGAAGGACCTGGCAATCCACTCCCAAGGCAATCCTGAAACAGTCAGCCATTGAAAACCCTATGAGGGTCGCTATGAGTCGGATACCAACTCAGCAGCACCTAACAACAACAACAACAGTAACCAACAATGTCCAGGGTAGGGTGGCAATGGTGGTCCAGGAGGAGGAGCCAAACTATGGTGGAGGAACTGATATAACTCAGGCTTGGGTGGGGAAGAGGAGTGGGAAGGGCAGTCAGAGTCGGTGCCCCTCAAACTTGTCCACATATCAGACCGCCTGCAGACTCCTCCAGGCCTGCCGAGCACGGCCACCCAGAGCCAGTTTCAGCAGGTCTGCACTGGGGCCCAGGGATTGGCATTTGAACAGGTGCCAGGTGATATGGATGCTGCAGGAACTTTGAAAAGCTGATGGGGCTCATGATGGCGAAGCTAACAGTCCAGCAGGGTGGGGAGAACCCAGAGAGGAGACCGGCTGGCGTTCTGCTGCGCAGGGCACTAAGGGGCAGCTCAGAGGAGTCCCAGGCCTGGATGAAAGGATGGAGAGAAGACAAGCTCTGTGCCCCAGGCTGGGTGGCAGAGACAACGACAGTCCCACTGTGCAACCTCTGCCAGCTCCCCCCAGGGGGCTGCAATCCCTCCTGTGTGAAAGGCACAGGCGAGCGGGCCCTCCTCGAGAGGCAGGTGTGCCTTGCAGGGAGACTGGCCGTGAGAGGGCTTTGCGCAGATGTGAGCAGTGATTATTATAATCTTCCCTCCCCCAGATGGCATGGTCCAGTCGCCCCCTCCTCCGCCTGCCGGGCCCCTCTCAGCAGTCCCCAGGGACAGGATGTGAAAGGCCCCGACTGGGTACTGGCTGCCTCCTCCGGGGCCCAGGACCTGCCTCAGCGTGGGCCTGGCCATCAGCTCGCCGGGCTTTTCTTCAGGTGCAAGGACCCAAGTAACTGTCAACGGGCAGCTCCTTGACGGGGCACCTCGGGGCAGTTGGGGGCGGGGGTGGGGGTGGCGCAGCCAGCCCGGGAACAAAGGCCGGCTGGGAGCTGGCAGGGCGCCATCAGGGTTCAATGCACAATGGCCCTCGGGGCTGGCGGCTTCGCTCCTGGCCAGCATTTGCATAATGTCTGGGGCAGGAACAGGTGCCCGGTCAATAGGCGATTGTGAGGCTGCTCTGTCAAAGAGAAGGGGCCTGTATTGAAGGCCAGGCTCGCCTATTGCAATGCAAATAGCATTCAAAGCAGACCAGCCCGACCCGGGCTCCCGGGAGCTCCAGCTTCATGAAAGCCACCGAGTCGGCCAGGCTGCTGCCGCTGCTGGTGCCTGCTTTGTCTGAGGCCAAAGGGTGGCATCGTCAGTGGGAGCTGGGAGCATGCAGCAGGGAGCGAACCCTGGTCTACCCATCCAGGAGGGCTTCCTGGAAGAGGAGCAGATGTCATTGAACCTGGGCCAGATATTGGAGGGAAGCTACACAGCATCTTTGAAAAGAGCCCAGGGTGAAGCCCCAGCTGTGTGTGCCACAATGAAATCTGCAACAGACCCCAAGCCTGAGACCAAGGGTTCTTCCTGTCCCCACTCTTACTGAGCATTCTTTATAGACTGACACAGAATTCCTTCATCTGGATCCAGTCATTCATTCCTGAAGCAACCCAATGAATGTTATTCTCATCTAATCAGTGAGGAAACCGAGGCATAGAGGGGTTAAAGACTATACTGCTAAGGGCAATGCTGGAGAAAGACTTCAGGTAGGCTTTGGTTCTACTTCTATTTTATTTTATTTTATTTTATTTATTTGGTGCTAAGGCTGAAACTGGGGGCTTCACATATGCTAGGCAAGCACTCTACCACGGAGCTACACTCCAGTCCTGAAGCTGCACTCTTTTTTTCTCAGGTACTGGGATGTTGAACCCATGGCCTCAAACATGCTGCAGAAGCATGCCACCACTGAGCTGCACCCAGAGCACCTTTTTACTTTTTATTTAGAGACAGCGTCTCACTTGCACAGGCTGCCTCTGCTTTGAACCTCCAGTCCTCTTGCCTCTGCCTCCTGAGTTGCTGGAATTATAGGCAGGCACTAGAATGCTTAGCTCTGAAGCACATGCTTGCTCTCTACCCAGGGCTGCCAATAAGATTCCCTGACGGCTTCATAAAGGAACATAAGTCCAAGGGCGGCAGCAACTCCCAGCTAACCAGAATCCAGAGTCCTGCTCCCTGCCTGGCTCTCATCTCTGCCCCTGTGGGCCAGCCAGAGGGAAAAGGCCTCCCATTTCACCCAGGGGTAGATACGTGACCAAGGGTAATAACACTGAGACTGTGTTTCTCCCAACATCAGCCATGAGAAGACAGCCACTTTTTACTCCTAGAAATATTCCAAATGGGGGGAGCCTCTGCAGGACAGCCATTGTGGACTGCTCAGAGAAGCAGAACCCTCAGAAGCTGGTGTGGGGCCTGGCCTTATCCCTGACTAACCCCACAGCCTCTGAGCACTGCATTCTGTCCTCTAGCGCTCAGTTTCCTCATCTGTATGGTGGTGGTTGTTGTTAGGTGTCATCAAGTCAGATCAGACTCATAGCAACCCTATGCACAACAAAACGAAACACTCCCCAACACTGTGCCATGTCTGGCATTATTGTCAGTGTTTCTCTGCTATTCATAGGGTTTTCAATAGCTGATTGTTTGGGGAGTGGGTTGCCAAGTCCTTCTCCCTAGCCTACAGCACCTGGTATTCCCAGGCAGTCTCCCATCCAAGGACTAACCAGGCTGACCCTGCTTAACCTCTGAGATCATGTGGGATCGAATTTCCAGGTGCTATGGCTGCAGACCTGTAAGGTGAAGGACGGTGCTAATTCCCATCCCAGAGATGTGATAAAATCCTGGCAAGATCCCTGACAGTGTCTGCTGCCTGTGTTCCCTTTGGAAGTCAGAGCATCCAAAATATTCAGCCTCACCCAGAATCACGTGGGGAGGAAAGAGCACAAGCATGTGTGTGGGTGTGAATTTATTAAGTCACTCACTTGCATTCCATTCACTTTGCAGGGTTCATTCCTCCTTTTATTCTTTTTTTTTTTTTTTTCCTTGAAAATTTCCAGGAACTTTCCCATGGAATCTACAATCTCCCATACAATGCTTGAGATGCTTGGATGAGATAAAAGGAAACTCCCTATTAAAGTGGATAGGATTGAGGGACTCTCCATGCTCTTTTACAGGCCTAGAGCTCTGGACACCTCTCCTTCAAGGACCAGAAGACATCAGCTCTCACCTTGTCCTTTCAGCCACATTGACAGGTCAGGGGTGGCTGCCTGGAGGCTGTCTTGAGAAAGATCTCCAAACAGTATCCAGGCATAGCAGGAGACTACTGTGGTTCCCAGCAATGTGGCTGGCTGGAAAAGAGGCAGTGTATCCACCAGACATTTGTCACCCTGGACCTAGTGGCTACAAGGCAAGCCAAATGCAGAGAAGAGAAATGGAAACTCCAAACTCACATGGTGACAAGTTAGAGCCAAAAATACTGATTTTCTTTTTTTTTTTTCTTTTAAACAAAATATCTCCTGAGTGTTTTATAAGGAACCTATGTCATTTTTAGAATTATAAAAATAGCTGGGGATGTCATTCAATGGTAGAGCACTTGCCTAGCATGCTCAAGACCCCAGGTTCAATCTTCAGTATTGCAAAATTAATTAATTAATTGGAATTAAAAAACCAATAAAATATTTTCAGTTGAAAAGTATTTTAAATGGGAGCTGACCTTGCTGTTTCTGTAAGAAAAGGAGGCACTGAGTGGTTGGGGCAGAGCGGGGTGGGGGTGGGGCTGAACATGGTATTAGTGGTGGACAGTTGTTATTATCAATGTCATCGCCCACGTTCTTCACAGTGCTTTACAATCTCCACACTGCATATGATGCATTTACCCAGTTGGCCCTTCCATAATGCTAATGAGGTAGGAAAAATCAGCATTCTTTACTCCCATTTTGCGTATGAAAAAATTAAGGTTCAGAAAATTCATATGTGTGACTAGCCCAAGGTCATTTCATGGAGTGGCAGAATTGAGCTTTGACCTGTAGTAATAAGCTTTGGGGAAAGTCAAGAAAGAACCCCAGGGAGCCTCAAGACTTTCCACCCCTTGCCAGGGAAAGTCACAGCATTTTAGGGGACAGCCAGCCTGGGAGTCAGTCTCGCAGTAGCTCCATCATGTCAGCGTCCCATGCAGACCTGCTCACCATGGGAGCTGGGGCCTTCCCCAGAAGTAGCTGGGGCAGCCTCCGATTCCCGGGCCCAACACCCTCGGCTGACCTCATTCGCTCCCTGTGATATAATGCACCCTGTTTCTCCCAGTACACCAGCCCCAGTACTTAATTAAACTAGCCAAGAGTGGTCCTTCCCTGCAGAGGCCCAGGCACGGAGTTGCTCCTGAGCTACCCATTGTTCTGCTTTGGCTACTTGCGTCCACCCTCCATCAGGCACCCATGATGCCCCCAGGCTCAGCATCTGAAAGCACAGCACCTGGTCACAAGCAGCAAAAACACCAGCATCCTCCCAATGACAGTCCAGATTTCTTTTTTATTAAAGTCTTTGAAAAAAATCACAAGCCATTTATAGGTTTGTTTCATGAGAAATCAAATATGCCCACACTAGTAGTGAACAAAGGGAATGGGTCATAGAAGAAAGATCTAGAACCCAAGGCAATGCCATGAGAACTGATTTCACCTTTGACAACCCAGGTGGCCTGAGGTGAATTGTTGTCTGTTTGAATCTCCATTGTCACAGTAATAAAATGGGAGTCACAGAAAAATGCATGTGAAGAAATGACAAGAAAACCAAACCAAATGACAAGGAAATTTAATAGGCTGAAAGTAATTGGAGCCAAATGAATCTTTCCCTAGCCCTTCCAGAGGAAACCTTCTAACTCTCCCTATTACCTCCTGTAAGAAGTCTGTGTCTGGCCTGTCATGTATCTTTACAGAAGAAAATATATCAAGACATTTCCTGCTTTTTTTCCAAGGGCTGAGGTGGGGCTAAAGTAACCCAAGATCCTAGCTCATGGGGAGAGAGAGGGCAGCAAAAGTTTGTGGAGAGTTGGTAGAAGCTGGCTTTTAAGACTGTGCGTTTGCATCCATTGATTGATGTAGCTATTTACTTGCAGTGGAAGGGACACAGTGCTTGGCCACTAGAATCATGATTCTCAGACTATAGCCACACAAAGGCCTATGGAGCCCTGAAACTAAGAGGCCACAGCCCACAGCACCATCTTCAGAGCTCAGTTTGAAACCCAATACTCAAGTCGCAAGAGTTTCAGCTAGACACTTCACTCTTCTGAGCTTCAGTTTCCCCATATGTTATAGAGTGAGTTCCAAGTAGCTATGAGAATTACTGAAGATGAAGTGAGTGAATGGTGGGAAAGGCAGAGAGGAGAAGCAGGCGCATTTGCTTTCCCCAAATAGGCTCCAGGGGATTCCTCCAATAATACAACCTGATCATGTGCTGCTCATTCTAAAAATCCTCTGTAGTCCCTCACTGCAGTGAAGCGCAAAGTCTTTAACAGGAGGCACAAGTCCATCTTCATCCACTCCCTGTGTTTCTTGCCGTCCATCATCTTTCAACAGTCCTCAAAACTATGCTCCAACTCTACCCCATCCTGGGATCCCCAGATCATGTGCCCTCCCTCCAAGCCCTGGCCCTGTGGTTCTTGCCTTTCCTCCTTTCCTGGTCTGCAGGCCCTTCCTCCATTCCTCACTTGCTGAGTTCCCAGCTCTCAGCCTCCCGCCTTTCATTCTCTTTTTAGAGATGTGAATGATATTTATTTTTCTGAATAGATAATGCATTCACATAATTCAAAATCCAAAATGCACAAAGGGGCATAGAGTGAAAAGCCTTCCCTCCTACCCACGCCTCCAGGCTCCCAGGCCTTGGCTCTGCTCCCCAGAAGTAGCCGTTGTCCACAAATCTTTGTCCTTCCAGAGAGAAAGGTATAGAAGCAATTACATGTACACATGTGTGAATATATATGTATGTGTATATAGTCACATAGTTACTGTACTTTCATACAAATAATAGCATACTTACAATTCCATTCCTTTATGTGTTTTGCCCTTTTCACTTAAAAGTGTATCTCTGAGTTCAATATGTATCAGTGCACAAAGGTACTCCTTGTTACCATTTGTTTTTTGTTTTTTTGGTTTGGGGTTTGGGTTTTTTTCTTGTAATGACTACATGGCATTCAACCTTATAAACACATCATAAATTATTTAGTTGATCCACAAGTGATGAACATTTAGGCTAGTTCCAATCTTTACTGATAGAGAAAATGTTTCACTAAGTAACCTTGGGAGAAGGACCTGGCAATCCACTCCCAAAGCAATCCCGAAACAGTCAGCCATTGAAAACCCTATGAGGGTCGCTATGAGTCGGATACCGACTCGACGGCACCTAACAACAACAACAACAACAAGTAATCTTATACATAAACAATAATTGTGCACAAGTAAAGATACGATAAATTTCTGGAAGTAATTTGCTGGGTAGAGGCTAGGTACACACAGAGTGCTGAGATGCCACCAAAACACCTTCCTGGGAGCCAGGTCAACTTGATCTCTGCAGTATGTGTACCACTGCCCATCCTCATCAACACTATCTTGGACATGGGGGGAAGGGAAGGGAACAGCATCTCTGGAACATTCCCACAAACACTGCTCTCATGGTCAGTGAGAATGAGCCTCCGTGGGTGTAAAATTGTTGTAGCTATTTGTATTCCCTTTTGTGAGCTGTTTGTCCCTATCCTTTGGCCAGATTCCTATTAGGTTGTTTATTTTCCTTAATGATTTGTAGGAGCTCTTGATTTACTAGGGAAATCAATCTTTTGCTATGACTCAAATTGCAAATATTCTTGGTCCTCAGCGGGAAGGCTTCTTAAAGCTGATGAGCCTTGAGAGGAATAAGGTGCCTCTCCTCTGTGCTGGATGCCTACTGAATGCATTGATGAGTAGGTGATGAATAAATGCATGAATGAATGAATGAATGAATGAGTGAGTGAATAAGGCTCACCTTGCCTGGCTTCCCAGGTAGCCAAGTAGCCAAAATCAAAAGGTGCAGCCAAGCAAACTGAGATTCCCCAGGGCTCAGTACTGCCCACCTGCAATAACTTCCCCAGGTGGGCTCAGCAGACTCCTGGGGCCTCTTTTCCCTCTTTTGCCACATGGTCCTTCCTCCCTAGACAGGCCTTAGCATCAGCCAAAGCTCCACAGGGCAAGACAGTAGGGCTGCAGCTCCGTTACAGAATTCTGCTCTCTTGTCAGCCCCTCAGAAACAGAGAATTTTTTGCCTCATTCTCTTTGCACAAAATCTGTTTCTGAAGACTTTTATGATGGAGGAATGAGGAAAGGGGTAAAGTGAGACAGGAAGTGTGGCCAGGAGACTGGATCCCAAAATATCTAATCTCCCAGGGGAAAGCACTTGGGCATGAGGCCAAATGCCGGCTCCAGCACCTCCAGTCTCTGGTTTCTCAGATGACCTTGCTCCTTGGTGGCAGAGTGGCTTCTCCGTGTGTGTAGTGTGTCGGTGTCACAGATGACGAGGACCCAGCCTCTCCCTGCCTCTAGCCTCAGTGGCCTCCCTGTTCCCTGAGCTCCTGTCACACCAGTCTCCTCTGCTCAGCCCAGGCTCTGTCCAGTCTGCCTCCTCCTGGAACTGCTTGCTGTCAGCTACCATCAGGCTTCCCCATGTGCTGGGAAGAGAACTGGGCTGAGAGGCCCCTCAGCTCTGGGCCCCCTGGACATGGTGATGAGAGCCAGTGCTAACCGAGTGAGTCCTATGTGCCGGGCTATGGGCTGGCATGCCACACATGCTGGTTCCTACAAGGCTCCACTACCCCATGGAGGGGCAAGACCATTGTTCTCCCCATTTTACAGAAAAAATGGCCAAGGAACTACAGGAAAGACAGCCAGCTGCTAAGGTCGCAGCCATGATTCAAACGCAGGCAATCATGTCTCTCAGCTCAGCTATGGCTCCCACTGCCCAGCAGGCACGGCAGCTGAGAGGTGCATCACAGGAAGGCTCCTCAACCCAAGGCATAGGAGAGGCCTACCCTGAGGAGGCCTAGGCACGGCTCTGGGAGGAGGCTGGGAGAGAGGTGAGGACAAGAGCCTTCAAAGTAGGAGAAGTAAGCCCATTGTGGCTGGAGGACAGGAAGTAGTGGCAGATGGCATAGGAAGAGGTGGAGCCCAAGCAGGCGTGGGCAGGTGTGGACAGTTGTGGGCATGGACAGATGTAAGCAAGTGTGGCCAGGCCAGGCATAGGCAGGCATGGACAGGCATGGACAGGTGTGGGCATGGGAAGGCAGAGGCAGACATTAGCAGGCTAGGTACAGACAGGCATGGACTCCCATGAGCAGGTGTGGGCAGGCTGGGCATTAGCGGGCATTAATGGGCAGAGGCAGGTTTGGGCAGGTGCGAGCAGCCTGGGCACATGCCTCCCTGCCCATCTTCCTTAGGCAATTCCCCCTTGCCCAAGGTCTGCCTCTGTTCACCCTCTTCCTGAAGTCCTCAACTTTCAGGCTCCTCCATTCCCTGTGTCTCACATTCAGCATCTCTCCCTTCATTCATTCACTCACCAAACCTGCCCTGAGCCTTGCTGCGTGCCAGGTGCTGCCCTGGGACTAGGACCACTAATAAGGGGCATGAATAAATCACGCACCTTCTGAAGGGAAGAGCGGCTCCCAGGGCTGTACTAAAGTGGTGTGTGAGTGCAGAGGAGGGAGAGGGAGGTGGTGCGGGTCGGGAAGGTGCCTCTGAGACACTGGCGCCCCAGCGGGGCCTGAAAAGCCACCAACGATGGCACAAGGGTCACACCAGCAGAGCCCGCTCCCCTGTGGGTAGAGCAGACTGTTCTGGGGGCTCTAGGTCTGCCTGAGGGACAGCGTGAAGGACCATGAGCACCCAGGCAGGAGCAGGGCTCCTTCCTCAGTACCAGGAGCTGCTGATGGAGATGAAGGTGTGGGGTGGCCAGGTGAGCGTGCTGGAAAGACGCTCTCTCCTCAGATTCCTAACTCACCCCTGCCAGTTCTGTTTCTCTCCATAGCATTTAGCACCACCTGCGTACTTCACCTACTGCACTGAATGGCATGAAATGGCCATTTTCGTGTATCTAAGTGGTGATTCTCAAACTCACAGAGTGTGACCTCGTGTTTTATTTCTTGTTCATCCCTCCACCTCTTTTCCCACCTCCCATTAAAATTTGAGTTCCATGAAAATGAGGATTTCAGTCTGTTTTGCTCATTGCTAGATACCCAGCCTGGCATGGATAATAGCTCAAGTATTTTCTGAATGAAAGGATGAATGAATGAACTAAAGAATGAGCAGAAGGGGTCAGGGTTCCTGTTCAATTTCCTTCCTAAACACAGACACTCCCAGAGGACAGTGACCTTTAATCCAGCCGTAAAAAGCACCAGACCTGGCTCATGCTGCTCACTTTCTAGGTGACTCTGGGCAAGTAACTCACATTTTGCAAGCTCTGGTCTCTTCATCAGTTAGTAGGAGCTGGGGCAGATGCCACAAGTGTTTGTCGATAGGATATATGAGAAGACATGGGGAATGTTCCCATCACCCAGGCATGCAGCAGATACACCATAAGTTTAATTTCCTCCTCCTTCCATTCTGTATGGCCTACAGTCATACCACTGTGATATCTGATCTCGTCAGATCTCGGAAGCTAACCAGGGTCAGGCCTGGTTAATATTCAGAGGGGGGCCACCTGGGAATACCAGGAGCTGTAGGCTTGGGAGAAAGACCTGGCAGCCCACTCCCAAAAAAAATCAGATGTTGAAAACCTTATGAATAGCAAAGAAGCACTGACATTGTGCCGGACATGGTACAATGTCAAGGAGTATTTTGCCTGTTGTATGTAGGGTCTCTATGAGTCAGTCCTGATTTGACAGCACCTAACAATAATGCCTGCATTTGTACCACTATGGCATCCAATCCCATCAAATCCTGGAAGCTAAGCAGGGTCAGACCTGGTTAATACTTGGATGGGAGACCACCTGGGAATACCATGTGCTGTAGGCTTAGGAGAAGGACCTGGCAGCCCACCCCCTCCAAAAAAAACATGAACCATTGAAAATCCTATGAACAGCAGAGCAGTACTAATAATACTGTTTCACCTGCTGTACGTAGGGTTGCTATGAGTCAGACACCTAACAACAACAACAAGCATTCTGCATATGCATGGCCTTCTTTTGCCCTGTCCAAACATAAAAACTCACAGCATCAAGGATTTTTGTTGTTTTGTTTTATTGTGAACATTGGTGTAGTTTGAGTTTGAGAAGAGAGAGAATGTGTCCAGGCCAGTGGAGCTGAGCTGCAGTGAGAAGCAGGGACACTGAGTAAGGGGCCTTTGGTCCTACCTGCCTCAGCCCCTCCTGGCTCAGTGGCTCTGAGAAGGTCCCTCAGCCTCTCTTCTTCCCCAGCACTAAGAGGGAAGTGAACCTGCCCCTTTCTAGGTTCTTCCAGTGTATCTGCTTTAGGAAAACGTCCCTGGGAAAGCCCCAGACCTGAGCCTCCATTTCAGCCTGGGGGTGGAGGGCAGTGTGCACACTCAGAGGAAGACGAGCTGATGAGAGGCAGGACTTGGCATTCTGTCATGTCCCCGCAGTCAGCTCCCTTACAGCCCTCTCATCCTTTGTGGTCTGGGGTGGCAGCAGGGACTGGCCTTCAGGAGCCTGAGGGCTGCTAGGCTCCCTTAAGAACAACTGCCAAATGTTCAGAGTGGCCTCCATCATGGTGGCATCTCTGTCCCCACATGTCCTGTCAGTCCCTGTCACTGAAACTGCTTTTGATTCTATGTTTTGACATGGCCATGTGGATATAGAGTTATTCTGACTCGACCTAAAAACTAAACATTGGGTTTTCCTAGTCACCGAGAAAGGGGAGGAGCAACCTCACTAATCCCTTCCTCACCTGGCCCACAGCTGTCTCCAGGTCCCCCTCTTGAAGTGGGAATGAGAAAGGGGTGAGAATTGAATCAAGGGATGAGATAAGAAAAGGAGGGACTATTCAAGATGGTTGAGAATTGCAGGGGGTAGGAACTTCTGTTGGGCACATTACCAAGAAATAAGGTTCAATGGTTTTCATTTCATTTTGACTTGGGGCCTTGGATATAGCCAGACCAAAATCCCTCCCTTATCGAAACACCTTTCTCTGTGTCTCTGGGAGACTGAAAACGAAGCTGTAGCCTCGTAACCCAGGCAGAAAGTCAAGAGGCCTCTTACTAATGCTAAAGGGTGAATTTAGTGTTACTCCCATTTGACAGATTAGAAAGTTAAGGCTCAGAGAGTGGAAGCCATCTGCCCAGGATAGGAGACTTTGCAAGATCCAAACTCAAGTGCTCAGACTCCTGATCCAGGAAATTTGGATAACTCCAGTCAGGGCACCTTCTGGGGTCCTGGAGCAGGGATTGCAGTGGCCTGGGGAAAGGGTAGAGGAATTGAAATCAGTAGGGAAGAATGAAGAGCCAGGGAGAGTGAAGGAGGAAACCTCTTCATATATATTGTTGTTTTCAGGTGTCATCCAGTGGATTCTGACTCATAGTGACCCTATGTACAGCAGAACAAAAGATACACTGTGTCTGACCATGTTTCTCTGCCATCCATAGGGTTGTCAATGGGTGATTGTTTCAGAAGTGGGGCTGCCAGGTCCTCACATTTTTGAGGTGCTGGGGATCGAACCCAGGGCCTCAGAGTGTACTAAGCAAGCACTCTACCAACTGAGGTGAATCCCAGCCTCATATGACAAATGTCATATATGATATATGACAAAAGTGTCCAAATCACCTACTTCAGCAGGAAGGGCCCTTGGTGACAGAGGACAGCCCCCTATCTGACCAGGTTATCATGCCCTGGTGGCCACAGAAGCTACGGGAGGACCAGAAATCCACCTAAGTCCTGTGTATGAAACTGCCGGCCCATGGAGCCAGAGATTGTCAAGGTACCATGCGCCTCTGTCCATCAGGTAGATTTATTAGGAGCAGCAGAAGAAGCCCACCTGAGCCAGGCTCAGTGGCCCCCATCAATCCCATTGGGGAGGCGAGCGGGAGACAGAATATATGTAAGGTCATTTGGAGATGGAAAAAAATCATTCACAGCACTCCTAAAATAGCCGATCTCCGCTTTGCAGCAATTGCCACCTTCTTGGCCCTAAATCAAATTCTGCTGCGAGAAGCAAACTCAATCTTCTCTCTCCCAAGTTTTGCGTTTTATGAGATAGGCAATAAATTGGGGCGTGTTCAGAGAAAAGGCACCAAAGGTCACTAGACTAAGGACATGCCCACACAGCCCAGAGGGGACAGGGAGGAGAAGCAATGAGAGGTGGAGGGACAGCACTGAGGTTTAGATGGGGCCGGTGGTGACCAAAGTGTTGACATGGCCCAGCTGCCCTGTGTCAGTACCAAATGAATGAGTGCACCAGCACATGTGCAAGCCAAGGCGCACTCCGGATTTTATGAATCCTTCACTCCAGTTGGAGAGGACACACCCAGTTGCCATGTTCTGTATAAACAACACAAGCCATCTTGCCACCGGGTACTGTCCATAATCATCACAGCCAGGAGACAACAGACCTCTCCAGGGTGTCAGACAAGCTCTGTGGGACAGGAGATATTTAAACGCCTGCTCCCCCTAGATGTGTTTCTCTGGGCTCCACCTCTGGAGTTTCTCTCTATTCCCTGCAGCAGGGTCTCAACCTGCGTACTGCAGACATTTAGGGCTTGGGGATTCTCCATTGACAGCCTGTCCTGTATGTGGTAGGATCTTTATGAACTACATGCCAGTAGTTCCCACCAGTCATGACAGTCAAAAGTGTCTTGAGACTTTTCTAAACAGCCCCTGGAGACAAAAGTGCCCCCATGAGAACCACTGCATACATGCCTGGCAGCAGCCTCCACTGTCTAAGAATGGCCCACCCCCTCTCCAGCCCCAGGCCTCTCTGCTAAGCTTCCAGCTTGTCCCATAGGGCCATCTGCCCACCTGACATAGTTTTTTAGATGGCTCCTCAAAGGCGGCAAGCCTTTAACTGGAGACATGGTCTCTCTCTCTCTCTCTCTCTCTCTCTCTCTCTCTCTCTCTCTCTCACACACACACACACACACACACACACACACACACACACACAGGACTTCATGTCTAAACACGTAAGAGCTCTTTTCTCTGCATGCAGCACAATGTCTTTGGCAAAGGATCTCACCTCCATCATTGCTTGCCTGTGTAATCCAAAGCACAATACACGCAGAAATCTCACCGGGAAAATGATAATAACAATAATAACCATCTCCTAGGGCCATAGTGGGAACAAAGTGATATTACACAGGAAAAGGCATCTGCAGGCTCATTTGTCTGCCATGTGATGAAAGTTCAATAGATGCTTATATAAAAATCTTAAAAAGTCATACACACAAAGGCACTAAAGCATGGCCTGATGACGTAAAGCAAGTGAAATGCTTCATTTCAGCACAAGAGATGTCACTGGCTGACATATAGGTAGTTTAGTAAAAGGATCGATGAACAGATGAATGGGTAATTAGAGGTGCCCCTGATGCCCAATAAGGGATGGCATTTGTCAGCAAGTGCCAGCCACATGCTGAGCCCACCCTGCTCTCCTTGGCGTCCCTGATGCCGTCCACCCCAGGTGGGCCTGTGCCTGGCAGATGCTCCATAAAGTCCTGTAGGCCAAACATCAACAGAGAATAGAAACTTCTCTCCTGTCTACCTGAGAAGGACAAAGGAGAAAGCGGGGGAGGGTGGGGGGTTTGTTTAAGACCCCAATAAGAATTGACCTCAAAAGCTCCAAACTCCAGGAAATCACAGCCATTTGGCCAACAGGGGTGTTAAACCAGCAAAATTTCAGGGCTTGGGGTCACCTCGCCTTGTGGCAGTTTTAATTCGCATGTTTTACCAACTCCAAGGAGCAAAGTGGGTGGAATGGAATCCAGATTATATAAAAGCCCATTCTGAGGCTGCTTCCAGCTCCTTTCATAAACCAAGAATTGTGGCATAGCTAACATTGTCCTAAGTGGATATTCTCTGCTAAGAATGGCACCCCACGTAGGGCAATCCAGCCCTACTTAAGGGCACAGCCTAGCAGGAGCATTTACTATAAGAGAATTTGCTGGCTGTGTGCCTGTTGGAACGAGATTTAGCCACTGTGGGTTCAAGGCTACCAATGGCCTCTCCTTTGCTGAGTAACTATAAGCAAGTCCTAGCCCCACTCTGGGGGGCAGTGAGCCACCTCAGCTTTAATATGAGGGGTTGGCCTAGCTAACTTCAAAATCTTTTCCAGCAGTAACATCCTGTTAGGTCTAATCATCAGCCTGAGGGTTAGGGTTAGTTCCAGGAGGTGGAGTGTGTGTGTGTTTGCAGTGTCCTTTAACTGGACTTGTATGTCTCGCATCAGACACCAGCAATACATACAGACAGTCGACACTTCATTTCTAGCATCCCCTGCCTTCAAACTAGATCCATGCTCCAGGAAAAGCATGGCATCTGTACCATGCATAAATATGCCTGGTGAGCTTTGGAGCCCCTGAGGTATGCTAAATGTGGGCATATCATTGTGTGACAAACATTGTATATGGTTTTGTTTCCCAAAAATCATGTGCCTCATTTGCCCAGGAAATCTGATGTGCCATTTAATAAACAAGGCTATGAAATGATCTTTTTTTTCTTCCCCAAATAATTATTTTCTGACTGCTACATGTGCAGATCAGGAGAAAATCAAATTTGATACAGCCAAAAGAAAAGTCAAGTTAAATACACAGTAGTGTTGCCACTAGAATTATAAGGAAGCCCTTCTGGTCTTTGGTTCTGTGTAAATAACAGAATAATTTGAAAATCCATTGTTCTCCCTTATCACTATTTGGGGCTTTGTTAAATATATATTTTAAGAGAGGCTATTGCACAAGCATTCTAAATATTCTCCTGTCTCTCTCATTCCCTCTCTTGACTTGAATCTGTATTCAATTCACCTCCATAGTAACTGACCTATAAATAAATAAAATGGTATCATTCCCTTTCAGAAGTATCCCCTGTGACCCCTATCAGGTTTAAGTTCAAATCCATTCCAAAGAACCTTCCAAGCTGTCCCTTCTTCACTGCCCCTCTCACCTGCACCTTGGCTTTCAGCCCATGCTCTTCCCACCTAGAGTCTCCTGGACCCTCTTATTGGCCCCAAGAATTGACCTGGGCTCTTTTCATTGCACCCAAGCCTTTGTGCTGTTCCACTGCCATGGTGTTCCTGACCCTTTATTTCCCAGGAAACTTCAGGCTCAACCATTTATTTTGGGGGCGCTTTCCGCAATGTCCTTATTTACCCGGTCAGCAAATGTCTGTGGTGGGTCCCCAGTCCCAGGTGTCAGCCTCATAGATGTCAATAGTATGGGAGACACACTGAGAGGTTGGAACATAAAACATGGAAACATAAACCAAGGAAACAAAACCAAAGTCCCTTGAGCGGCCAACCCTCAGTGCAGTGCCTGGCACCAGGCAAGGGCAGGCGGTCCCAGGCACTGCTGGAATGACCAGGCTCCAGAGGTGGGTGAGTAATGCACTGGGACACTGTCATAGACCCTCCCAGGAGCCAGAGAGAGCAATTGCAGGTGGGGTCCTCTGTGGTGCCACCAGGAATGCCACCCCAACCCGGGCAACTGGTCTGGCTGCTGCTGCTGCCAAGGTGTGGGGAGGACGGTCTGTTGGGCCAGGGGAGGCAGAGAGAGCACGACTACAGGTGCCTGAGGAAGCCGCTGAGCCCCACCCTCGGGGACCAGAGGGCATTGCTATGGGGCTCGAAGTGGGGAGCAAATAGGCCAGTCCATCCTATCCTAAGGAACCAGCAAAGGCATGGCAGCCCTGGGAGCAGAGGCTCCTCTCCCTGCTTCACCTTTGCACACAAGTAGCCCCAGGAGTCACTGGCATCCTTGGAGCACTCAGTCTGCACCTGCTGAATGGTGGAGTCAGTTAGTAAATAAGTGAGCAAATGAGCCAGGGACCCGGGTGCAGGAAGGCTCAGAATGTCAGGATACCAGCACTTTGTTTTCAGTGCCTCCCTCAGTTTCCCCTTAAAAAGAGGTTTGTTATTCAAGGACAACAGGTGAAAAGGCAAAGTGGGGCCACCCAAAGGCACAAACTAGGACTCATCTCATTTTTTCTCCTCCAGGCTATATGAAGAAAAAGAGAGCTTTTCAGGCTCCTTTAACCTCGGGAGTGGGGCCCTAGGGTGACATCCCAGAGGTATTCCATGAAGGAGTAGTATGTGAATTTGACAGAGACCTTCCTTGCTAAGGTTGAGAGCATGACCAATCTTCCCACCCACCCTCTCCTTCATGCCATGATTATCTCCCCTGCCCCCTAGCAACTGTCTAACATGTATCTCAGTTCACAAAATGTTTCCTCTGTAGGAAAATCCCCTTGTTCAAGAAAGAGATGGTGGTAAAATGCAACCACAACCTAAGCCCCCTCCTGGACTCTCTAAGGACTCCCAGAAAGTCCCTTGACCTACGCTGGTCTATCTCATTCCTCTTTCCCACCTGAGCAGCTTGAGGAAGTCCCACAGGGGAGTGCACACCCACCAGGCAAAGGATGGGTTCCCACCCCTCAACAAGAGTCCACGCAGAGCAGAGGTCAGGGTTGCAGACCAACCCAGATTCCTGGCCTCAAGAGAGACGCAGCCCCTTCCTTCATGCAGGGCAGAGAGCCCCACAGCAGCCATAGGCTGTAAAGGAAGTCCATGGCACAGGGAAAAAAGGATGGAGAAGGCAGCCAGCCATGCTGAGGAGGACTGGGACCCTGGCTGAGGGGTCCCACTGAGTTCAGCAGGCCCTCATAGTCCATGGAAGCCACCAGAACAGAGCATGTGTGCGGCACCCAGGATCAAGCCGGCTGTGGAGGAAGAGCTAGGGAGGGACCTGGAAAGCCAGACTTGCCCAGAGAGAGCGCCCAGCATTGTCAAGGGACTCAATTGTGTCTTTGGAGAGAGATCTGGAAGCAACCCTTCAGGGCCTTGACTTCTGCCAGGAAAAACTTGTGTACATTGAGCAAAACAAGCAATGCAGGGAAAAGAACATTAGCTTTGGATACAGATAGTCTGGAGTTGTCTACAGCCGTACCACCCTGGTGTCCTATCTCCTGAGATCTCCGAAGCCAAGCAGGGTCAGGCCTGGTTAGTACTTGGACGGGAGACTGCCTGGGAATACTCGGTGCTATAGACTTGGGAGAAGGACCTGGCAACCCACTCCCAAAACAATCAGCCATGGAAAACCCTATGAATAGCAGAGAAGAACTGACATAGTGCCAGGCATCAGTGTCGAGTAGTATTTCTTTCTATTGTACATAGGGTCACCATGAGTTGGACCTGACTCAACGGCACCTAACAACAATATGTCAGAGGTTGGAGCACCTTTGGCATCATCCTAGGCTTATAACTGTGTAGGTGTGATGAGTTTGGTCCAAAACCCCATTAAGTCTAACAAGACGCCCCTGGCTGGATGGAGGTTTATAAATGATGGTAGAATGCAGGGTATCTTCTATCTCTCTGAACCTTGCTCCCCTCTCCCATATATCCCTCACTTTGGAATATTTGTAGTGTGCTTGGGACAAGAGGGAGGCTCCACAAATTGTTTCATGATTAATTATCCTTCATGGATAAAAAAAGGTATCAATAGAAATCAAACTGTGAGAAGGAATTAGTAACTGGTGGAACATCTAGACCAGAATTCTGTGGCTTTTTAGCACTTTGCTTTCCAGAACTTCCTCATGTCAATAATTTTTTCTGGTGAGTCCAGGCTGTCTACCGTCACTATTGCAATTGCCTCCAATGGAGGATTTAGTCATTGACTAGAGTCATAGCAGGTCAGAGGTAGGCCAAACAAGGGTCAGATGCCTGTCTCCTAGACCTGAACCTGCCCAAGCTTTGCCCGTGGCTTCCCTGGGCAGGCAAGGATGGAACGCTGCTGAGCACATGCATCTGGGTGGGGGCGACTGTGTGCAGAGCTGAAAAGCACACACCATCTCGGCCATGGCTGAGGTCACTTCCCATTTCTAAGACAATGAGGTAGCCCCAGGAGACTCCAGGCCCCCCTAGATAATGATGGCTCATTTCCCACCATTGGGGTGGGAGTTGGGGGGCAGAACCAACCTCTAGAGTGCATCTGGAATAAGGTAGAGAGGGGTAGCATGGCTCATCCAGGCAAGTTGGATTCATCTGTGCTCATCCAGGACCTGGAGCACTAAGAAGGGAAATGGAGGCAGGCTCCCCACCACACAACTTAAGTCAAATCAGAGAGCCCTGCCCTGCAGATTCTGACCTAAAGGCTGCTCAGCCAGTTCCAAACCTGCTGCTGGCAGCTGATGCTCCTGGTGCCTTCCTGCCCTCTGGGTCCAGAGAGGACCATAAGTTCTCCAGGGACTGGCTGGGTTCAAGGGTCAAATGGCGTTGGTGCCTTTTGACATTGTACTCTGATTCCTCAGGCTGTAACTGTGGTAGTGCTCTGGCTGAAGGGCCTGCTCTGCTCCTCTTAGCAACTGCCTGTGACTCTCCAGTTACCTTAAATGAAAAGATACAAAGAAATGACTTTGGTCTTAAAACTGACCTCAGCACCTGATGTCACCAACCTGGCCATCCTTCAACAATCCCACCAAGCACTTAAGCCAGGACCCTGAGCCAGTAAGGACTTCTCTGAAAAGAGACTGTCCCCAGGGTTCCCTTTGCCTCTCCATGTCACTTCCCCTGCTCTGAATCAGAGTCCCATTCCCTTTCACTGGGCCTGTCCAGTCAACCACTTCGTAATGACTGTGCCTCCTCCACTCTCCTTTTGCTCTCTCCTTTCCTCTCCACTCCCACATGACCACCTCAGCTCTGCTTCAAGCCCTCTAGTGGCCCCCATTCCTTTTGGAATGGTGCCCAGCTCCTCAGCACCCTCTCCAAAAGCCATCCCCATGGGATCTCAGTTCATCTTCTGCCCCATTCCATCTCCCCCGACAGGCGCCACCAGCTTCATCAGGCACCAGCCCCAGTAGGCCACTGCCATGCTACCACTGAGCCCAACCTTTTCTCCTTCAGCCAAGTGCTCCACCATCTGGTAGGCCCCTCCCTCATTGTCTCTGTCCATCAAAATCTACCTCTTCCTTCAGCACTTAATTCAAGTTCCTTTATGACCTTGACCCTGCTGAGTAGAAGCATGCCTTCCCCAAGGTTTTCGCCCCCAAATAATGGCACCCAGGAACGCTGCGTTGCCCAGTGGGTGTGTGGCGCACCTTGGCTGCGCTTTCCCTAGAGGGAGTGTCCCAGGGATGATAACCAGGTTTGGCTCACCCTGGGCCCCCTTGGACGTCTGGCCCATTGGAGATGCTGGATGGATATTTCTGGAATGTATTTGTTGTTGAGAGAGACTCATTCCTCTGTGAAGAGAATCAACATTTGGGTCCCAGAAGAACTGTGCAATTGTTTTGAAAAGGAGGAGTGGAAATTACTGACCTTCAAAGCAAATCTGAGCTAAGGGTGTGCCTGAAACAAAACATAGAAAAGGAGGGGAGCTGGGAGGGGACAGGAAGACCTTCCAGCTTTGGGGTTGTATCCAGGAGAATCTCTTGGAGCCAGGAGAAGGTGGGTTCAGGGAGGCCTAGAGAGGAATAGTGTCCCCTTCACCCTTCCTGGTCTCCCAGGCTGCCATTGCATCCTCAATCATGTCTCTCAGGTGGGTCTGTGGCTGACTTCCTCCCAAGCAGGTTCCCCTGTGCAGGGAGCCCTGGGGAGGCAGGACGTGAGCAGGGCTCCAGCCAGGCCAGCGAAATGGTGCACATTGATCCGGCAACAGGGGGAGGGCGGGCGGGCCTGCTGCGCTCAGCAGGTATCGTCTGCTCTCCTGCTGACCAGCCACACTGCCTGTGCAGCCTTGGGAGGGTCTGTTTGCAATTACAGCTTGTTTTGATTATTAGATCAGAATATTCATCTCCATGGGATTATGATAAAAGGCCAGAACTAGCCGGTGTTTCTCATTCCACACTAAGTCTCCTTCTCTTTGTGTGTCTGTGAGTATGTCTGTGTGTGTGTGTGTGTGTGTGTGTGTGTGTGTGTGTGTGTGTGCGCGCGCTCGCACACATGAATGTATATTTTTTTGCCTTTTCCTTGCTTAATCAATTTATTCAGTTCTTGGCTCCAGGAGGATGGTGGCTGCAAGAGGCAACCCCCAGAGGCTGTGCAAGCAAGTGGTGACCTTGTGCCGAGGGAGTGGGAGGCCTTGGCGGCTCCTTGGAGCCTCACCCGGGGAGGAGGCCACAGTGGGCGGGCTTTTGACTCATCCACAAGGAAGCTGGCTGCCGAAAGCAGAGGACAGATGAAGAGGGGAGGGTTGGGGAGACCTGGAAGCCCATGCCTGAGTGGAAACTTGGAAGGCAACTGTCAAGCCCCACCCCCCTCCCACCTACAGCCCCACCACATAGTCAGGCAATTTCTTCTCCCACCCCTAAGGGGCAGAGAGAGATCACTATGTGCTGGAGACCCTCAAGGGCTCACTCACCCACATTCCCATTCACATTCCTGTCACAGCAGCTCTTGGAGAGGCACCGTGTTGTTGATGGGATGATCATTTTGCACACCTAGGACAAACTGAGGCTCAGGAAGGCAGGGCCCCCAAGCCAAGAGGGGCTGGCATTGGAGGCAAGGAGAGAGGTCCTTGAAAGTCCAGCCTTGCTGGTGGGGCAATGACCTGGTCCAAGGAGTGGTGACCCTGGTTTAGGTGGCATGGTACAGACATTACCATTTTTTGTCCAGATGAGGTCTTTGGGATTGAAAGTAGAGCATTTTGTGTTTGCACCTGCCAGGGGTACCACCCGGACCTTCCCTGGCAGACAAGGGATGCTTCCTTCCTGCCATCCAGGCCTCAAGCACCAGGTCCCCCAGCCAGCGTCAGGGGGAAGCCCAAAGTCATTGCTGACATGGAGCAGCTCTGAGGACAAGGTACAGGTCACCTTCTTGCTAGATTAGGCCTTCTTTCTGGATGCACATTGCTCTGATCCCTTGCCCCAAGCATCACCTGGATGCTCCTGGGAGACCATAGCAGCCCTTTGCATGTCTGGTTATACTTGACACCTGCCCAGCCCCACAGCATGCATGAGCAGATGCAATAGGGGCCTGCCATTAGAGACAGACAGCAACAAGAGAGATGCAGGCCAGAACTTAGCTTGCTCTCTGACACAAGGTCCTCTAGCCCAGCCTCCCAGGGCCTTGGGTTTGTTCTCTTGTTGGAGAGAAATATTCAGCCCCCATTTTTCCTTTCCCCTTTGAGGGTCTAGGTCTCAGTTTTCTTGCCCCCGAGTTCTCTGGTTGACCAAACTCACCTCTGGCTAACCCAGGCTTAGGTCTATCCTATGCTGGTTTCTACCCCACGCTGGGCTAAATTCCATCCCAAGCTGAAGACAAGCAGATACACTCAAACCCAACTCCCCATCTCTCCCAGAGCTCCCAGTCCTCCTCTGGGATTCCTGATGTTAGCCAAAGCCACCATCAGGTATCCAGACCCCAAGATGAGCCCTGCAGGTCCAGAACCCCAGCTACACCCCAGCGATTTACCCACTTCTACTAGGCCCTGTGGAATCCGATCCCGTCAGATCTCGGAAGCTAAGCAGGCTTGGGCCTGGTTAGTACCTGGATGGGAGACTGCCTGGGAACACCAGAAGCTGTAGGCTTGGGAGAAGGACCTGGCAACCCCCTCCCAAAAATCAGTCTGCCATTGAAAACCCTATGCACAGCAGAGAAGCACTGACAATAGTGTTTCCCCTGTTGTACAGAGGGTCACTATGAGTCGGATACCTACTCGACGGCACCTAACAACAACAACAACAACAACAACCCATTTCCCCATGAGAATAAACACACCACAACTAGGGATCACACATGATACTCTTTGCCACCTCCCTTCCCTCCGCAGTGCCTCGCTCGGGGCTGGCCCTTGCTCTGCTCTTTGTCCTTGTTTGCTGAAGCCAAAGGCTGGATGAAGTGACTTTCACGAAGCCAGCAGAGGCCCAATCAGGAAATTTGGCCATGTTCTCTTCCAGTTGTTCCAAAAGATTGGACTGATTTCATAGGAATGCTTCCTAACGTGTGAACAATTATTATTGTTTTAAATTAGCGAGAATAGAACTCCACCATCTTTTCCCCCCGAAGCTGCTTCCAGAGAGGCCACGTTGTAAATTCATAGCACCCGAGAGGAGCTAGACAAACAGCTGAAGGAGCCTCAAGAAACTGCAGCAACTAAAAACATCTCCGATCCATATTTTTCCCTTAAGGGAAGGGGAGGGAGCTAAAGAGCAGGGAGAAATTTTTTTTTTTCCGCTTTTCATTTTAAAAGAGAATCTTATGACTCTTTCCTGCCACTCCTTCTAGCTGCAGGAGAGACGCCTGAGGTCGAGCATGTTCTGCCGGCTGAAAGAGGGAAACAGGAAGTAAATTTAACTAAGGGAGGCTGCTGGAGGGTTGCAGGGCGGAGGCAGGCAGCCCGGTGCAGTTGGGCGCCTCCTGTCTGCCCCATCCCTGCCCCTGTGGCCTCAGCACACTCCCTGTGCTGTTCCTACCTACAAGACAGGGTGCTGGGGCCAGGTGAGCCCCACCCCCGCCCACCCTCTCTGTGGGCCTGGTCAGGCCCATCCCCACTCTGGGTTGCCATCTCCCCACCTCCCTCCAGTCTTGGCTGGGAGGTTCTCAGAGAATGGCCCCTCTGTTCATGGGATCATGTTATTTAGTCTCCCTCCCCCAACCTCCCCGCCAAACTCTTAGTGCTCATTGGAAGGGACAGAGCAAGGCCTGAGAAGAGCCCCCCAGCCAAGCTGCCGTCATCATCACTGTGAGCAGGTTGTTTACTTAACGTACTCCAGGACCCCATGGTCCACATAGCAAGTGGGTGGTGCTAAGGGGCAGCCCGATCCCGAAATGTTGTGGTTCACTGCCAGGGCCCCTCTCATAGAGCACTTCTCGGGGTGACCAAGTCCCACCAATCATTCATTTATCCATCAGATTCTTCCCAAATTTCAGGGCCCCACCAGGTCTCAGTGCAGCAGACGTGAACAAGGCCTACTCTGTGCGTGAGGAACAAGGGGCAGACACAGGCACAGACACAGGACCAGGCCACACAAAGGCAGCGTGGTGGCAAATGCTAGTGTGTGGCAGTTTCAAGGTGTAGGCAGGGAGACATGGTTCCTAAGTGAGTGGGACAGAGAACCTGGGCATGCAGCCATCTGACCTGAGGCCCTGCAAGCTCCCACCGGGAGCTTGTCAGAGGGGACATCAGGAACGAGGAGACAGGAGGCATGGTGAGCCTTTCCCCGCCATGTGCACGGGTGGATCTTTCTTCTGTAGGCCGTGAGGAACCCCCGGAGGGGTTTAAGTAGAGGAGTCCAGCCGTGTGATGTTGGGCAAGACTATAAACCAGAGAAGCCTCACTCTCTTTGCATATGAAATAGGAATAGGCTGAGCATGTACCTCTCTTAGAGTGAGTAATGCAAAGATCCTGTGGCAAAAGGGACTTCCGTGTGCCATGGACCACCCTCCCCAACTTCCCACCTCCAAGAGTCACAGAGTACGGTGAGTGCACTGACTCCTATGGACACATGACGCACCCCTTTGCCCCGCTCCAGCCTCCGCAGCCACTCCTAGTAATGTTTTCCCCTACAGATGCTCCTAGCTCAGGGACCAGTCTCAGCGCTGCTACACCCCTACCCACGGCCCCACCACACCCTTCCTCACTGGCAGTGGCACTGGAAACTCTGCCTCTGGCTGGGGTGGTGGGCTGCACATGCGTTTGCCTAAGCAGGCCTGGCTTGTTTGTGGCTTCATCGATGAGTTTCTTTGGGATGGGAGGTAGAAGCAAAACTCCCGGAGCAGATGGTCTGGGTTGGGGGCAGAAGAAACCTCAGGACCAGTGCTTGTGGGGAAAATGGGATGGGACAGGAAAAGAAAGCCCCTGTGGAGGCCCCCACAGCCCTCCTACAAGGGGAGAAAGGCAGAGCCTGTCAGCCCCTGGCCCCTCCTCTGTGTCACATCCCCTGGAGGCTCAGGAGCAAGGCTGGCAGAGCCCTTCAGCGGATGTGCCCCTGGGAAGGAGCCCAGCTGCCCCTATCGTCCCCTCTCTGTCACCTGGCTCCAAACTTCTGGCATCAGCTTCCCAGGCCCTCCTGAACTGCTTGACCCCATCACACCTACCCTTCCATTGTCCCAAAGGCCACAGGTGCAGACATGCTATGTAGCAGAATGTTCCTGAACATTGGGAAGTAATGAGACCCCATGGCAGCACAGGGCAGAACAGGAAACAAGTGAAGATGGGTGATAGGAGGTAGCAGGCTCCGTCAGGAGTGGCCTGTGGCCTGCCCCTCTCTCCCCTTCTTCCCTTCCTTGGAATCCTCCTTCCTCTTCAGCTTCAGCAGAGAGGGCAGGAGGGAGGGAGGAAGAGAGGGGAGGAGGGAGGGGATCCTCAGAGCCCATTACCGGTGTGTTTTATTTCACCAAATCTTCCCCTAGAAATATGACAAGTAAATATTATTTCCATCGTCCAGGTAGGAGCTTGAGGCTCCGAGAGAGAAAATGAGATGCTCGAAGGTCCAGACAGAGAAAGTGTTGGTGTCAGCTCTTTCCCCCACCACCTACTCATTCCTTCCATGGACACCAATTGCCCTGCCCAGAGAAAGGGCTCCTTAACCCACATTCCAGTCACTTCAAAGCAGGAGCAGAAGCCTGAGCATTGAGGAGCCCCAAAGGTGGCCAGCAGGATCCGTGGCCCTGGTCTGAACCTCCCCTCTTGGCCTCTGCTGGCCATGACATCTCAAGAGCAGCCAGCCGTGTGCCCAGCAAGCTCGGGGACTTTAACAAATGTATATGAGACCTTTTCAGACCCAGCTAATGATCCTGATCTGGACCTGAAAAAGCAGTCACTTGTGCCACATTCCAGCTTTAAGGAGCGTTTTATTACTACACGCCACTCCACCAATTAATGAGAGAAGCCCTGGCCGGTTCATCAGCAGGGCCAGCGCCTGCCTGGGGAGGCTGGAGCAAAGGCCTTTGTCTAATGGGGGCTGATTCACTGCCCCACCTGCCCGCCCTGCTGCCCCCACATGCCCACCACCCTCAAGCTGTCAGCCCACCAGCTGTCACCCTAAAAGATCCCACCTTGAGGCTGCCACAGACCCAATACCCAGGCATGGAACCTGAGTCAGACAGACCCAGCTGTCTCCTCCCTGAGGAGGTGGGGTGAGGTTCTTCCACGTCCTGAGGCCAGGGGAGTTATGAGAAACCCAGATGCCTAGGCACCAGCCCTGAGTCTGGATTGTACACAGTTGCCCAGCTGGTCTGTAGGCATATCTTTAGGAAGCCACGGGTCCTGAGACATGAGCCTAGGAAGCCTGCATGCATGCCAATCCTGGCTCTGCCCAGCCATGTGACCTTAGGTACATCTCTGGTTTTACTCATTGTCCCCATCTGTAAAATGGGCATATCATTTCTACATCCAAGTGGTTTTTGTGACTAAAACATCATTCATTTGAGCAAAGCATCTCTGTTACTAGAAGCGTGGCATTTAGAGCAAGAGACCAAGGTCCAGCTAGAAAACAGGCGACAGAACTAGAGGATGGTTGCTCAGCAGTATGGGTGGATGAAATGCTGCTGAACTGTGCACCAAAAATTTTTTTTTTAATTTCACATTAATTTAATCTCAATACAAAAAAAAAAAAAAACCAGAAATGCCCATCATAAACATGGCATGTTCATTTACCTCTGAGCCTTGCCCAGGCTCTTCTGCCTCGGTAGCTGCTACCCACATTTCGGGGTTCTTCTTGGAAATCATTTCCTCAGGGCTTTTTACCTGATCCCCCATGGAGGCACCCAAGGTATGGTGTCCTCCCAGGAGGAGACAGCACCACAGCGCTCAGAGTCCACTTGTCAACACTCTCATGAATTAATGGGCTGGCTGAGGACAGGCCCCAGCTAGGCACATAGTAGGTGCTCAATGTTTACTCATGGAATGGAAGATTTAACTTTAACCCAGCCCCAGATTTTGAGTCAGAGCTAGTGCAAACCTGTCCCAGGCATGCAGTTGCTCAGCTGGTAGAGGCGCTGGGGGCCAGCCTCATCCCCCCTGGAATAGGCCCCGGCGTTCCTCTCCCCTATCAGCGGCTCCTCTGGGCGTGAAGCCCAGCTCAGCCACTGAGCCTCTCTCCCCACCAGCCATCAGCTAATCTGGCCACAGCCAGTGTGCCAGAGCCTCTGTCTGCCCTTCCTGTTTCCCCAGGACACCACTGTTTGTGCTGTTTGCGTTGTCAAGGACTTATCACAAACAGGCAGACAAAGGTCTGGTCCTAGGAAACCTTTTCCTCAGAACCTCCTAACAGGGCCTCAGTCATTGGATCTTTGGCTTCCGGACTTCCTGCTGGAAACTGCTCACAAGCAGGGCCTCAGTTTCCCCACCCCTAATAAACAGGTGAACAACCACTTACTGATTGACCACCACTATAGTTGAAACAGCTAATGGAGTCGGGGTGGGGTAACTTCTGACCCTCTGAGTCTGAATCTCAACTCTGCTCCTCACTGTGTGGCCCCGAGATGGTGACTTCGCCCACACAGGGTTTTCTTCCTCCTTATAACGGGGGATATGAGCCTGCGCTCACTTCCCAGATCTGCCGTACTTGGCAGTACTTAGCCCAGAGCACTGTGAGCACTTAGGAATGTGAGCTCAGATTTTTAGATTTTGGGGTGACCGTCAGCCCCTGACCAACACTGGTCACCAGGACAGCCAGAATACACAGAGAACCCAGGGGAAAGGCCCAGGCTTGGGTTCCGGCCCTGGCCTCTTTTGGCCACTTTGACCTTGAATGCATCACAAAAGCAGAAAAGGGCATTTACAGGGGAGGAAAGAGATCCAGGGAAGGCAACCCTGCCCTCGTCCACCCAGTGGTATAGGGGCAGCCCGGAGGTGATGAGGACCAGCCAGGCCTGGGGCAAGAATGCGGTCCTGGTTCTGCCTGTGTGGTCTTGGGCCCGTCGCTGCCCTAGCTGGCCCTCTGTCTCCCCACCTGTAAAATGGACTCAATCCCTGCCCCGCTCACCCCTCAGGAGGCTCACAGTGAACGTGCGGGAGGGGCTGCAAGAGGGCCTGTCAGACAGGGCAGGGCAAGGCCCCTGTCCATTAGCAGGTGTCACCCTCACCCCTAAGACAGATATCCAGAATACACAGCCGTGACTTCTCCTGGGACCCCGACATGAGTCGCCTGATGGGCAGCTCCACTTGGCTGTCTCAAAGTCCTTTTGAAATCAGGGGAGCCAAACCTGAGCTCTTCCTTCCAAACCCCAAGTCTTCAACTTTGTCAGTGGGCACTACACCCTCCCCGCCCCCCAGAGGCTCAAGGCTATAATCCTGCAGGTCATCCCCAACTGCTCTCTTTCCTTCCCCGTTCTCCCCTCTCCTCCTCTCAACTGTTGTTGTTGTTGTTAGGTGCTGTCAAGTCGGTATCCGACTCATAGCGACCCTCATAGGGTTTTCAATTGCTGACTGTTTCGGGATTGCCTTGGGAGTGGATTGCCAGGCCCTTCTCCCATTTTTGTGGTGCTGGGAATTGAACTCAGGACCTCAGAGACTGCAGCGCAGCGCTCTACCCACTAAGCTAAATCCCAGCCCCTCCTCTCAACAAAGCCTGTCAATTCTGCCTTGGAGGCACCCCTCAAAGCCACCTCTGTCCCTCCCTGCTGCTCACCACCAGGGCCAAGCCACCTGGACCTGGACTGTACAAGAGCCACCCATCTTCCCTTCCAACATCAACTGTTGGGCCCCTACTTTCAATTAATTTGAAAAGTAACTGGGTCTCATCGCCTGTTTAAAACCCTCTGAAATCTCCTCATCTGGTTGGAATAAAACCTAAGCCCATTATCTACCTTGCAAAGCCATATACAGTCTGACCACTACCTCTGGTCCACTGTTCTCCCTCCATTCCCTGAACACACAGACTTGGGCACACCAACTTCTCTCCATTCTGTGTACTTTTTTCCTAGTTTTACCATTGGAGTCTCAGGTTACAATATCCCCTCCCTCTGCGGTTTGGATGCGGTTTGTCCCCCAAGGTTCTTGTGTTAGAAGGTTGGTCCTCAGTGTGCTGATGTGAGAGGTGGTGGGTCTTTAAGAGATGGGCCATAGACTAAGGGCAATGGTAGAGAACTTGCCTGACAGGCCCTGTGTTTGATCCCCAGCAACACACACACACACACACACACACACACACACACACACACACACACACACAAAACACCTTTTTTTTCTTTAAGAATAGGCAGGGCATAGTGGAAGGTGGTAGGTCAGGGGGGGTACTGCCCCCCGAAAGGACCTGCAGTTAGTTCCTGTGAAAGTGAGTTATTTCAAAGAAGTGAGTCTGATCCCTCAAATCTTTCTCTGGATTCCTGCCTTGTCAAGATCTCTCTCACATACTCCACCATGATGCCATCTGCCATGAGGTGATGCAGCCAGAGGGACCCTCACCAGAGACAGCACCATGCTACTCTGACTTTCAGACCCCAAAACTGTGACTAAATAAACTTCTTTTCTTTGTTACCCAGCCTCTGGTATTTTGTTACAGCAATGGAAAACTGACTAATACACTTCTTCAGAGAGGCCGCCTGACCACCCTATTAAGTACTTTAATTATGATTCAATAACCTGTCAGCCTACCTATACACATACTCTGCAGGGAGATTGCTTACTATCTGACATTTTCCTTATTTGTTTTCTTTCCTACTTCCTACAACACTGAGAGCAAGAAGCATCTCCCTGTGACTTTTTGCTGTGTTCAGGCACAAGCACAGAGCCTGGCACATATTCAGTTCACGGTAAATATTCACTGGCTGAATGAATGAAGGAATGAATGAATGAAATATCGCTTCAAAAGCCTGTCTTGGATACAAAGGCTTACATGCAAAAGGAAACTGGAGGCTTTGAGTGAAGAATTACCCTAAGGGAAGTACCTCCTAGGCAAGGCAGCAGAGCCATGTTGCTTTATGTCTCCAAGTCTCTGCTGAGCTGTTTCTTCTACCAGGAATTTCCTATTCCTTCTTACCTGAGTGGACAACTTCTATTTCCCTTTTAATGCTTAACCCCTGTCACTCCCTGTAAGTCTTTTCCGATCCTCTTATCTCATCATTTTGAATTTCTCACTCTTCTTTGTGTGTGTGCAGACCCACATCCCCATTTCCAGCCCAGCTCTTAATCTACACTGTCTCTTAATCTGTCATCCAAGAGCTCAGGCTGAATCTACATCACCCCAGTGTTCACCACAGTGTCCTGGGCTTGGTATAGCATTAGCATCTGTAAAGTCTTGCCCATTATCCATGCAGCCATCTGAAGAAAACCATGTGAGACTCAAAGGAAACATTAACATATAGGTAAGACCTCTGCATTCCAAGACCCTGCAACCCAAATGCAGAGACAAAGTGATTCACTCAAAAAGCAATTGTGCCTTAATGAAGCTAGATATATAAAAAAATAACAGTATCATAAGAATGAGAAAGACAAATCAAGTTATAAAATGACAAATACAATGGGACATCAGTTTCATGAAAGTTTAAAACCTGGTTAAAACACTACATATTGTTTATGAACACAAAAAAACATGACTGAAAAGAAAAAACAATATGCATGAGAACAAAAGACATCATCTTGGGAGGGAGGCAGGGAGATAGGATTGTGGAATCCATACAGGGGCCACAAAAATATCCATAGTACTTTTTTTTCAAAAAGAAAAATTTGGAGTAGATATGGCATAATATTAAGAAAAGATAAAGCTCAGTAGGTGGTCCATGCTTGTTTGTTGGAATATGCTAGTAGAGTCTATGAGTTTGAAATATTCCAAGATCTTTTTATATTAAATACAGTGAGATCACAGAAAAAGCACCAATCTGTTGAATGAGTGCTTGGTGAATGGTGGATAGGTGGTGGTAGGTGGAAGGACAAGTGCCTGCACAAATGGGTAAAATGTGAGTAGAAGGATGGTTGGATAAATGAGTGGCAGGTAGATGGAAGGATGGATAGATGGATGGGTGGGTAGATGGATGGAAGAATGGATGGATGAGTGGGCGGATAAATGGGTGGGTAGATGGAAGGATGGATGGGTAGATAGACAGAAGGATGGATGGATGGGTGGGTGGGTGGATAGAAGGAGGGATGGGTGGGTAGAGGTAGATGGATAGGTTAATAAATGAGTGGGTGGGTCACATAGATGAGTGGCGGAAATAGTGCTAAAGATTCTCAAAGTTTACTCTGTTCATTCCATACTTCCTGAATACTTACCCACATGTCAAGCCTTATGCTTAACTCCCTGGTGTGTTGCATGCAGGATTCTGATAAATGCCCTCTCCCTGGCAGCTCAAAGCTGCTGCCAAGATTCAGGCCCAATGGGGAGACAAGGTGCAGTGCTGTGGACACTGAAGAAGGCCTGAACCAGGCAGGGCCGCATGGGACATGGAGGGTCTGGAAAAGTGCTACTAGCATAGAAAACAGGCAGTGGAAAGATAACACCATCATGAGGAACTGAGGCCTGCCACCAAGGGCCTGAATTGCCACTTTGGGAGATGACGCTTCACTATCAGGCCAGAGATGCCCAAATCTGGCCAGTTGCCTGAGACATCACCCTGAAATCTTCCTAAACTAGAAAGCAGTGAGGTTGAAGAATCCAAATGAATCAAAATGTGTTCTGTCCATCAGCCAGGGCCCCCACTACACCTCACTCTGGTTATGAAGGGACCGGTGGCAATCGGCTCAGCTGTGGCCTGGTCCTTATGGGCAAGAGTCCACTCCATGGTCCCTGCATGAGTCTACTCCATGTTGAGCTTGGCAGCCCCACGGCCTGGGTGTGGGTGCGAGCCCTGGCAGGGGAGGAAGAAGAAAGCCCACGTGTGTGTCTGCACATTGACCCTGATGGCAGCACGTTTTTATCTCACCAAAAAATTCTTCAATAAGAATCTTTACTGCTCGGCACAGTCTCCCAGCTAACTAGGAAAGCATTTTTCTAATTACATTTCCCTTGAAATCCACCCGGGTTTGAGTTAACACCTCTTCAGTCTGCCAAAACCTAAGTCATTTTAAAATTAGTTCTGGAGGTTTTGCAAAAAAACCCCACTGGGATGCAGGGGTATTTTTCCCACCAAGTTGTGTACTGAAAACTCTCCCCAGACATGCAGTGTGGCTTTCCTTGGGGACCACGAGCAAAGGGCCCATGGAAGGCACACTTCCTGGGCAGTAGGCCCCACACTCCTTCAGATCTGGTGAGCAGCCCTTGCACTGCTGCTGGATCGATAGGATCATAAGTGTGTTTTGCCCTAAGCAGTCTCTCTGATACTTTTTAAAAACCATGCGGATGGCAGGGAAATGTGATCCATATGGTTTTGAATCATTAACACTTAAATCATCAAAATAGAGGGTTTTTTTCTTGGAGAAATTTCATATCCAAAGTGCCTTTAGCAGCTCTTTAATAAACTATTTAAAATTCTGTTGTTCCCCCTAAAACACGCCTGCACATGCCCACATATGCAGCACACGTACACACAGCCCAGCTCAGACTTTGAGGGCATCATGGGAAAAACAGCCCATTAGGCACCATCCATCCCCAAGATACAGAGGGGTAAAAGACTTCTAGAGGTACTTTCTGAGCACTGGAGGGTGATGAAATCTTCTTAGTTCAGTTGTTCAGACTGAGAGTTCCACAGAGCCATGAGATCATCTGGACAAGCCCCTTAATGGTACAGATGATCAAGCTAAGGCCCAAAGAAGGCTCAGATTCCTAAAGAGTGGGTAGAATCCACTATGGAATACATAGGGTGAGGGAAATGCATGGAGAAAGTGCCTGCTGCTGTTGCCCTGTGTGACTATATTAGTAGGGTGTGAGGTAGGGATCCAGGCAGGAGAGAGAGGCTGGCAACTGATGGTGGAGCACACTCCATGGCTTGTCATGGTACAAATAATTCAACTCCCTGCTTTATCTGGTAGTCAAGGCGGTGGAGAAGAGATCATCTTTTCCATAACACACAGATCAGTTCCTAAATCCTGAAGCAATGGAAGGAATGACTTAGACAGGGTTAAAAGACTGTTGCAGGAGCTCTTGGGAAAAATGATAATGGCATAGGCTTGAGGATATAGGAGTTAACCTGAAAGGTATTTTGGAGAAAAACTGAGAGGATTGGGGGCCAAAGCTATGTGACAGAAAAATAGCATAACGGTCATATTAGTTTCCTAAGGCTGCTTTGAAAGTTGCCACAAGCATAGTGGCTTAAAACACACACATTTATCCTCTTACAGTTTGGGAAGTCACAAGTCCAAAATGAATCTTACAAGGCTAAAATCAAGTTGTCAGCAGGACTGATCCCTTCTAGGGGTTCCGTGGGAGGAACCATTCATGGTTCTTCCAGCTGCTGGTGGCTGTCAGCATTCCTGGACTCGAGGTGACACCACCACTACCTCTGGCTTCCCTTGTCACATCTCCTGCTCTTCAGTCCGACCATCCCTCCTGTGAATATGCTAGGCCCTCCTGGATAATCCCCATCTCAAAATCCTAAACTTAAATATCTCCATAAAGCCCATTTGGCCACATAAAGTACCATTCACAGCCTCCAGGGATTGGGATGTCTGTATCTTGAGGAAGGGAGACGTTATTCAGCCTACCACAAGGCACAAACTCAGATTTCTGACTTTGTCACCAGTGTAGTGCTTTCAACTAACAGTAGAGGAGGTTGATGGAAAGCTGATGATCTCCATGTCAGAACGGTGGTTCAATGAGAAGCTTGGAAGACTGAGACAAAAGAGAGTCCCAGTAGGGGACGGTCCTTGTCGAGGCAGAGCCCAGGAGGGAGCTGTCATCTGAGTGTCTGATTTCTCAAGTCTCCAGTGATACAGACATAGGTGGATCCACAGGAATAAGTGAAGTTTTATTACTTCACATTTATTTCATAGGCAAAAAAGGGCCAAGGAAGAAAAACAGGGAACAAATGCATCTGAACATGAGACAGGAGGAGGCAATGACAGAGCCTGAGGAGCAGCCAGTAACTCTAGAAAGAAAGTGGAGATGATGGGGCCCAGGACAGAGTCATGGGAGGAACCACAGTGTTATGTAGGGGACAGGAACCAAATGGGGTAGGACAAAGATTAATGACTCACTGGTGACCTTGATACCATTTGAGCAGAGTTGGGCAGGTGGCTGGGTTGGCAGCAGTTTGAAAAGTGACTGGCCACACAGAGTTCTTGGAGATGTGGGGGTCGTGAGGGTGTGGATCTAAGTGGAGGAGGGGGCAAAGCACAGGAGAAAGGGAAAGGCAAACATTGGCCCCTCCCTCTTCCTTCTCCCAAACCAAGAGAAGGGAAAGGTGGACTCCAATGACCAGTAGTTTGGGGATGGAAAGAAGAAAAGATTGTCTGGATTGTGTTTGTTGTTGCTGTTAGGTGCCATCGAGTTGTGTCCAACTCATTTCAACCCTCATAGGGTTTTCAATGCCTGATTGTTTTGGGGCCTGCAGCTGTACCACTGTGACATCTGATCCTGTCAGATCTCAGAAGCTAAGCAGAATCTAACCCGGTTAGTTTTTGGATGGGAGACTGCTTGGGAACACCAGGTGCTATAGGCTTGACAGAAAGACCCAGCAGCCTACTCCCCAAAAACAATCTGCCATTGAAAATGGCATTGAAATGAATAGCAGAGAAGCCCTGACAATAGTGTTTCACCCGTTGTACATAGGGTCACTATGAGTCAGATACTTACTCAACAGTAAGCTTGTGGAGGGGGTAGCCTGCCACACCCTTCTCCCATTTTTTCAGTGCTGGGGATCAAACCTGGGTCCTCAGAAAGTGCAGAGCAGCACTCTACCAGTTAAATCCCAGCCCAGATTCTGTGTAGACACAAGAAATAGATCATCAAGTGAGGATGTGACCTAGAGAGGCTGAAGCTATTTGTAGGGCTATGGGAGAGAAGTGGAGCCCTTGAGAAGCTCCAGGTGGAACTTGTAGGGAGAAATTGGGAGGAAATTGGCAAAAACCCCAAAACTGGGAAAATGGCTAAATCTAGGGAAAATGAAAGTAACTTGGTTGCACGTTTATACAAAACCCTTCACAAATCCCCCGAACCTGATTGGACAATTGAACTCAAAGCTGATTGGCTCAGGCCATTCCGTGGGCAAGCTATATAAGGAGCTGCACTGCAGCAGCTTGATCCTTTTGGCCAGGATTTTCAACCACTAAGGAACAACTTCACCCCCTTTTCGCCCAGACCATCAGCTAAGCAAGACCTTTCTCCTTTTTTGCCCGGATCTTCGACCACCAACAAGGAAAGACCCCGTTCTCGCCCGGACCACCAATGAGGAAACAGCTTTCCCACTCTCTCGCCTGGACCTTCAGTGAGGAAAGAACGCTCTCCCACAGCTACCATCAATAAGGAAAGAACTCGCTCTCCATCTGATCACTGACGAAGCAAGAACTGTCTCCTCTTGACCACCAAGACCCCCAACATGGGTGTTTGCCCCTGGAAGGCAAAAGCGCCCAAGGCTTTTCCTTTCTCCCATCTCCACCGGCATCTCGAGGGCCGTAGGAGTCCGAGACCCTCACCCGAGGGTCCCGAGTGAATTGTGTTTAGTATCTGTGTGCTTGGCGGTGCCGCCAGTCTGAACATCCTGGCGGGACTGGGAGGCGCGTGCCCCACAGAACCCAGCCCCTCCCACACTTCTAGACCCTCTCCCTGGTTGATAGATGCAGCCCTCACCCCTTTACACCTTCCAGCATGTGAAGTTGAGAACAGAGCTTCCCCGGGCCATGCTGAGAAGCTAAGCCCAGCTTGGTCCCTGTCTTACCTTCTTCTTTCATCCTGCAACAATGACCTGAGGTTCAAAACCAGTAGTTTCTTAGACATGAGGGGAACAGGGGAATGAGGAGCTGAGAGAAGTTTCATGCGAACATGAACTTGAACTTAAATATGAGTGAAAACTTGAACCTCTACCTCTATCCCTCCCATATGTCCTAAACCAGACCCCAGTGCTCTGGGTGACTGCGGCCAACTCACTCCCGTCTCTGGGCCTCCTGATGAAATGAGAAACTTGGATGCAATGACTGCTGAGGGCATTTCCAGCCCTCATGGCCTCCAAAGCACAGCCTTGGACATGGAAGAGCTGTCTGAGTTGCCGCAGGGAGCCCCAGCCTCTTTGGAGACGGGCCCAGGACTCTGTCATTTCATAAACATGATGCAGGCCTGTTTGGTGCTGCATAGCTGTGGTTTTCTGTTTTCCCCAGCAGTAGCTACAAGCCCAGGGCTGCAGCTGAGACAGCCCAGCAGGGAGGGGAAGGTGGGGCTGGTGGGCAGCGGGGAGAGCTGGAGAGAAAGGTCTTTGCTGTGCTGCCCTCTCTGCTTGGCTCAGAAAGTTTGCAGGAAGGAAAAAGCCTGCATGTCTTTAGACCCTTCCTCTACCTCCCCACACCCTTCCCAAGGCAAGGGGCACTTTCTAGTTCTTTTGCAAAAGAAAAGACACATGCCTAAGGTCCCTCCTCTGCTTTGGAGCCCAGAACAACTCAAAACCCTTCACAGCCCAGGTGAACTTGGCCTTGGGTAACTCTTGGAGGGAGGAGGCAATGCCCAGGGGATGAGATGTGGGTGAGTGTGGAAACCTTCACCAGAAGCAACAACAGACCCTGCCAGGATAGCCACGATTTGTGACACTTCAGCATGCCCAGACCTTCCCAAGAGCCTGGCACAGAGTGGGCCTACATAACCCTGGGCCTAGTAAACCAAGTAGAAATGAACCCAGGAGAAGACAAGATTTGTCCTTGGAGAGAAGCAATGGCCATGGAGGGCACAACAAATGTGACCAGCCCCCTTCTCCGATCCCCTTGCCTGCCTGGGCCTGTGGCACAACCCACAGCTGCCGAGGGGTAGGGTGGGCTGCTAACAGCACGCACTGCATCAGCCCCAGCTCAGGGGAATCGTCTCGTCTGAAGTAGCCTGAGAATTTGCCGCCCCTCCAGGGGCAGCCTCTGCCCATAACTTTACTGATGCCAAGATTTAAATCCCAGCTCTCTTGCTTCAAGCTGGGACAAATCTCCCCATGCACTTCATACTCCTGAGCATATCATGGCTGCTTAACTCCTTCTCCTCTCCTAGCACGCCCTCCAACTGCCATCCTGGGCTCTCCAGAGAACTCCCCTCCACACCCCGCTCGTACAGGAATCTGTTCTTCGGCTTCTGTTTCTACCAAACCTGACCCAAGACAACAGGGTGAGCTTTCCAGACAAGCCCCAGCTTGGGAACAGCTTTTGCTATCTAAGCTGAGGGAGTTGCCAAGCTGCTTGCCTGGTAGCAGGGGAGAGCAGAGGGCATCGACAGCTGGCATTTTGCAGGGCCAGAGCTCGTTAGCGAGCGGCTCTGCACACCCAGGAGGGCTGGCGTGCTTGGACTGTGGCAGTGGCAGATAGGGTCAGAGAACAGTTCAGCTCCTGGAAGCTTCAGAGGCCACTGAGGCGGCAGGAAGCCAAAACCCACCCCAATTCAGGCACTGCTGACCAGTTTGGCCTTGTCAGCTAGGGACCAGCATAAATAGAAGATGTGGCCCATGAACAACCCTCCCAGGACATCATAATGCAAAGAATCTAGGGTCTAGGATAGGTCAGAGTTCCTATGGGCTGTTGGCTTTATCAATACCACAAAGCCCTTGCCTAGGTGGCACCAGAGCTAACTACAAAAATGTATAACAAGGGCCAGAGCAATTACAGAAAGATATGTCACACAGGGTTGGGGACTTAGCTCAGTGGTACAGCACATGCCTCCCAAGTGCAAAGCCCTGCGTTCAGGCCTCAGCACCAGGAAAAAAAAAAAAAAAGAAAAAAAAAAAAAAAAAAAAAAAAAAAAAAAAAAAAAAAAAAAAAAAAAAAAAAAAAAAAAAAAAAAAAAAAAAAAAAAAAAAAAAAAAAAAACAAGAAAGATATGTCTCACGCTGAACACCAACACGGGGCCAAGCATGCTCCTAGGCCATCGCATACAATTCTCTCACTTAGTCTTCCCACTGTACCATAATCTCCATGGCATCCAGGCACACATGTGTAGCACATATGTGCTTACATGCAGTTAGGAAAGTATGATGTTAGTCCCCACTTATCCATGGAGACATGTTCTAAGACCCCCAGTGGATGTCTAAAACCAGGGATAGTACTGAGCCCTATGTATATCCTGCTTCTGTTGATACATACAAACCTACAATACAGTTTAATTTATACATTAGATACATTAAGAGATTTGTAATTACCTGGTAATAAAATAGGACAATAATTATAATACATTGTAACAAAAGTTATGTGAAATTAGTTTCTCTCTCTCTTTCTCTCTCTCTCTCTTAAAATATCCTATTTTAATTTTACCTCTTCTCTTAAAGGAAGCACTTTACAGCTTCTCTTTGGCATATCCAAATTGCCAGCATCACTACTCCTGCTCTTTGGGGCCACTGCTATGTAAAATAAGGATCATCTGAATCCCAACACTGCAATACCACAGCAGTCAGTTTGATAACCAAGACAGCGCCTAAGTGACTGATGGGCAGGTAGTATATATAGTAAGGACACATTGGACAAAGGGATGACTCACATTCAGGACAGGATAGAACAGGACAGTGCAAGATTTCATATACAATGAATATATGTATGTATGAATCATTTCTTTCTGGAATTTTCCATTTCATGGTTTTGGACCATACTTAATGGCCATCATTGAAACCATGGATAAGGGGGAATGCAGTACTATGCAGGCCTGAGATAGTTTGGTAAGGATGCTACCTTTAGATGACAGATGACAGAGCCCCCTGGGTGTGATTCAACACTCTTGACCTCCCTGGGCACACAAACAGTCACTGCCCTGTAGCCCAGAGCAGCAGAGCCAGAACCGGCTGCACAGCTGGCCTCCTGCCCAGGGCCATTTCTCTCCATGGCCACAGCTTCCCCCTCTCCCAGGAGGAGCTGAACCACACTCTAGAGCTGGGGCAAGAAATAGCTGCCTCCAAAATCAATCTTGCTTTTCTGTCCCCAATTCTCATCCCTTTGGGAGAAAAGCATTTCCCAGGGACAGTGACCTCAGACCTTCTATGAAGTCAGTGTTGGAGCAATAGACTTTGGGGTCTCAGATGCCTCTGAGGACACCATATTCCTTCAGATACCTCCAAAGTTGCCTACACCCTGTGTCTCCTGGCCAAGCTCAGCTCTATCACCCTTACCCTTCACTCTGAAGGCCCCTTGGGACACACATGGCCTTCAGCCATGGCTCCCTGGGTCAGAGCCCTGAATTTGGAGTTCACAGATCTAGATTTCTATTGTCCTGTTCTCCATGGGAAACAAGCTCCAAGTCCTTGGCCCTCTACTACACCTCTAGGAGAACACATACCACCCCTCAAAGACAAAGCCTCCATCTCCTCCTCTGTGTATGGGCCAGCATTGTAGGTTATGTTGCACAGCAAATACATCTCCAAATCCCACAAGCTACTGTTTGGATATGTTCCCCAAAACTTTGTTTTGGAAACATAATTCCCAAATTGATATGTTCATGGTAGTTGAAAACAAGACCTTTAGCAGGTAACTAGGAGTAGATGGGGTTATAAGACAGGGACCCCATGACGGCATTAGTGGCTTCCTAAGAGGAAGAAAGGCCTGAGCTGGCATGCTTGCTCCATCTCACCATATGATGCCCTCTACGGTGTTAGGATGCAGCATGCAACCCCCGCCTGATTCTGAGCAGGTGCCAGCATCATGCATTTTGACCTCCCAGCCTCCAGAACTGTGAGTCAAATAAACTTATATTCTTTACGAATTACCCAATGTTAGGCATTTTGTTATAGCAGCAGAAAATGTACTAAGACACCAGGACAACTTTACCCTCATTCACATAAAGGCCTGCACCAGGAAGGCAGCCCTCCTTCATCCTGTGGTTTTGACTGACCTCCAAGGCCACTGCAGAATGGGGAAGAACTAGATAGAAAAGGTACACATCTCTTCATAACCTTGCAGCAGGGGCACATCTCCCATGAAATGCGTGCAAATCATGGGCTCTTTCTATGAAAATTTTATAAAATCCTAAATGTAAAATGCCCTGTTCCAGAGCACAGAAGGGAGAAAGAAAACTGCAGACTTTAAGAGGACTATCTGTGCATGTGACAAGAACTCCATCTTGGCCTAGGTCACAGAGCTAGTGGTGGCATATCCCCTAGCCCTCTCTGCCTCACCTTCTCCATCCACAAGCAAGCAAATAGGGCTGAGGGAGGAAAGCCCTCCATATTCTCTCCCTTACTCTCCGGATCTAACAAAATTGTAAGAGGATCAGAGTCAACACAAGTAAGTAGGGTGTCTTTGCCCTGGAAGTTATCACTTGTGAAGAGGCTGCACATGTGGATAGGGACTGCAGCTGTGGGTTTGTGCACCTGTTTGTACACATAGGCATGGATCCTAGAGATACATGTACACCTCATGTACCAAGCTGTGTGTCTGTGCTGTGGAAATGTATATGTGTTTGTGTCATGTGTGTATGTGTGTGTGTGTGTGTATGTATGTGTGTGTGTGTACATGCAAGTGCATAAGTGGGCAGCACAGCACCAGCCAGGTAAGAAGAGGTGCTGGCTATTGCTATTTACTTGCCTGGTTCCTGGTTTCCCAGAAGCCCTTAATCCTCATAGAAGTTGTTCCTGGTGAATCGTTCTCTGCTTCTGCTGAAGGGCATCACTGTCCTTGAGCAGAAGGCCAGGCACTCGATGCCTCTGCCATTACACCAGGCGCCGACCACATGTGAGTTACACTCTGCAAAGGCCCTTCCTTCCCCATCTTCTCTTGACTTCAGATAACATGTGGGGTCAGTGTTGTCACCCCCATTTTACAGATGGGCCAATAGAGGCTCTCACAGAGGCTCAGTGACATGGGAGTAGAGAACCTGGGTACAAGATCTCAGCTCCCCCTTCCTGGCCCCCTCTAGAAGGGCAGGGTGAGTGGGCCCTTAGGATGTGGCTCTTCTCTTGGCCACATCTTTCTCTGTCTTCTTCCCTGGCCTGTCTGGATCCAAGGTCAGACAAGAGCCAAGGTCAGCAGAAGGTGCCAGGCAGGGGTGGTGGATGGCAGCCCCAGCCCTGCAGCTGGTAGAGAGGGCACAGAGCCAGCGCATTGGGTAACTTGGGCTGCTGAGTGCCGCAACGTGTCAGGTCTCGCCTCGGCGCTGCTCCCTGGATTAGCAGCTGCAGTCCTGGAGCCAGGGAGCCAGGACAGGGCAGGGAGGAGGGAGCTACTCAAGGGTGGGAAGAGTTTCGGGTGGCCAGGTGCCAGGGCACCTAAGGTCACTGAGCGGTCCCCAAGGCCTTTCCCTAGCTAAGGCATCAGTGGTTGGCTAAGTCTGATACCACCACTGTGTCTATGGCCTGGACGACCTGCCAAGCCTGCTTATCGCTTGGTTCTAGCAATCCTAGGAGGGTTTGTCGGTAAGAAAAGTGGAGCCCGTGGAGATGTGATGTGATGGGCCTAAACACACACAGTGAGTTGGAATCTGCAGCAGACACCCTGAGGCCCCATTCCCGCCAGGCCCAGCAGCACCCAGAAGAAGTTGATTGTTGGGCATCTACTATGTGCCAAGAACCATGCCAGATACTTCTCAGGTAGGATCTCACAGCAACCCGGGGAGGCAGAGAGGATCATCTCTTCTTTGGAGAAGAGGAAATAGGCTCAGGGAGGTTAATTTTCTGGCCCAAGGCCATGAAGTTAGAAGGCAGCAGAATTGGACCCAAACCTGTATCTGCCTGCCTCAATCATCTTCCAAAAGTGCACATCTGACTGGGCTTCTCCTCGGTTCTCCACGGCTCCCTCATGACCCAGGGACCCCAGGGCAAAGTCCATGGTCATTAGCCTGGTCTTCCACAACCTCCCAACATGCCTTTCCGACTAATTCTCCAGTACCACTCTTTCTCCTCCAGGACTGCAGCCACAGCGCTCTATTCCCTCCAACATGCTTTGTTTGCAGAGCTCTGCCCTGGGGGAGCCTGGTCTATCTGTCAGAAATGGCCTTTGCCCTCTTCTCTCCCTGTTAAATTCCCATGCCACATGGTGAAATCAGAGAAGTGACCTAGAGGGTCATCCGAGTTGGAGTCAGTTAATCCTCTGGATTCACAAAACAACTTTCACATTCACTACAACGTGAGGTGGCTGAGGAGACATTGGTGTTTATTTGAATACCTGGTCACCAGATCTGGAACACTTTCAGGACAGGGCTGCGAAATGTTTCTGTCTGTCTCCTAGCAACTGGCACAGATACTGTCCCAGAGCAGGGACTGACTGAGATGGCGATGGTGATGGATGGGTGGATGGATGAGTGGATGGATGGGTGGATGGATGGATGGATGGATGAGTGGATGGATGGATACATAGATGGATGGATACATAGATGGATGATGGTTAGATGGATGGATGGTTGGATAAAGAGGAAAGTGACTGGATAATGTAATGGATGGATGATGAATAGATGGATGGTTGGATGACTTGATTGGAAGATGAATAAATTAATGGAGGCACAGAAGAAGAAGGAATGGGCGAATTATTCATGTCAATAAGCACAAAACTACTTAGCACAAACGGAGTATATTGAGTGCCCTTGCTTCTCTCCCATCACACCAGACTCCAATAATGTGAGAAGCCTCCTTTGCTTACAATCCCTTACAATTTTTTTGTTCCAAGTCAAAAAATATCTGGCAGGCCCTTCTGGGCAAAGAAAAGAGAGTATCTCAGCTGGGGTGGGGACAGGACCCCCACCCAGAGGGCTGAGTTCACATCCTGGAGTCCATGGCTGCACTCGAGGAAGAGGCAGGGCCTGCCCTGTCCCTTGAGATGAGCTAAGCAGGGAGGAGACGCAGTTCTATCTTTCCATTAGCTAAGAACTCTTCCAAGCCGGGCCTCTCCCAGCTCCAAATTCCACTGCCCAGGATAATTAGAGCCTGGGCCTGAGCCCAATGTTGCTTCAACCCCAAAACCAAAACCACACTGGCTTGAGTAAGAGAGGCCTTGGGATAAGTATCCAGGAGGGCCAGGGGCAGGAAGAAACTTGACCATCCTCTGGAGGCAACTGCAGGCAGCTGGGCCAGCATTGGGGAAGGCTCTGGGCGCGACCGTTCTGAGCAGGGACCCTGGGGGTGCGTCTCTCTCTGGGAGCACATGAGCTCCTCCTGAGGAGGGGCAATGCCCCTGGCTTCTCACTGGGTCCCACTGGGCAGCCTCACATCTGCAGACAAGGCTCTGCCAAGTAAACAGCTGCAACCCATGCTCCAAGGCTCCCCAAACCCCAGCACTACCCACAATGGCCAAAGCCACATCCCATCTGTCCCCAGAGCGGGGCCCCGAGGAGGGAAGTGCTCATTAATCACAGGGAGTCGGCTTCCGGGCAGCCTCCAAGACAGGCCATGGAGACTGAAGCTGGGAGAAAGGTCCCCACAAAGTCTCTCTGGAGATCAGGACCCCCACTGTGACCCAGCACAGAGGCCTGCCTTCCACTGCCTGGGACAGTCCTGAAGCCAGCTGGCCTCTGCCGAGGGCTGGGAGTCGGGAGAGAAGAGCTGACATCCCTCTGCCCTCACACCTGGCTTCCTCTGTTGGGTGAGACACCACGAGAGCCTCTGTGGTCAGACATTTGAGTCATGGTTCCTTGCCTGGCCACTGGCTGGTTTCTATGAATTGAGGAAGTGCTCTGGTCCTACCTGTGAGCACAGCCCAGAAGTCTGTGCACTGTAGGGAGGGGCCCTACTGAGGCCCACACCTACAGTTTCTAGACCCGCTGGAGAAAGAGTCAGCCAGGTCCTTGGCTAGATCCGAGTCACTGGCTGGTGAGTGCTACTGGGCCAGCTTGGTGTTTTCGGAAACCATGTCTTTGCAGGCCTTCAGGTGGATGTGCAGCTTTGGGTGAGACATGCCCATCCCCATCACTCATGACCAATTATACATTGTCTGAAACCCACCCCTTCTCATACTTGAATTAGTCAAGATGGATGAGGTTTTGCCACAGGAGCAGCCAGCCCCCAGATCTCAGTGGCTTAACAAAGACACATTCATTTCTGGCTCGTGGTCTATATTGGAGCACGTACTCAGACCAAGCTCCACCATCTGATCCTCACCTCTGCTTGCAGCCAGTGCCACCCAGATGCCAAGAGCTGTGGCCTTGTCTTGGGGCAGTTGAGCCTTCCATGTCCCACCAAGATGCACGTCACTGTGACAACAGATGCCCTTGGACCACAGAGGCCAGAGATAGGCCAGCTGACCCCTGTCTTCACTATGTGACTTTGAGGAAGTTCCTTATTCTCTTAGACCCATCAAGACACCTGGGCAAAGAGAACTGGAGATTTCCAGTGCCTCCTCTCCAAGGTCACTGGCATTGTGGGCCAGCCAACTCTCAGGTGGCTGGGCTGAGCTGGTCACCTGGGGGACCCAGCACAAGGCAGCAAGAGGCAGCTGGGACGGAGGTGGTGGGCAGAGTACAGAGCACTTAGGGGGTTGCAGCAGGAGCCAGTCCCTCTATAGGCACGGGGAAGCAGGGAGAGCAAGTGGGTCCCCCTGGGTGCCAGGTGTCCTCCAGCTCACTGGCAGCTTGCATACACTACCACAAGGAGGCAGATGTCACAACAGCCACTCAGCTTGCAAGGGCACTGGAGATCCCAGAGGATGGGTTGTGTTCAAGTGAACACACAAGGATTTGCATCTAGGTTCCAACTCCACGGCACCCCTACTTCTCCAGGGGTTGGAGACAGGGCTCTACGCCCAGGCAGGAATAAGGTTGAGACTTAGGCATGAGGGACAGTCCAACCTCTTGACTTTGGAGTTAGAGAACAAGGTAGATGCTTCCATTCTTGGAAGAGGTTAGACCAAAACTCCAAGTCCCACAAGGCTTGGGGCTCCTAAAATTCTTCATCCTGCGGTCAGCTCAGGGCAATGAGGTTGGCTGATCTTTCTCAAAGAGGGCTTCTCTCCTCCCAGAAATCCCCAGTTGGGATCATTGACACCCTGGGGGCCCGCCCGTGCTGCTTCCATGCGGCCAGTGACAGAGAGCTCACTGCCTCTGAGTGCAATCCCCTCAACTCTTGGTTTTGAGAGAAACATTAGCAGGAGTGGGGCGGGATTACACTCCCTGGGGAAATAGCTAAGCCGATATCCAAAGCCCCTGCCCTCTCCAGCCCTTTCCCTGGGCCTCCAGATTGCCATGCAGCCCTCTTGGCCTGGAAACCACTACCCACTAAGGAAACACACTCCCAGTAAGTGCTGCGTCCCAGGACCATCTCCAGATTCCTGCCTGCCTGGCTGGAGAACCATCTGACTGTTACGACTCACACCTTCCTAGGCACCGGCTGCTGCAGACCTCCACTTTCTGCTAAGAAGCTTGACTCAGCCCATGGCCTTGGACCAGTCCCTCCCACCCCCGAGTCCTCCTTGTTCACCTCTGTCAATTGGAGGAAGAACCTCTACATGTGTTACCTTCTAGCTGGCTAATATGCCCATACTGCCAGCTTCCAGACCGGGAGAGAGACTGCTGGGGCAGCGGGGCCCCTGGCGGAGGCGGAAATGGAAGAGCAGACCCCAGGCTGGTCCGGACGCCCATTTCATCAATGTCTGCTTTGTCTAGGCTCACAGCAAGCAGGTGAATTCATTTTCCATTAAGGACAATTATCTCTTCATTTGCATATGCTAAACGTGACATTTAAGGGAGCAGTTCCTCTCTACCCCAAACGAGATGAAAGTCCAATGAGAGGCAGGCAACCTGCCGTTTGGGGCAGAGGGGTAATTGATGCTTATTAAAGAAAGATGCAGGAGACACAGGTTTTGAAATGCAAATGACAGCCCCAGTCCTTCTGCTGGGGCTGAATGAGGAATGACAAGGGCCAGGCTGGGCCTGGGCATCTGACTTGCTCCACAGCTGGGCAAGATAGGCCTCCTGATCCACAAGAAGAGAGACAGAGAAGGAGGGCAGAGGGAGACATAGGCCCCTGCCGGGAGCAGGATGGAGCAGCCCCACCCCCTGCCTGGGCCTGCCCGTGATGTGATGCCCACCGCCCCACCCTGCCCACCCTGAATCAACCTCATGTTACTCCCTGCAGCACAACTATTAGCATGTTCCACTCTGGCTCAGAAACCCCACCAACAGCTTCCTCCGGGCTGCTGCCAAATTTTGGCTGCAGTATGCAGCCAGGAGGCCCTAAGCACCCCATCACGTTAGGACTTCCCTATTCCCCTGCCTGAGATGCTGCTCTCGTCTCAAACCAGTTAGAGCGCACCTCCTCTGTGAAAGCTGCCCCGGGCACCCAGACTAAACTAATGCTGGCCTATTTATCCACAGGACTGGGCCACCTGCTGGGACTGAGAGTTCCTGGGAGCAGGAGAAACTCTGACTCATCTCTGAATGCGCGCAAGCACCTGCTCAGAGCCAGCTCACCCAAGGCGCCCCTAGGATTTGGTGGCTGGGTAGATGGAGGGACAGATGGAGGGAGAAACAGATTAGAGGAGGGACGGATGAATGCTTTGTGCACTCTCATTATAAGGCATCACCCTGCATTTGCCCTAACAATGACTTAGAGCACCTCCATTTTACAGATGGGGAAAAGTAAGGCTGGGTAAGATAGAGGCTCCACCCTACTTCCAGAAGCCAGGCATAAACCACCACTCCTGACTCCACACTCAAGTGAACTGCCAAAGCGTGGCACTGAAATGCTCCATTGTCATGGGAGCCTTCCTCCTGGCCACCCCTCTCATGCGGTGTTCACGGATTGGGCATGGCCCTGACCACTTGGGCCTCTTCAGATCCACCTGCTGAGGCTGACAGAGCATGAGGACACTGTCCCTCTCACACAGGCCACTGACTTCACATCTCCAGAAGCTGAGAGAGTGGAATCAGAGCCTTTCCTCAGGCTGCCTCTGCAGGCTGCAAACTATAGACCTGTACTTCCCCAGGTGATTTGAAGTTTGTGAACCACTGGGCTAGTGGACAGGGTAGTAACTGAGGGCAGTTGACCCAGACTGCCCATGTTCAGGGTGCTTTCTTATCCACCACCCTATCTCATCACCATCCAGAGGCTGAGATGCCATATTACCACACCCACTGTACAGATGGGGAAAGTGAGGCCTGGATGTCTCCATGTCCCCTAAAAACATCATTGCCAAGGCTGAGACTATGGCCCAATCTCCACCCTCAAAGTTAGGAAGATTGGCAGAGCTATAGTTTGCCCTTGGGGATAATCACAAAGAGATAAGGCCCCTGACTCCCATGGGCTTCAGGTCCCGGGCACCTCTTCACCTTTCCTGGGTAGAGATTATGATGGTGGTGGCAACAGCAAGCAGAAGGGACAAAGGGTCCCTGAGGTGGCAGGAAAGGCTTTTGCATGCTGCGCCCAGGCTAGACAGAGGCCCTGGCTCCAGCCCAGGAGCTTCTCCCGCCCTGACTTCTCCGTGCAGCCTGTGGGGGTCTGTCCATGGTGGTGGGACCCAGCCAGCTTCTCTTTATCTCCGGCTTCCCTGACACCCTCTGATAAGAAAGAAGGCAGCTTATCAGGGAGGTTTACTGGGGGAGGGGGGGCGTCAGCTTCTTCTGTAGGTCTATGTTGGAAACACAGGCATCCACAGCACCATTGGCAGGGAAATCAGAGGGCCCCACAGCACCCCTGGGGGCTGACTTAGCTCCCACCATCCCTCCTTACCTTTAAGGATGGGCAGCAGCGGCCTGTCTAGCTCAGCCCCAGCCTTCAGCCCATCTACTTCAGGGGAGTGAGGAAAAATGATGAGACCAGGCCAGTTGTGGCCTTGCAGCCACCCAGACTGGAGTTCAAACCCTAGCTGTATTGCACCCTCTTGCTATATGACCTTAAACAAGTTGCTTAACCTCTCTAAGCCCTGGAGTTCTCACTCATACACTTGTTGTTGTTGTTGTTAGGTGCCATCGAGTTGGTATCCAACTCATAGTGACCCTCATAGGGTTTTCAATGGCTGACTGTTTTGGGATTGCCTTGGGAGTGGATTGCCAGGTCCTTCTCCCATTTTTGCGGTGCTGGGAATTGAACTGGGGACCTCAGAGACTGCAGCTCAGCGCTCTACCAACTGAGCTAAATCCCAGCCCACTCATAGACTAGAGGTCAATAATGATCCTCACCTCCAAAGAGCTACGAGACAGAATAAGTCAGGCCCATTAGAACCGTGGGACCGGGACATGTAATTTTACCACCTTGTACCTCAGTTAACCCATCTTTAAACTGGGAACAACAATACTTACTCAAAGAGATGGCGCGAGGATTAAATTCATTAAATGAGTCAATCCACATGAAGTGCTTAGAACAGTATCTGGCCTCTGCCCAGGGCTGGCCAACGCTCCCAGCATGGGGCCTGGCACGCAGTGGTTCCTGCAGAAATGTCTGCCTCCTTCCTCCCTTCCAGGCGCTTTTGCATAGTCAGGCAGTCAGCTTTCTTCCTCTGATGTCTAGAGGCTGGCTCTGAGCCAGCTCCTTAAAAAACTGGAAACGGTGCCCACTTTCTCTTCTCCCTTTTCATGAAAAGATCACAAAGCAGAGGCACTGACCTTGGGCAACCTTGCACTGCAATGTATTCCAAAAGGCAAAACGCTATAAATCACTGCAGGGGAGCTCAGTACGCCACGGCCACGGTACCACCTCCCTCCAGCTGCTCGGGCCCACCTGAGTAGGGCCCTGGGTTTCCTCTGGGTTTTGCCTTCTTTGGAAGATGCCGCCAGAGAGGGGGAGCAGAGGTATCTGAGGCAGGCAAGAGGGCCTGGATGCCCTGCGATAGTGGGGAACCATTGGAGGCTTTTCTATGTATGCAAAAAGCACTTAGGAAGCACTGGACTGGGAGTGCTGGCCAGCATTTCCTCTCATTCTAGTGCAGCCTGAGGGCACAGTTCCCAGCATTTCCAGGGGGGAACCTGAGGCTCAGAGACCTCCATGACTTGCAGTTGACCTTGCACAAGTGAATCGAGCAAACTTGAACCCAAGACCTGTGACTGCACCTCCCATCCTCTCATTATCCCCACCCTTCCAATATCAGATAGAAGTTTCTGCAGTGGTATGTGGCTTAGCAAGCAGAGCAGGGGCCAGTGAAAGCCCCTTGAAAAGCTGACTTCAGGCCAAAATAATGGCTAATGGTCCACACTGCCTAGACCTGAAAAGTGCTCCTTACAGGAAGGAATGCCCTGCCCCAAAGGGAGAGTAAGCCAAGACTGACCAGGAAGCTTCTGGGGTGCGGAGGAGTTTCCAAGAGCCACTAAAGAACAGCCCAGGGTCCCTTCCAATTATAGTCTATAGCACTGGGGAAGTCACTCATTCCACAATGCTCCTTGAGCACTTTCTCAGCTCCAGCCCTGGCTACAGATGCAGAATGGATGGGACAGGAAATGGCCTGAGTAGTGGCACTGGCATTGTAGCTGGAGTAGTGGTGAGAATGAAAAAGCAAGAAAGGGCTCCAAAAAAGTAAAGCAGGGTAGTAGAGAGTGGGTGGGGTTCAGGAGAACAGTATTAGGTTTTCAGTCCAGGTTAAAAGGACCTGGGCCACACAGAGTGCCAGGGAGGAGAATTCAGGCAGGAGAAACGCCATGCAAAGGCCAGGAGGCGGGATCCAGCAGAAGACGTCAGGAAGAGAAAAGAGAGTAGGGACATCGAGGCACAATGGGGTAGGGACTGAATGGGAGGGCAGGAGGCCAAAGGTGGCCAGGGCCAAGCTACAGGAGCCACACCTGCTGACCAAGGATGCAGGATTCTGTGGCAAGGGCCATGATCTGATGTTTGTGAGTCTCCTGACTGGTGTGGAGAAAAGGGAGAGCAGGGAAGGTAGGCACAGAGGCACAAGCCCAGGGAGAAGGCCACGTGGTCATCTGCTGAAAGAAAAAGAAGATGCGGGCAGCCATGGTGACAGCAGAAGGACTGAGACCCAGAAAAACTGGGAATCTAACCAGTCAGTAGCCTTGGTTATTAGAGGAGGATCAGGAGCAACTCCGTTGGTGAGGGGGACAGTCACAGAGGCTGACTTGGGGAGGCTTGAAGGGATGCATTCAAGTCGCAGTCATTCTGAATGGAATATGTACAGAAGGGCCACCCAGCCATGGGAGAGAGCGGGGAAAGACAGAACCTAGTCCTGAGGCTTCATGGCACCTGCCTGTAAGGCTACCCAGGACTCTCCATGGGACAGAGCCCAGGGGCCTTTGCTCAAGCCCTGTCAGAGTATTTCTCCCAGCAAAACAAATGGAGGGGCTCAGCCACCATGCCCAGTAGCCAAGGCTGTGGGTAGCAGGGATCTGCATTAAACTAGACTAAGGCTCTGTCTCCCAGTGGCTGGGTTGCCTAGAGCCAATGGCTCTCCCAGCCCAAGTGACCAAGAGCTTGGCCCCCTGTGCTGCAGACAGAACCCAGGGCCCTGCCTGGACCCACCAAAGCTCTCCTGGAGCCAGAAGCACAGGCGTTGCTGAGCCTGGACAGAGGGGAAGGAAAGCCCATCCCAGGCAGCCTTTGCATTCTGCTCCAGCCCAGCATGTCACCAACCTCATCAGAGCTCAGCAGCTCTCAGGGAGCCCTGGATGCTGGGCAAAGGAGGGGCCCAATGGAATTGGGAGACAGACAGAGATGGGTCTAGGTGCCAGCTCTGCCCCATGCTCTAGGGGTTCGTAGGCAAGCCCCACATATTTGTTTGGGAGTCATTTCCCCCATCCACCTGCAATGGGGGCCAAGTACAGCAAGCACTGGACCTCTGGGTCCAACACCCAGCCCCATTGCCTGGGCCACTGGTAACGCACCCAGTGGGTACAGTAACTTGCTGTCCCATAAGGGGATTATGGAGATGAAGCACCCTGGCTTCCTCCAACTTCTCCTTTAGGGGCTCTTCCTGGCTACAGGGCAGGGCAGCGTCCCCTGCTAGGAAATCCCACCCTGGAACTAATCATGCAGTTAGAAGGGACCATCATGGCTCCTACTCTGATTGTCATGTTCCCCATCCCCGAGCCTGGTGCAGGGTTGGGAGCTCAATAAACTATGGAAGGAAGGAAGGAAGGAAGGAAGGAAGGAAGGAAGGAAGGAAGGAAGGAAGGGAGGGAGCTGGCTCCCCAGTCCTAACCAGCCTCTAACTGTTTAAAGAGCTGCCCCTCTGTGTGTTGTCACCCTGCACCACCTTGCAAAGAACCCATATCTATGCCTCATTGTGCCTGGTCAGTCAGGGATCAATGTCATTCTGTAGGAGGACATTGGCTCAGAGCTGGGGGCAAGGTGAACCCCTCCACAACCCCCAGTGCCCTTCAGCTCCTCCATTCAGACTCTGGGCCTCCAGGCAGCACAGGCAGCACTGGATGGAGGTCTGGGCACAGGAGCCCAGGTGGTGCACTGTGCCAATGGAAAGCCTGAAGCCAAAAGGGCCTGACTTTTCTGCAGCCTTGTGTTGGTCATTGCAGTGGCAGGTAAAATAGCCAGGCTTCCTCACTCCTGAGCCTTAGAAATGTATACGGAGAATTAGGGCAGGAAGTTGGGGGACCAGGCCTCCTCACAGTAGCATGAGGACCTGATAGGCTGCCCAAGCCAGAGATGGGCCTCCTAGGCCCCTCCCGCAGCCCCAGCTCTGTGGACACCCTGCTGCCTTTCGGAAGCAGTCAGCGCCAAGCAGGCAGATGGCTGGCAGGCCCCCTCTGAGCCCTCAGGCCCAGATGGCCATCCCCGGCACTAGGTGGGCTGTCACAGAAGCAGTGACAGGAAGTGCAATGCCCACCGAGGCCTCCTGAGGCCCATCCAAGAGGATGGAGGGCCAGCTCTGGGGACTGGCCGCCCTGCCCTATGTCCTGGGGCCTGGCCAAGAGGCCAAGGGCATGGACCTCATCTGGGAGCTATGGCTCAGGGTGGTACATTGGGGGGATAGCCCAGCAGGGGTGCCTCCTCTCAGGAGAGTCCCTGAAACTGAGATTTCCTGTTTGTCAGGGACCAGAGCCACTGCCCCTTTCATGGAGCTTCCGCATCTCCTGTGGGTCTTCAAGGCCCCAAGAACAATAGTCATTGCCATGCTGTTCTTGTTGTTGCTGTTGTTAGGTGCTGTCCAGTCAGTGTCTGACTCATAGCAACCCCTTACCTCCAACAGGCGAAACAGTATTGTTAGTGCTTCTCTGCTGTTTGTAGGGTTGTCAATGGCTGATTGTTTTGGCGGGGATGGGGGAGTGTTGGGGGCAGGGGTTGCCAGGTCCTTCTCCAAAGCCTACAGCACCTGGTGTTCCCAGGCCCTCTCCCATCCGAGTACTAACCAGGCCCTACCCTGCTTAGCTTCCAAGAGCTGATGGGATCAGACGCCACAGGGCTACAGCTGCTGGCACCATGCTAATAATCATGGCTAATCGTCCTTTGAGGCCCTGCTGTATCCATGGTACACTATTCCAGGAGTGGCGTAGGTCCAAACTCAACCCTGGGAAGAACTCAAGGAGGCAAGCCTGTTCACCCTGGTTCATACATGAGGAAACGGACTTCCAGAGAGGAAGTAATGTGTCCACGTCACAGGCTGGAAACTGATAAAGCCAGGCTTCAAACCCGGCAGCCTCCAGCTTTCAGGGCCTCTGGTTCTGACATGGGCTGCTGGTGAGTCCCATGCTGTACAGCATAGGGGCCAGAAAGACACACCCCTTGTTAGGTGATAAGCTGCCCGTCCACAGGCACTGACACACCCTGGCTGGAATTCTCCAGGCCCAGCCCTCCTGCAGTGGAGGAGGACAAGCCCAGGTAGGGTGAGTCTGATGGAAAGGGCACTGTCCCAAAGGACAGGCCTGGATGTCCAGGGAAAGGGCATGGGGACCCTGGGAAAGCAACCACACTCAGACACCATGCACACTCACACGCCCGTGAGCATGAACACACAGACACAAATGAGCCCGTGCGCACAGGCACCAGGACACAGCAGCTCCCCTATCAAGACCCTTGACAGGCTCAGGAGCCCCCAGATTGTAGGAAGGGTTCATCCTCTAGATATGTGTTTCAAGGAAAGCATGAGACAGCCCCTAGCTCTCTCTGAGCCTCGGTTTCCCCACTCATGCAAGGCAGGGGTTGTCTGAGGTCATCTCCAAGGTCTTGGGCTCCGTGCCGCCTGGCCAGTCACCTGCGACTCTCTGTCCCCAGAGCGTGCAGGAGCTGTGACTCAGCAGCAAGAAGCAGCCCAGGAGCTGCAGGCAGCCCCCACCCCCCTCCCCAGAGCACACAAAGGGCATCTTGTTACCGCTCCTGCCAGCAGGAGGGCGGGCAGGGCGGGCTGGGAGGTGAGAGGCAGGAGGACTGGGGGCAGGGTGGGGAGGAGGCCCTGCCAGGGCTGCTGGCTGGCTGGCCACAGGGCCACACTGGTGGGCAGGGCCTCAGTCAGGCAGCCCAAGCCCCTAGGCTTCTGCACACACCCCTGTTGATCAAGTTCCCTTTTTTATTTTTCATTTATGATCTGAATGAGCTCTGTGCTCCCAGCAGCAGCTGCAGACCTGGAATTTCTCAGCAATGTTGGGCAAAACCCACAGCCCAGGGCTCAGGCTCAGAGACTATGAGTCTCAACTCTGTGTGATCTGTGATGTGAGCCCTCTCCGCAACATGAGGGCCCAGTCAGTTTTCCCATTTGCCAAGGGGGAGCACTGTGCCCAGGAGAGACTGCTGGAATGGCACTCCCTGGCAGGTCTTAAGCCACCTCCCAGGGAATCCCTGTTATGCTGGCTGCTACTGTCTCTGCCACTGTCCTGCTGCAGGATCCTGGACAAACCATTTACCCCTCTGGCCTCAGTTCCCCAGTCTATAAGATGGAGATCAAGAGAGGCAAGGAGGAACGAGATAGACTATTCTCGCTGCAAGTTGCCTGGGGATTATTTTTTTATGTGTCCAGAATACAAAAAGTCGTGAGGTAGTCACATCCATGCAGAGGAGCAGTCAGTCTAGAGCACTGGATATATGCCTATATGCACAAGTGTGTGTGTGTGTGTGTGTGTGTGTGTGTGTGTGTGTGTGTGTGTGTGTGTGGATGGGCAGGTGTGTCCCCACTCAAGTGTGGCATCCAGCCCATTGCCTGAGTAAAGCAGGGCACAAGGTACAGGGCATACATAGGTCTCTCAAAACTGTCATCCTTGGGCCTCAGGGCCCCCCTGATACTGATGGCTGGTTCGAGAGGTCCAGATAAACCAGGGTCTTGCAGAGCAGACCAGCTGCTACAGACCCTTCTCTTCTGAATGCTGGGCGGAACATAGTGTCAGCTATATCCCCACTCCTGCCCCAGGACCGCCCCCTTATTCTGTCACAAGGGGCAATGTATATGAGGTATCCACGTGAATGGGTGCCCACCAGGGTTGCATCCCCAGCCCCCTGCCCTGAACTTGCACATGTGGGTGTCTCAACATCCCAGAACCCATTCATCTTGGGTCCCCAGAGAAAAGACCCATATTCTTTCAGGGAAACACACAGGACAGACTTCTGCAAATTGTAAAGTGCAGTGGGCACTCGTTACTCCACTGGATCCTCCAGGTACTACCCATCTTGACGAATGAAGAGGCCTGCCAGGGTGAAAGCGCAGATGCAGAACCTGAATGGCTTAATAAGGGGCCGGGAGATCCAGGCTGGAGGTCAGAAGAGATTCAAAAGCCAGGCACGAGTGGGAGAGTGTGGACCACGATCCCTGAAACCCAGTGGCACTGGTGGCCCCTGTGAGCACAGCCCTCCCTGTCACCTGGGACTTAGAGCAGCAATCAGGTGAGCAAACCACCCAGGTCACCAGCCAACTCAGCTTCCCACCGCCCTGGGCACCCAGGTGGGGCCTGGGAGGCCTCTGCACACAGGGTTTCCTTACAGGCCATGACTAGGTAGGACTCAGGCCACAGGCACAAGTCATGGGGCCTCCCCCTCCACTCACTGCAGTAACAGGGAGGACAGCAGAGCCCCAGTGGGAAGCCCTTCCCAGGGAAGGCAGCCTGGCCCAGTCTGGTGCAGAGCTTTCTGGCAAGATCATCTCCCCACTGGCCTCTGAGGTGAGGAGGGCGACATGGCCTCTGGGAGCCACATTCAGGCAGGAAGCTCTGCAATTTATCGAGCACCCCACTCTGCAGGAGGCGCTGTAAATTCATTATTTACTTAGCAAATATTCGCAGCTTGCCCTTGAAGTAGCAGGCCCTGGGTTGGGAAGAGGAATACCATGGAGCTCCCCGTCCAGTCGGGGAGGCACGTGGCTAAGAGCAACTGGGACAAAAAGAGCAGGAGTCCACAGGGAGGGCACCTGCCAGGAACTAGTGACCAGTGGGCTTCCGGGAGAAGGTGCCAAGGGGTGCATAGGAGCTATGCAGGCAAAGGGGAAGCGAAAAATAGTCTAGGCAGAGAGAACCCAAACCAGAGGGAGCAGACACATTGGCACCTGTCACTTTCACAGTAGCCTTATGAGTTGGGGACAGCGGCACCATTTTACAGTGGAGGAAACCAAGCATCCGAAAGGCTAAATTAGCCAGACCCCATGCATCCAGTTAGGGGCACGCCCCAGGCCCTGCACCATACCCGGCACCCTGCACCCCACCATTGCCCATCCCCACAGCCTGGCCCGTGAGCCCCAAGGTTAAGTAGCAAAGCCAAGAAAAGTGGAGGGAAGAGGCCAGGTCTATTTGTCCCACAGCCCCCACACACGGAGGTGAGTTAGAATAAAAGCCAATGTGGCCACCTCCCTAGTGGCCAGCAACCCAGCCCTTGAGAGAGGTGAACAGAGGCAAAGGTTTGGCAGTGGGGCTGGGCTCTGCCATCTGGGGACTAGCGAGCTGTCCTCAGCAGCTAGAATGTTCAAAATTCTCCAGGCACCCCCAAGCCTCCGATCCAGAGCTACCCAAGTTCCACCTCATCTCAACCTGGGACCCAACAGCATCCAGATGGTGCAGTTAAATGCGGCCTTCTCAGCTGGGCTCAGTGGCACACACCTATAATCCCAGCGGCTGGGGAGGCAGAGGCAGGAAGATTGCAAGCCAGGTGCGGTGGTGCACGCCTGTAATCCCAGTGGCTCGGGAGGTGGAGGCACGAGGATCACAAGTTCGAGACCAGAGGCAGTCTGCGTAATTTAGCGAGACCCTGTCTCAAAAAGTAAAAAAAATGGGCTGAGGGTGCAGCTCAGTGCTCCAGCACTTGCAGAGCATGCAAATGTGAGGCCCCTGGGTTCAACCCCCAGTACTGGGGGGAAAAAAAAAAAGATCTGGCCTTCTCCAGCCAGTGAGACTCCACTGTGGCAGGGGACAGTGCTTGGCTCTGCAATCCATCTGGGGAACTGCAGCCTCACCCTGCCTTGAGGAAGCTCGCCTTGTAGCAGAGAAGGCAGACATCAAGGAAGCGGGAAAGCGTGACAAGCTTACAGAAAGAGAAGGGCCATTCATTCAATCCGCCAGCACGTCGTGTCTCCAGGGCCTACCCCGTTCCAGATGGACTGGTGAACCAGTGGGCGATGTGGTGTGAGCCGTCCTCACAAAGCTCATGGTCAGCAAAGTCACGACTATCCTCATTCCTGTCCTAGAGCAGGGGACTGGACCAAGAGAAGAAGGAAGGCCAGCAGGAGCCTGGGAGTTGGTGAGAAGAGGCAGGGTAACCCCCACTCTGCTGTCATCTCAGCCTGGAGGCCAGACCCCTGGGAGGCATGGCCCAGGCCTCTGCATAGAATGGGCATCAGGACCTCTAGCCACTTCCTTGGGAACCCTGACAACACCAGGAGCTTTGACAATCATCAGCTTCCCTATTCTTCTGAGGACCACAGCTTGGTCAGATAGCCTGATGTTCCCAGAACACAAATGTTGTTGTCGTTAGGTGTCGTCTAATAGTGACCTTATGAACAACTGAACAAAACACTCCCTCACACTGTGCCATGAACACCACTTTTTTATGTTCAAGCCCATTGTTGCAGACACTCTGTCCATCCATCTGGTGGAGGGTTTTCCTTTTTGTCGTTGATCTGCCACTCTCCCAAACATGATGTCTTTCTCCAGGGATTGGTCTCTCCTGACTACATGTCCGAAATACGTTAAGACTTAGTCTAGCCATCCTTGCTTCCAAGCAGCACTCTGGTTACACTTCTTCTAGAACAGATCTGTTGGTTCTTTTGGCAGCCCATGGTATATTCAATAATCGTCTCCAGCACCATAATTCAAAAGCATCAATTCTTTTCTTGTCTTCCTTGTTCAATGTCCAGCTTTCACAACCATATCATACCACTGAAAATGCCATGGCATGAGTCAGGCGCACCTTCATCTTCAATATGACATCTTTATATTTCAGTATTCTAAAGAGATCTTTTGCCACGGCTTTTCCCAAAGCAATGCATCTTTTGATTTCTTGACTGCTACTTCCACCCGTGTTGATTATAGAGCCACACCAAGCAAAATCATCACAACTTTTTTTATCTCAGTACTGGGGATTTGAAGGTTATTGTTAGGTGCTGTTGAGTCATGTCCAACTCATGGGAACCCTTATTGGATTTTCAGTGGCTGATTGTTTCCAGATTCTCTCAGGAGTAGATTGCCATGTCCTTCTCCCATTTTTGCAGTGCTGGGAATCAAACTCGAGACCTCAGAGACTGTAGAGTGGCGTTCTACTAACTGAGCTAAATCCCAGCTCAGGCATTTTAGCAGATGTAAATTTGAGAATTGTCAGTTTTCTGCCCCATGCCCTACACTGTGCTCAGACTTGGGCTGGCTTCTGTAAGAAAAATCAAAAGGAAAGAAAAGTCTTGCTCTTAGACCCATGTTGTGGACAGACCAACTGGGAAGTGAGGGGCATGGAAAGCACTGGATTCAGTTTCTTTATCCATGCATGAGTCCTGGAGCTTCTGAGGTCCAAAGAGACAAAGTAACCTGCCAGGGGTGGCACGCTCCCAGACACCCTGTGGGGCTTCATGAAGCTGTAAGTAACAACACAGGGTCCTGTGTGAACAGCTGGGAACACTGAGGTGGTTAGAGCTGGCAGCCAGAGGACACAGAGAGAGCGATTGAGGGAAGAGAGCAGTTGGGGGTCAGGCCAAGGCTGCCCTCTGGGTTTGGTAAGTGGCGAGCTGGGTTGGAGCAGGTGAAATCTATGGAGATGGGGCACTCCTGGGCAAGGATGCTAGAGCCGGCACTACAGCCCAGACCTCCTGATTTTCAACATGCCTCTATCTTTTAGCGTTGAGTCTCAGGCTGACTTGGTCCAGGATCCCATTTGCTTCCCAACCTTATCCCCCATAGGATGAGGACCTCAGCGAAGCTTCCCTGACCACCCAAACATAAATCGATCCCCATGTACCTTATTGTTCTCCATCTTGGTACTCTGATTGTTACTGCAATTATAATTCCTGTTGGTATGTACCAGTTCAGTTCACGTGTCTGCCCGTCCTAGTGGTCTGTGAGCTCCACGAGGTAGAGACGAGGTCTGTTTCACACCCTAGTCAACTCCATGTGCTAACACAGATCACAGTATTTCAATTAGTGTATGAGCTGTGGCAGGCAGAGGTCACACTCTCAAACACCTGTAGGGCCCTGCAGATAAAGTAAATGAGCGAAGCACACAGCCGTAAAGACGTAAAGCGCCAGCGGCCATGTGGCACATTCCTCATATTGTGCTCAGGGCACACCTCACCGCAGCACCTTATGTTGTATTTATTTCACATGTATGCAAATTATGTGCACATAAACACAGGAAATGTTCTTCACATCCCCAAAGAAATATACACTTCACCATGTTGCTGGAATGATGCTCTCTGTCCTTTTCAAATGTTCCTACTTCTGCTAGAGTTGTGAGTACACTGAACTATTTCCTTACTCCACATAAAAACGACAGGCAAAGTGCGATGATCTACTAGCTGCAGCCTCAGGGAGCCCAGCGGTTCTCAAAGTGAGTCCCTGGAACAGTAGCAGCAGCATCACCTAGGAAACTTACCAGAAATTCTCAGAGACAGGAACTCTGGGTGGGCCTAGCAATCTGCATTTTAACAAGCCTCCAGGTGACTCTTCTGCATGCTGCAGTTTGGGAAGCAATTCAACAGAGAATGGTGGTGACTGCAGTAAACTGAAGAGCACATGTCCTTCCCCAAGGAGCTCCTGCTGCTGTCCTCGACCCAGAGCCACTATGTAGAAATGTGAGCCAGTGGGGTCAAATCACCCAAGTATTCAAGGGAAATTGAAAACCCATACTTTTCCTGTCTTCATTTCTAAGTATTGGCTGGGTTTTTTGTTTGTTTGTTTGTTTTGCTTTTTTTTTAATGCTATAGAGACTAAAGGTGCTGAGATTTGGCTCAGTGGGGAGAATGCTGCTCTACAGTCTCTGAGGCTCTGAATTTGATCCCCAGCATTGCAAAAATGGGAGAAGGATGTGGCAATTCACTCCCCAAGCAATCTCGAAACAATCAGCCATTGAAAACCCAATGAGAGTCAGTCACTATGAGTTGGACCTGACTCTATGGCACTAACAACAACAAAAACAAATGTAGACCAAATTAAAATTTTCTACAAGTTGAGATCAGCCTAGATACAGCCAGAGGTTGACCTGAGAGGGGAGACCTCGCTCCACAGAGAAAGCCTCAGAAAAATGCCAGAAGGGTCCCAGCTGCCCTTCTCACACCGGCGTGGCTCTGAGGCCAGCCAGGCCAGGCCCCTACTCTGTCCTGGGGCTCAGAGACCCCCACCTACTGTGTGGGATTTCTTCTGAGTCCTCAACTTACAGTCAAGGCCCATATGTCCCAGCACCTCCCTGGGCCACAAGAGAAACAGGATGAATAGGGAAAGCTCTGGGGCCTGATGGTCAGGGTCCAGGCTTGGGTTGGGGTGGACAGAGAGCAAAGCCACTTCCTGAGGCTGTATTTCATGCTGAGCTCTGTGGAAGGCTCACAAGCGTTCCCTTTTTAATATCTGCAATCACCCCATAAGAGATCAAGATGCATATTTTTAAAAAGAGAAAAGGTTCAGAGAGGTTAAGTGGCTTGCCCTAGGTCACAGAGATATCAGATGAAGGAGCCAGGCTGTCAACCACTTTTAGCTGCCTCACAACCTATGTTGATTCCATCTTCCAACTGCCTGCCAACTGAAGGATGACAGAGGACCTGGGGAATGGCCAGGGTTGGCCTGCTGCACCCCAAAGCCTGACTCCCCGATTAGGGCATAACTAAGGCTCCAACCTATTACCAGGATGCCAGCATCAGCAAGTAGGCTTCAGAGTGCAAGATCCAGTGGTGACAGGGAAGGTGGCTTCAGCTTTGGGGAGATCAGTCCCTGAATGCAAATCTCCAAGCCTGGTGGAGAGCTTTAGGAGGTGGGCCAGCCCATGGAGAGAGAACCGCTGGAGTTGGCAGGTTTGAGACCCAGCCAAACAGCAGGGGCCTAGGCTGTAGCTTGAGTCATCCTCCCCTTGGTCTGGCCAGCTTTCTTCCTGAAGGCCAGCCATCAGTATTGGCCTTGAGGTGGCCCAGGTAAGCATGTGTGGTTGCCAGGAAGCCAGAAGAAATGATTTATTCCTGCCCCTGATGCTGACCCCATGCAGTCACAGCCCCTAAGATGTCTGGGATGGCCCAGGCCTTGCCCGACCGCCGGAGCTCAGGAGGGCTCCCATAGGGCAGGCCCAGAGCACGCATCCCCCAGCCCTAGCCCAGCTCACCCACTGGGCTCTGGGCAGACCCGCTCAGCTCTGGCCAGCTGTGAGTCAGCACCATCAGCCTGCGTGTGGCCACAGCTGGCTGGATGCAGAAGCCAACCAGGCCTTGGAGGTCTGCTGGGACCCTGGGACCTCACTAATAGAGAAAAATGACCCCAAATGACCCACAGGGTCACACCAGGGAGAAGAAAAAAAGGTCAAGGACAGCAGCTCTAAGCACAAAGCAAGACTCACAAGCCTTGAAACAGCAGAAGCTACTTCCATCAGGAACGGGGTCACGTCACACCACACACACACTCTCTCTCTCTCTCTCTCTCTCTCTCTCTCTCTCTCCCCCACAGGCCACCAGCCCAGGCGTGGACACACACTCTTGTGTCCACCATATACCAGACATACTATCTGCATACATCCTTGCTGCGTCCCTGCATCTGCCACACACTCCGACTCACACATACATCCTAAGCATGATCCCCATGCAGGCAATGAGCCCCACAGCAGACGCCCGCTGGTCATGCCTGTCTGAGGGGCATGGCTTTTGTCAAACCCTAGGGGACCCCACTCACAATCCCCAGCTTACTTGTGCTCAGACACAGCATGCCACACTCATTCTGAGGGCCATGACGCTTGGGAGGGCTGTGACAGAGAACAAACCTGGGAATTGGGGTCCTCTGCACCCCATCCCACCCATGGAGCCCCAGGAGGGAGCCAGGGCAAAGATGTGTGTGCGCAGCCGCAGCCCACGGCAGCCAACCTGGCTTCTGGGCCCGCCAGGAGGTCGCTGAGCGGAGCACAGCCAGGAAGTCAGCTCGGAGTGACAGCTCCCCCCACGCTGTTTGTTTATTCATGACTCATTCGTCTCCACAGACTGGCTCTTCTTTCTTTAGGGAGGAGGGAAGAAAAGAGCTGGAGGGCGGGCGGGAAGGGGGAGCAGCCAGCTCCACAATAAACAATGAGGCAGCTGAACCGCCAGGGCGCAGAGCCGGGTGCGGGGCCGGCGCCCCAGGCCAGCCAGCCAGAGGGTCTGCTCTCCCGATCCCACCCCTCCCAACTACTCGGCCCATCGCCACCTCCCGGCGACAGGGCAGGAGCAGCCGTAATTGGATCCTCGCTGCCTCCTCCCAGCTCCCCGCCCCCAATCGGGAAGCCAGATAAATGCCGGGTACCTTGGCAAAACAGTCGGATCCAAACCTATTATTTGGCTAATGGGCTTCCCTCGTGCAGCTCAGCAACACCCTGCAGACCAGCCCCCTCCCCCACTGCAAAGCCCCAAGATGGGCCCCGGGTCCCCTCTGCGCAGCCTCTGTTGCTGGCTCCAGAAGTCACTGGGCGCAGGCTCCGGATAACTGGAGGAAGCGCGGGTTCCGAGGCTTCAAGGGCCTCATTGTTGTGCCTCGAGGGGCACATTGAAAATGCTCCAGGATTTGCTTCCTGTGAAAACAGCCTGGGAGGGAGGGGGCGGTCCACGGTGGAAAGACATTATCCTCCTGGAAGCTGCCCAGATTACCCAGGGAGAAGAAGGTTGTTTTGATTGTTGCTGGTTCTTTCTTTCTTCCTTCCCATTTCTTTCTTTTCCTCACTGCCCCCCCCACCCCCTTGCTGTCCTCCCCGGGGCCAAAGATGTATCTTTCCGGCTGTTGAGCAAGTTGGAAATGTGGGGCTGTTTTCTGCATAAATAAGGCCGGTGAATGGCAGAGCCAGATATAAAGTCTGATTCACAGAGATTCAAAAGAATGCAGGGGCGATGAGGTGGGCAAATCCAAGAAACGCATTTCCCCAGCATGCCCCTCTGAGTCACGTCTTGCACCATGAGGGGAACACATCACGCCACAATATGTCACATGCCTGCAAGCAGAGGAACCAGCCTGGGGGTGGGGGACACAGCACTTTCCTCCCCAGCTGGGTCAGCGCATCCAGAACCACCCAGGGCAGAGCATCAGCCAGGAGGAGGCAGGAGTCAGCCTCCCCTGGGCTCTGCTCCAAACCCGCCTACCCCTCCTACCTCCTTGTGCTTGGATAAGGATAATACGAGCAGTGCACACTCACACAGTGCCTACTATGTGCCGGGGCCTGTTCCAGGTACTTTACATGTATTACATCACTGAATCCTCACCAGGCCCCTAGAAGGCAGGTGCTTTGACTACTCCATTTCCCCGAAAAGGAAGCTGTGCCCAGAAGGGTTTAGGAACTGCCTGAAGTCACACGTGGGAGAAGAACATGGCAATCCACTCCCCAAGCAATCCCGAAACAATCAGCCACTGAAAACCCTATGAGGGTGGAGATGAGCTGGACCCCACTCAACGGCACCTAACAACAACGTCAACCTGCTAGTTAGTGAGGGAGTCAGCCTGGCAGGCTGGCTCTAGAGTTCATGATGTTGGCTGCTGTGCTGACACTGAGAAGCCTCAGGGTTGACATGGAGATTATGACACCAACCTCATTAGGAGATTGAGGGTGCATTAAGAAAACGCAGGCAGAGTGTTCTGCCCAGCACTGAGCCTTAGCTCATGCTGACATTGCCATTGTTTACACTTCAATAGGGACCAAGAGGGACAGCTCCTTCCTAACACCAGAGTTGGCATTCAGACTAGTAGAGGCTGATGAGAGAGGCAGCCCTAGCTAGGCAGTGACACACACCTGTACCTCTATCACTTGGGAAACTAAGGCAAGAGGATGGTGAATTCCAGGCCAGCCTGGGACACACAGTTAAGGCCCGGTCTCAACACAACGCTATATTCCTAGCACCGAGCCTGACCTTTCACAGGTGTCCATGGGTGTTTGGTTTCTTCTTCCTTTTCCCACCATTTTTTACCCAACCTGGAAGATTCTTCTCATCTTAAAACTCCCCCACATACCACCCACCAGAGTAACCAAACTGCACAGAGCCTCTCCCTGGTCCTCAGCCCCTACCACTCACTTGTGTCAAAGCAGGAGGGATTTTCCATAGAGCTCGGCTGAGCCCAGCCACCCCTACAGCCCTTACCACCCCACTGTAAATCTCAACCTGCCCCAACCCCTGCCTGGCCCCGCTGCACAGCTCCAGGTCTGTCTTCCATATTCCTGCCTTTCCTTTGTGCCACAGACTCATCACCCTTTAACATAGTCTGCAATTCACTTCTTGTCATGTTTGTTCATGTGTCTATCTCCAGCCCCTACATGTCAGCAAGAACAGTGGTTCCAAGAGAGTAAAGGTTGTCTTTTTGTTCGTGGTCGGATGGTATCCTATGCACAAAAAACAGCTCCTGTGGCTCAGAGACCCTGGATGAGTCCTTGCAGAATGAGTGAACCAGGCATCTGTTGGCTGTTCCCCATCTTGACCATCATCAACTCACCTTTACTCACCAGGAAAATCCTCTTCATCCCACAGCTCCTGCTTCCCAGAACCCCTACGCCGTGCCTCTCACCCCCAGACCCTTGCTAACAGCAAATGGTCCCCTTCTGTTAGTCACCTCCCTCTTACTGCCCTTGGTCTCTCCAAGCCTGACCTACCTTCCTTCCCACATCTCTCCTTGGCCTTTCGGGAACCCTGCTTCCTTTAAGAACACCCCCTCTGTCCTCAGCCTCAGGATGGAAACCTTGTGTCCTGTGACCCCAGGCCTTCCATCCTCTCCCAGGATGCTGTTCCTGTCCCCATGTTCACTTGCTTGAGTGGGCCTCAAGGTCCCCATGGACCTTTCCCATGAGGGTGGGGGGTGCTTTCCAGATCATGACTCACCCCCAGAAGGATGGTTTAGTGCCACTTGACGCCACTGCCTTCCCTCAGTCTACACACCTCTCTAGCCCACCTTCCCAGCCAGTCCCTCTTCCTTTCGTCATCCCCAGCCTCAGCTCACTGTCTCTTCCTCCTTGACCACAGCCTGCCATGACTCGAGGCATCTGCATCTGTGCCGGAGACTCACCCAACATCTGGACTCCCCAGACTGTCAGGTCCCTTCTCCAGGGAACTTCTCCCCTACAGTCCCTCTGTCCTGTGGCCTGCCCTGGATCGGGCTATCCCTCAGAACCAACAGCTTTAAACCTATGAAAAATTGGGTTCAGTTTCTGGTTCAGGTGCAAGGTTAATATGCTAGAATTTAGAAGCTTTGGTTCAGTTCAGGTTCCAGTTTAAAATTTTAGTCCTATATGTAGATAGGTGAATTTTTTTTTTTCAATTTTTATGTTGCTACTGATATCTTGGGGCTGGGATTTAGCTCAGTGGGTAGAGCACTGCGCTGCAGTCTCTGAGGTCCCGAGTTCAATTCCCAGCACCGCAAAAACGGGAGAAGGACCTGGCAATCCACTCCCAAGGCAATCCCAAAACAGTCAGCCATTGAAAACCCTATGAGGGTCGCTATGAGTCGGATACCGACTCGATGGCACCTAACAACAACAACAACTGGTATCTTAAAAAAAAAAAAAAAAAAATCAGCCGGGCATGGTGGTACACGCCTGTAATCCCAACTGCTTGGGAGGGCGAGGCAGAAGGATTGCAAGTTCAAGACCAGAGGTAATGTGCATAATTTAGCAAAACCCTGTCTCAAAAAGTAAAAAATAAAAAATAAAAAATAAATGGGCTATGGGTTCAGCTCACTGGTACAGCACTTGCAAAGCATGCAAGCATGAAGCTCTGGATTCAACCCCCAGTACTGCAAAAGAAGAAGAAGAAGAAGAAGAAGGAGGAGGAGGAGGAGGAGGAGGAGGAGGAGGAAAGAAAGAGAGAGAGAGAGAGAGAGAGAGAGAGAGGAAGAAAAAGAAAAGGAAAGGAAAGATTTAAAGCTGAATCCAAACCCAGTTTTTTTCCCTGGGCTCAGGTTTAGCTTTGGGATCAGGTTTGCGTTCAGAAAAAAAAAAAGAAATTTTAATGCTTGAACCAGGCCAGATACAGTGGCACACCTGTAATCCCAGCTACTCTGGAGGCAGATGCAGGAGGATCACGAGTTTGAGGCCAGAAAAAGCCTGTGTAACTTAGCAAGATCCTGTCTCAAGATAAAAAATTTAAAAATGGGCTGGTAGTGCAGCCCAGTGGTAGAGCCCTGGGTTCAACTCCCAGAAGCACCAAAAAAAAAAAAAAAAAAAAAAAAAAACTTGAAAAGAATGGGTTCCAAGTTCAGGTTCAGATTCTACACATAGAATTTAAACCAAACCCAGACCTAACCCAAACCCTCTAAATTTTAACAGAACCTCAACCCAATTTTTCATGGGTTTGAAGGCCTTCCCAGGACGGCTTCTCTTCTTCCATTCCAACCCCCACCTTTTTCCTCTCTGACTTCAAACTCCAACTTCCCAATAGCCTCTCTTCCCTTCACTCATCCCATCATTCACCTGGGGCCAAGCCAACCGCAATCTTCCCACAGTAAACTGCACCCGGCAAGAATACAAAACATGAAGATGTGGGACCCATGTCAATGGGAGTCTCTAGTCTCAGCTGGACCCTCAGCCTGCTGCCGAAGTCCTCTGCCTTGCCTTGGCCAGCTCCATTCCCATTTCCTGAAGGATTCTTCGTCCCACTGACTTTCGTCCTTCTCCTCATAACCCTTTCCTTCTGCTCACTTTGATTCCTGGATGCCTCCGGCTTCCTCAAAACCATGAAGGCCTTCAAGGGTGCCCTGCTGTCCCCTCCCCACCTCCAAACACACCCAGCCCCATCCTGGTTGCCTTCTGGTGGGAATCAGTGGGTAGGAAGGTTCCTCTCCCGCCCCCGCAGGAACCCTTGTGATTCCGTGCTGGGCTTCCCGCTTTTGTCCCTGCTCTGGAAGCTCCCTGGGATTCCCCATCTCCCCTGGGCCCACAGAGCCTCCCTCCCCACCCACACTTTCCTCTCCCACAGAGCCTCCGAGCGTGCTCGCGCTCACACCTCTCCATCCACAGCAGCGCATCCAGCCCTTGGCCTCCCTAGCGGGGCTTCTCAGTCCTTCCTCACCAGCCGCCCACTGCAACTTGGTTGCCCCTGTCCTCCCACGCCGCATGACATCATTTCCGCCTGGCCTCCCACTCCTCTGATCATCCCTTGTCTCCTGTGGGGCCCTCCCTCCCACCACCCAGCCCCTAAAGGTCAAGGTCCCTGGAGGTGAATCCCTCCGCCCCTGCACTATCTTTCTAGGCCATCTCACCCTCTGTGGTTTCCAGCGGGGCCTTGTGCCGGCCCCTCCCGCAGCTGCACTCCTAGCTCAGGCCTCTCTCCTGAACTCCACACCCTGGCTCTTCAGCGGGTCTCCGGGACTCACCATGTCTCAACCTGAGATCAGCCTGGAGTCTCCAGCCGGCTCCGCCCCCCGAATTCCTCCTGCTGGGCCGGCACCACAGCTCAGTTATGACAAGGCCAGCCTGGACTCACCTCACCCCGCACATCCAATCAGTCACTAGGTCCCAGCAACTTGACCTCTGCAAGGTTACTCAACTCATTCCTCTTCACAGAGACCACAGCCCAAGGTCAAGCCCTCATCATCCCTTGTCTGGGCTGTTGCGACAGTCTCCCTACCTCTTGCCTCTGCTCATTCTGAGTCAGCTACCCCATGACTGCCAGGGTCACCGTGTAAAACAGACTTAAACAAGCTGCTGTCCAGTTTTAAAACCTGTGGCATGAAATCAACTGGGCCCTGTGAGCCTTCCAGGGGCATCTCTCTCCCCCAGCCTTGTGCAAGGCAGAAAGCAATAATCACTTTGCACCCCTTCGTGCCTCCCTGGCTTGTGCATGCTGTTTCATGGGTTGACAGCGCCCTGCTGGATTTTCAATCTGCCTAATTCTCTCTTGTCTTTCAAAGTGTGTCTCAGGAACCTCTCTTCCAGGAAGCCTTCCCTGACAGCCCTTGCTCCCATCCCAGGCTCCACGATCTGCTCTGAGGTAGCATTATTCTGTTGGAAGGACTCATGGAGGCAACCAACTTCTCCTTGAGTCACAGGAGTCCGTCTTGCCATTTGTACCCTCAGCATTCAGTATCTATTAGGTGCTCAGCAGACAGGGTTAGAAGGATGTCTGGCAAACAGTGGGTGCCCACCTAATGCCCAGCTGTCCTCCTCAGGCCCTGCCCCAAGCAGAGGTGAATGTGACTCCTCCCTCCAAAACATTGAAAATAGAGTGCTGCCTTTCTTAGATTGGCCACCCTTTCCAGTAGGCAGGGGCCTGGGTCGGAGACACCATCGTAGCTTTTGAAAATAATGACTTATGAATTTTGGCCAAATCTAAGCCAGCTAGCAGGTCCATCCCAAAGTTTTCCTGGGTCTCTTTGCTGACCACCTCTGTTCTCCCAGCTCCATCCTCAACTCCAGCATTTCTCTAAACTCTGTTTAGTTCCCACACACAGGCCAAGCCTGATTCTGTTGCTGACCCCCAGTGTGATTATAACTGGTGCCTCCAGCTTGGCCTCAGTTTCCCTTTCATAAAGGATAGAACCAGAAGGATCTCTCAGGCCTTCAAGTTCTACATATAGAATTCCTAGGGGCTCTGAATGAGACTATGTCCCCCTCTCCAGGACCTCCAAAGCCATAACCTATACTCTACTCTCTGTCCATCTTGCCCTTCATCTCCAGCATGGATACATCTCTGAGTGTCAAACATAAAAACCAGCCAGTGCCACCAGCTCCAGCTCCAATGCCTCTTGTATATAACAAGGAAAGAGGGAGCTGTTTTTGTGGCAGTCACTAAGCTGGAGTCTAATCCAGGAAGATCTCATGGAGACGTGGCTTAGCCCCTCTGAGCTGGTTTGACCGAAGGGTGCAGGTCAGTCCTTGCTGTGTGGCAGCTGAGTATTTCCTGCCAGCCTCTCAGCACAGATGGGAGCTTGCTTGTCACAAGCTTGGATGATTGGCAAGATCTGGTAGAGGACATTAGGTGCCCATCCGTGCTGGGCTGTGGGGTCAGCACCTGGGAGGAACAGGTGAGAGGTGGCCCCTGCAGGAGCATTGGTTGTGCGGCGCGAGGGACGTGGGATATTTAGGCAAAGCTGCATAAAAGAGGCAGGGTTTCGAGAGGGGCTGAGGAGTGGAGACCGCACCCAGCAGAGCTGAGGCACACTTTTGACCGTGTCACTCCTACTAAAAAGCCTTCCTTGACTTCCAGCTGTCAAGTGGACAAAGTCCAGACCCTTTGGCAGGCATGTGAAGGCCCTCCCCTGCTGACCCCAGGGTGACCCCTCCCTTTAGCCTCCTTGGGCTTTCCGCTCTGTCCCACCATCCTTCGCATGTCCTAGGTGTCAGCTTGGATGGCCAAACATTCCTGGTTCTCTCTTTCTCCCCAAGGCCTTTGCACATTCCATTCCCAAAGTCTGCAGTGCCCTTCCAGCAACTCCTGCTTTACATTTATGTTTTCGTCATGGAACATTCCTTCTTATTCTTGCAGGTTCACCTCCAATGGGCCTTTTCCACAGAGCCTGCTCTAGCTTCCAAGCTCTAGCTGAACAGTTTCTCCACTAGCACCTTATATACTAAACAAATAAACAAATAACAAAGCTTCATTCTAACAGAGACAAAAATAATCTCTGTCAGGTAGGAGATGTATTGCTGCCTCCTTCTCCCACTGCTCTGTCACTTGAGCCTCACACTCTTAAGTCGAAGGAAGTGAGGAATGTCACCCACAGTCCACAGTGAGGCAACTCAGGCTCAGGGTCACTCACTATCAACACTGGCTCTGGATTCTAGAGTCAGGGGTAGATGCCCAGTTCTAACAGGTTGCCCATCTTTCTACCACACCTCCCTGTCTCCCCAGGTGAACTGCTCCCTTCTGGGGGCCATGGGCCATGTCTAAGTCACGTAGTTCCCCTAAAGCACTTCAGTGTTCAGCACACAGTTCTGATAATTTCCTGGAAAAACAAAAAGGATAGCAGAGAAAAACCACCCCCGCCCACCAGGAGTGTGCAGCCTTGGCTAGTCAGGAAGAGGCCAGACAGGCCCTTCACACTGAGGCCTGGGCACTGGGGAGCCACTTGAAGATATGGAGACAGGGCTGCTTGAAGAGACTTCAGGCCACAACCCTGGAAAAGAGCTGTCACTGTACCAGGGACTTTCCAAGCCAGGCCAGGCTTCCCCCAGGTCCTGGCTGGCTACAGCCCAGTGTGGGGCCAAGGGGGTGCTTCTCCCTTAGAGGCCGTGGTTGTGAAGGCCTGGGCTGCACAGTCACACCATTCTGAGGAGAGGCTGGGTGGCAGGGGCAGCCCTAGGAGGACAACAGGCACTTAGACACTGCTCTCTCTTGGGCCCACACAGTAACTAAAAGTGGAGGAGGACCCTGGTCCCTGGCCTAACTCCATGTTGTCCCTCTCTGGCTCTATTTTGCCTCCTAACATTTCCGCTTAAGTCACCTGCTCCTACAGTCACCTTGGACTCCAGGAAGAGCAGGACTGATGGATGAACATCTCTGTGATGAGAGACGGAAACTACCCTCAAGCAAGATGGAGCCTCGAAGGGCAGAGCACCCCAAAATGAGGGTAATTATGTGTGATGGAGAGAGGCCGCACCCCAGAGCAGGTGTAATCATCTAACACGGCCCTCCAGCAATGACAGCAGTCACAATTTCTTGGGACCACCCTGCAGAACCAGAACTGAGACAGTGATCAACCAGACCCCACTCTGGCCACTCCGCGTGAAGTGTGCTTCATTCCACATACTTCTTGCCCCGCCCTGGTTCTTCCTCTACTTAAACCTAAAGGTCAGCTGGGCGCCTATTATCCCAGCAATTGGGGAGGCTGATCACAGATTCGAGGCCAGAGGTAGCCTGTGTAACTTAGCGAGACCCTATCTCAAGATAAAAAACAAACAAAACTAACGCTCATGTCGGTGCCCTGAATACAAACTTGGGGTTACTAGACCCCTTTATCTGTTCCTCTTCCCAATGTGCACATTAATTACATCTCCTTTTTCTGTTTCTTACCATTACTTGTCTCTTTAATTGGCATATTTGGGATGGGTGGCCAAGCCTAGTGTATTGGGACTCCCAGAGCGCCAGTCCCACCAGCTCCCACAAGAGGCAGAGAGCAGCCCACTCCGCCCAGCCTGCCCAGGGAGCCCTCCCCAGCTCCCCACATTCAGCAGGTGTGATGCATGCTGTGCAGTGCATCAGCGTCTCTGACGATAAATGTCTGGATTGACTAAGGATCACAGTCTGCAAGGGCAGCCAATGGCACAGAGAAGAAGCCTCCCACGGGCCCCATGGGACGGCAGGCCCGCCCCGCCCCACCCCACCTCGAAGGAGCTCTGAGCAGCCTACATTCCTCACATGCTGCAGGAAGGTGAGGTCAGGGCCAGAGGGAGCCTTGGCTTGCCCCTCCCAGCCACCAGCACCATATATAGATGGGGGTTCCAGAGACGGGTTCCTGCCCCAGCTGCCGCCAGGACACCTGCTAAGAAAACATTCGCCAGGTCCAATGTGGAGCCAGTGAGTCCAGCAGCCGGCGCCCGGGCCAACATGCCCATGCCCTCCAATTCCAGTCCAGGGCCCTGGCCTCCTTGTCACCAGGCCTATGTCTTCCCCACCTCCGACAGTTGCACAAGCCAATCCCCCACCTGGATTCAACGTGGCAGAGGGAATACTGGTGCTAAGTTAAACTGGAATTTCAGATTCCCAGTGAGTGTTTAGTATATCTCACATGATATTTGGGACACACTTTGACAGAAGACTTAGTCACTGTTTATCTGAAATGTAAAGGATGTCCTGTGCTTTCATTTGCCAAATAGAGCAACCCTCACTTAGATGGCTCAATTCCCCAATCCCACCTGCAGTGACGTCCAGTGGGAGCCCTGCTGGCTTTGCCCACTAAGGGCACCTGTCTTCCACTTCATTCCAATCTACCTGTGCTATGTGATAAAAGACTTCAGAACTTAGTATCTTAAACAGACACTACTTCATTCCATCCCAGCCAGGAATTCAGGCAGGGTGCAGCTAGGTAAATCTTTTAGTCTGTGGAGTATGAACAGAGGTCCCTCGGGTAGTACTTGGGCTGGAGGAAGGGCCCATCTTAAGGCTCTGTGTTGGCTTCACTCACATGTTGGTTGCTTTGGTGGGGATGCCTGGAAGGCAGAGATCAGCTGGGACTGTCCCCCAAAGCCCCTGCATGTGGCCTTTGTAGCATGGTGGCCTGGGAGACCTTGAGACCCTGTGTTAGGGAGTCAAGCAAGCTATCCCACCTCCAAAGTCCCAAATGTCACCCTTGCCACATTCTACTGGTCAAGCACATTGACTCAAGGGTTACAAATTAGACTACCCTTCTTGATGAGAGGAACAGCAAAGAATTCGCAGCCATTTTTTACCCACCACACATGGCCTTGGCCCCAGCCCGTCCTCACCACCCCAGCTCAGAGCTGCAGTTCTTGCCTCCACTCTTCCAGCCTCCTTCTGACCAGTTCCCCTCCTCTGCCCTTTGATCCACCCTCTGTTTACTCTTTTTTCCACTGGGGTGTGCCCCATACTTAGCACAGAGCCTAATAGATACAGTAAGTGCTCACTAAATACTAGTGGGATAAAGCCTAAACAAATGAGTTATGTAATAACATCCCAATCTCATAGCCTGATATTCACAACTTTTGTACCCATGTTGGCACCTTGCACACAGCCCTATGGTACTTTTCAACAATCCTCAAACACATGTCTCTCTTGATGACCTCTCATTGGCTGTTCTGTCCGCACAGGATGTCTTTCCTTTCTTGTCTATCCTCTGAACTCATGCATCCTTCATATCCCTGCTCAAGTAGCACCTGCTAGGTGAAGCCTTCCCCAGGTTGTCCTACCCTAGTTCCCAGAGATTTTCCCATGTTCATTAATACTCATCTCAAATATGAATTCCATCCAGGGTCTAGCTCCTCAAATATACAGCAGGGGTAAAGGGCTTCCTGAGGCTAGGGCAGGCTCCCAGGAGGCCAGAAACATTAAGACATACTTATGAAAAGCAATTCCATGCCCTCCCTTCTCTCTGCCTGAGCAGTATTCTCCAAGGCCATGTTTTGGCCTCACCTCTTACAGAAAACTTTTCCCTATCACCCATCATTTCCCACAAATGTGCGTTGCGGTGTGTATATCAGGCCCTGACTTTCCATTGCTCTTAGCCTGCACTCACTTGACACTTACTATATATTGACTAGCATCACCTCCTTCTCCAATCATTCCATTAATATTCTGGCAGTGAGAGGTGCCGGGAACCATCATCCCGCTGCACGGAGTTCCCAGTCTGGTGGAGAAGACAGACAAATAAACAAGCAGTGGCAGTTCGGAACCTGCAGGTGTATTGATAAAGGTCAAGCCCCAGGAGGGAATCCCACTCCCAGCAGGGAAATAAGGTCTAAATTGAGACCTGAAAGCAATGACTTCCGATGAAGGGAGTAGCACAGGCAAAGGTGGGGGGGAGGGGGTAAGAGATCAACTCAGGAAACAATTTAAAGATCACTTTGGGCTAGAATGTACAGCAGAGGGTGGGAGGGGCTTACAGTGGGGAGGAAACCCCAGCCAGATTGTGAAGGGCCTTCTATACCCCATAAGACGTTGGGGTTTTGACCCAGAGGCCAAGAGTGCTTATTAACATTAGTAAGAGCTGACAGGGACCACCCCACGGCTGGGCCCCTGGTAGCTTAGCTCCATTTAGTCCTTCTCTCTGTGTTCTGGGATGAAGACGGTGAACACATCATTCCTCTTTCCTTTAGAGCAGCCCAAGGCACTCTGCCCTGCCTCCACGTGGCACACTGGGCAAGAGACAGAGCCCTAGCGCTGTACCCCGGCTTCCTTCTTACTGGTGGAGTGAATCCAGAGGATGGGGCCTTCCATCTGGGCAGGACACAGCGCCCCCATCAGTAGGCCCAGAGACACCCCAAGACGTCCTGCATTCTGGGGGCGGGGGAGGCTCAGATCACCTATACAGAGAGACCTTCCAAATTATTGCTTATTTCAATGGTGATGACAAAGACCTGGTGGTAATGGAAGACTGTGTCCCCTTGAAGATAGAGTTTGTGCTATACCAGAGCTATTCAAACGCTACCTACCCCACATGCGACTCCCTGGGCACCATGTTAAAGGTGGATTCAGCCACATCAACAGAAAAAGACAGGAGACAGACTGGAACCTGGCGATGGAATCTGGGCTTTGGGGTGCACATTGGTTACACCAGTCTCTCTACTTTTTGGTTGAAATGGGGAGTGACTGTGAATGGGTACATAATTTCTTGGGATGATGAAAATGTTCTAAAATTAAATTGTGGTGATGGTTACCCAACTCTATAAATATACTATAAACCATTGACTTGCTCGCTTTAAATGGGTGAAATTTAAACAGTAAACTGTTGAAGAAAAAAAAGGATGGCCACTTCCTCGTGGGTTCTTGTGAGGAGGAGAGGAGCATAGCATATGTAAAATTCCTACCCACTGAGAGTTTCCGTAAATCAAATTCCCTTCCCCTGGAAGTTTGGATTTTCATAGGCTGGAATTCTTTAAGGCGAGACCCACATGTGTCCAAAGCTAAGAACTAGCAAGTCCTTGAATTTCACTGCCAAGGGGTTGTTGGTTAGAGAAAGAGGCTCTAGGAATGCATAAAGGGCTCCAATCCAGCCAGAGCCAGGCCGCCCTGGGCCTCCTGTGATAGGTAGAGAGACCCCTGCCCACAGGACCTGAGCCCTTCCCCTTTCCCTTCCCTCTCTCCCTTCCAGGCTAGGGATTGAAGCCAGCTGTATCCAGAGTTCAGATGCTGTCAGGTCTCCAATCCTCAGCCTGGAAAGCACTTCTTCCCCAGCACCAATGTCACCTCCTCCCAGCAGCCCACCCTTACCTTCCAAGCTCCCTCCCTCAGAGAACGGACCACTCTCCCCAGCCTGAGCCACACAGGCTAGATCTGAAGGATTCAGTGGGCCTCTGGCCTTCACAGAGCCCTGCAGGTGCCCACCCTGGTGCCAGGCCCCCACTGCAGGGCATACGTCAGGGAATCATTCATTCACTCATGCATTTCTTCATCCCTGGCTAGGCCCAAACTACGTTCCAAGCATTTTAACTGGGTCTTGCTCACCTACAAGGTGTTGGCTTCCTGGTCGTCCCACTCTGACTCAAGAGCCCAGAGCCCGCAGGAAATGCCTGCCATCTGGATTGCACCAAGGCTAGAAGCCAGGAAGACTGAATCTCCATTAGCACCAGGCTTCCCATCCCTGGGCCTCAGCTCTCCCATCAGCAGCATGGGGAGGGCAAGCCGTGCCTGCCTCTCTCCTCCTGATGCTGTTGGGAAAAAAGAAGTTCCCAGCTGGGACGCTCACCTAGCCTTTGGAAATGTTCTCCCACCTCTGAGACTGAGTGGCAGGAAGGCCCTACACTAGAAGCAAGCCTGCTCACTTCCTCCCGGCCAGAGCCCCTGTTTCCCCTTACGTCATTAGAGGATGACAAGCCCCCCCTCAAAGGACAGCTGGAAGGGGAGAGGTCTGCCATGACCTGCTATGTGGAATCAGAGCTCTTGGCCAAGAAGGAAAGGAAAGAGGAGCAGGTAGGGAGGCAGCTGCATGTGAGTGACGTCTAGGACCAGCAATGCAGCCTGGTGTCCATGACTCCAGGCAGCAGGGTCAGGGCCACGAGCAGGGGCACCCTTCATTCAGGGGCCAAGAGCAACTGGCACCAGACGGCCTTTGGTCCAAATCCTGGCTTCCCTGCAGCTTAAGTGGGACACCAGCCCTCGTGTCCCAGGCTCCTCCTTTGCAAAATGAGGATGATAATAACAGCTGCCTGAGGGTCATTCAGGGGCCAGTGCAGTGGCTATAGGTAAAGTATTAATAGGGCCAACACCCACGCATGTGCTGCAAGCATTAGCTGTCACTGTTCATTTGTTCATCATACCTTGCTGCCCTAGGCACTGGGAACAAGGCCAGAGTAGCCACCCCTCACAGAGCTGACCATCCACCAGGACAGACAGAGCAACCCAAGAACTCAGGAACCACTAGAGGGTGACAGTCTGTGACAATGTCAGGGATGAAACAAGTAGGAGGTGGAGTGAGCTATTAAAGAGGAGACAGGATGTACTTTGTGGAAGTCAGTGAGGACTTCTGTGAGGAGGTGTCCTTCTGACTAAGAATCAAAGCACATAAAAGAGCCAATCACAAAAAGAGCAATAGGAAAGAGGTCTAGGGCATGGATCAGCACACCACAGAGGGGTCAGGCTGCCCGGCAGCACATGTCACAAGGCAGGATGGCAAGTGCTGTGCCAATCAAAGAGGGTGCAGGAAAGTCAGGGCACACAGAGTGGTCTGAGCCCCCCAACAGCACCAGACAGCACAGAGCAAGGGCTTTGGATCTGGCCTCACAGATCGCACATCAAAGACTCATCTAGTCCAGCCTTGCTCTGGCATCCATGGGCCTTCATGGTGGCCCAACACAGGCTGCCCAGCCATAGTCACCTGAAGTTGTAATAAGCCTTCCCTAGCTCTGCCCTCCAGGACACAAAGGCCCTTTCCTCCCTCCACCCCAGGGAGGACACCTGAGAGTCACCCCATCCCCCGTACCAGAGAGAAGGCAGGCTCAACCCCAGGCTCCCGTTGGGCTCCTGATTATGTTGCCCTCATTGCCCCAGGTTGGGTGGAAAGGATGGCCCATCCCTCCTCTGATGGGGCCTGTCCTCCTCATCGCTCCTCTTCACTCAGGTCAAACCTCCCCTCAAGAAAGGAGCAGACCATGTGGTGATGGAAGTGCTCTGTTCTCAGTGTCAAGGTCAAGCTCTTGGTTGTAATACTGTATCCAGGTCTATAAGATGCAGCTACTTGGGGAAATTGGTAAGGGGAATTCTAAATTATCTCTTAAAACTGTACATAAATTTAGAGTTACCTCTCAATAAATGATGTAACTTTAAAAATTAGATATAGCAATACAAAGTACCAGAATCATTCCTTAGCTTCCCTTCCTCCGCCTCCTCTCTCAGGTACCTGATTTTCTAAACTCGCTCAGACTCCAGAAGTGATGAAAGCAGTCCCAAGTACATAAAGCAGTGCCAGCAGAGCATCCCCTTCAATTCAGCCCAGGGACCTCCCTGGGCTCAGCCCTTCTCCTAAGTCATGGTAGAGAAAATCAAGTGACCCCTTTTGTACAGATGAGGAGACTGAGCCTGCAAGGGGGAAGGGCCTGCTCAGGGACATATACATGGCTGAGCCATTGTGTTCATGCACCAGTCAAACACAAGTGATCAAAACACATGTCTACCACAACATAGGTACTCAAACTACCCCTCCTTCCTGCCTGCCTTCCTGCCTACTCTCCCTCCTTCCTGGTTTCCTTCTTTCATCCCTTTCTTTCTTCTTTTTCTCCATTACTTCTTCCTTCCCACAGAATACTTCATCAGACACAGAGGGCAAATGTTCCAATTACCAACTGCTATGAAACAAACCACTAAAAAGTGTAGTGCCGTCAACTATCACCAATCAGCTGGCTGGGGTTCTTTTGCTCTACCAGAATAGAAACTGTGGGTAGGCATGGCGAAGTGCATCAAATACTAGTCTTAGGCAACCGTTGGGTCCCCTCAGTATTTGACAGCAGTGAGCAGTGACAACAGACAGAAGCAGCAGTGGCAAGTGGCACCGTTTAGGGTTACAGCTCTTATCTAAGCCTAGGAGGTCAAGATCCCTCAGACTTTCAAGCATCACAGCTACTATGTAAGCCCAGGAGGTGGGAACTCCTAAGCGCATAAGTATTACAGCTCTCAGGTAGGCTGAAGAGGTCAGGATTCTTCAGCCCTTGACAGCTGTTGGCAGTGCAGCTTCTGGGTAGAACTGGGTGTCGGGATTCTCAGTTATAGACAGCGGCCAGTGTTAGAGCTTCTGGACCTAGGGCCTGAGATCCTTGGTACTAAAGATTTGGCAGTTCTCTGGAACTCTTCCAGTGATCATGGCCTGCAATTACTTTTTTCTGGCTCTTTACAGCCCTTTCTTCCTACCCTGGGCATTCTCTCAAACTGTTTAGCTGCCTCTTATTGTTACAGCCACTGTTTCTGTTGCTGTTGTTGTGGAGGCAGCAATCACAGACCTGCTGCTGCCGCTGTTGTCACCATCACCACCACTGTCAGCACCGCCACTGCCACCAGTTTCTGGTCTTGCAGACTTGCCTCTTCTTTAGCTGTCAAGCAGCCAGTCGCTTTGCACCTCCTGCAGCTCAGCATTCTGGCTGCTCTGCTGTCTTTGACACTGCTGCTCCACTGTTTCGGCTATTCTCTGCCACTGCAAGTCTGCTGTCTCTGCCACTTTTTTCTCTGTGTTACCAGTTCAGCCTGCACTATTAAAAGTGGGTAAAGACCCACTTGTGAGAAGCCTTTTATTGGGACTAATGTTGTAACATCAGAGGATTGCACAGGTGAGTGCCTCCTGGTCAACTCAGCTGGAGTGAGCTGAGCTGCCTGTTCATATAGCCAGAGAAGGGAGAGTTTGCACCAATCACAGAAATGAAGGCTTATGTTTGCACCAATCACAGCTGGGCCACCAAGGGAAGTGCCGCCCCTCTGACCTGAGTTGACCCCAGAGTCATCTATGATTTATCTCATAATGAACAATCAATATATTATGCTCACAAGTCTGCAATACAGCCAAAGCCGAGCAAGGAAGGCTTGCTTCTGTTCTACACAACCCCAGGAGACACGGTTCAGCTGAAGGCTGCAGGAGCCACTCCCCAAAACAGATTACTCACAGGTTGGCAGGTGGGGCTGCTATGGGTTAGAGTCATGGTTCCATAGATCTCCTCGTGGGCTGTGCCATGGGCCACTCAGACTCCTCACAGCATAGCTGCTGGATTCCCTGTGCAAACATCTCAACAGACAAGAAATAGAGCTGCTACTTCCTAAAAATCTGGGTTTAAAATCTTGCACAACATTATTTCTGCCATATTTTATTGGTCAATAACTTCCAGAGCCAGATTCAAGGGTAGGTTACATCTTTCAATATGAGGAGAATCACGACATTTAGGGTTTTGTTTTGTTTTTGTTTTTTTGTTGTTGTTGTTGCTTGTGGTACTAGGGGTTTGAACCCAGAGTCTTGCACTTACTTTGCCACAGTCTTACCACTAAGCTGCACCCCCAGCCTGTTTTTTATTTTTTATCTTTTATCTTGAGATAGCGTCTTACTAAGTTATGCAGGCTGCTTCTGGCCTCAAACACTAGATCCTCCTGCCTCTTCCTCCAGAGTTACTAGAGTCACAGGTGTGCGCCACCACACCCACCTAAGACATTTAGTTTTAAAACCACCACAGCATATAGGATCAAAATACAAAATTCAGTTGTATTTCTATCTACTAGTAATGGAAAACCTAAAATAAAATTAAGAAAACAATGTTTTGACAATACTAACAAAAGGAATAAAATGCTTAGGGACAAATTTAATAAAAGAAATATTTGCACTCAGAAACTTATAAACTATTGCTAAAAGAAATTAAAGAAGACCTAAATAAATGGAGCTTTAAGTAACTGTTCACAAATTGGAAAACAATACTATTAAGATGACAATTTTTCACAAATTGCCCCCCAAATTCCTATCAAATCTGTACCAAAATCTCAGCAGAGTTAGGTATGGTGGCACACACTTGTAATTCTAGCAATTTGCAGACAGAGGCAGGAGGATTGCAAGTTCGAGGCCAGAGGCAGCCTGCATAAATTAGCAAGACCCTGTCTCAAGATTAAAGAAAAAATTTGCTCCGGGTGTGGTGGTGCACGCCTGTAATCCCAGTGGCTCCGGAGGCGGAGGCGGGAGGATCGCAAGTTCGAGACCAGAGGCAGTCTGCATAATTTAGCGAGACCCTGTCCCAAAAAGTAAAAAAAATAATGGGCTGAGGTGCAGCTCAGTGGTCCAGCACTTGCAGAGCATGCAGGCTCGAGGCCCTGGGTTCAACCCCCAGTACCGCAAAAAAATAAATAAATAAATAAAATAAAATAAAATAAAATAAAGAAAAAATTTAGGAGATATAGCTCAGTGGTTGAGCACTTGCAAAGTATGCACAAGACCCTGGGTTCACTGTCCCCCCTCCACCCCAGTACCACACACAAACACAAAATCTCAGTAGGATTGTTTTTATAGACATTGACAAGATGATCCTAAAATTTATATGGCAATGAAACAAACTAAAATAGCTAATACAATTTTGAAAAGCAAGAACCTATGAGACCTCCTCTGAATACCTCATTAAAATGACTCTAATTTGAAAAGACAAAAAATAACAAATGGTGGAATGGAAGTAGAGAGACTAAAACCTTTATCCATTGCTAGTGAGCATATAAAAGGCAACAGCAACTTTTTGTGGTTGTTGTTTTACTTTTTGAGACAGGGTCTCACTATGTAACTCCGCTGGCCTCAAGCTTTCCATCCTCCTGCCTAAGCCTCCCAAATGCTGGGATTACGCAGGTGTGTGCCACCATACTCAGTGGCTATAGCCAGTTTGAAAACAGTTTGGCAATTTTTTAAAAAGTGAAGCACACACTCGGCTCCTGGGTATCTACCCAAGAGAAACAAAAACATATATCCACATAAAGACAAATGTATGAATGTCTGTAGTAGGATTATTAGAAACTGCTGGAACTTGGAAGCAATCCAAAGGTGTGCGAACTGGATACAGAAAATGAAGTATATACAGACATAAGAATACAACTCAGCAATAGAAGGGAATGAAGTACTGAAAGCTGAAATAACATTGATGTACCTAAGAAGCCCTATGCTAAGCTAAAGAAGCTGGACACAAAAGATTAGTTATCATATGATTTTGTTAATGAGAAATTTCAAGAAAAGGCAAACCTAGAGAAACAGAAAATAGATGAGTTGTTTTTCTGGGGAGAGTGGGCATGGGGATTGAGTGCTAACAGGCATGAGAGAACTGTTAGAGTAATGAAAATGTTCTAAAACTTGTTGCAGGGATGCAGCAAAACTCCATGTTGTTGCTGGGTGCAGTGGAGCTGGGTCTGACTCATAGTGACCCTGTGTAGAACAGATGAAGCGCTCCCAGACACTGTGCCACGCCCAGCACTACTGTCAGTGCTTCTCTGCTATTCATAGGGTTTTCCATGTCTGATTGTTTCGGGAGTGTGCTGTCAGGTCCTTTTCCCAAGCCTACAGCACCCAGTATTCCCAGGTGGCTCCCCATCCAAGGACTAACCAGGCCAATTCTGCTTAGCTTCTGAGATCGACAAGATGGGACAGCTGTAGACTGCAAAAAGGCATAGATGTACTAAAGATCAACCAACTCCACACTTACCATGGGTGATTTGTATGGTGCATAAATTATACCTCATTAAAGCTATTTTTCTAAAAATGCTAGAGTAAGGCACAAGCATAGGGAAGGAGAGCAGGACCCTGCAGGACAGGGCCAGCCACGGGAAGGCAGAGAGCCAGATACAGACTTCCATGAGGGCCAGACCTGCAGACTGCAGACACACGTTAGCCCCAGAGAGCTGCCATGTCGGGCCTTGGCCCCTAAATATACCAGAGCTTCAGGCCTCTCTTCTGGGCACCCAATGAGTTTGTCATTCACTCCCGGAAATCTTCCCATCCCCTTAGCTTTGCTGGGCCCCTCCAGCCCCAGGCTGCCCCATCACCCCAGTACACCAGCGCCACAGGCCCAGGCTCCTGCCCCTCAGGGATCCTGAGGAATTGTGGTCCCTGACCAAGTCATTGAATCCCGGGCCTCAGTTTCCTCATCTGCCAGTGTGGTCACTCAGGCTGCCCTGCCTCTCCTACTGGGAGAGTGGAACGGGGCCTGAAGAACAAGCAGGTCATGAGGCCAATTGGTGGCAAATTAGACAATTGAGCACAGGGCATTCTGGGACATGTGAGAGAAGCTTTGAAACCCAGGCCCAGCCCAAACTCTATGTCCCCAAACCTCCAGCTCATAGACTTTTCCATGAGAAGTGAGAACCTTGGAGGCCCCTATTCAACCTCTATCTCCTGAGGGTCCCTTCTGGCACAGACTAAGGGAGTTGATGACTCCTATTAGGCTTAGACCCCTCTAGTGCCAAGGGGCTTGCCTCCCTCCTGGACAGCCCTTACCTGCCTGATCAGCTCTCAATTTTCAAAAAGTACTTCCTGTCCATGAGCACTGCCCTGGAATCTCCCAGGACCTCCTCCGGGGGTTGGGAATGAGGAGCATTGTGGTATGCCTGGCTCCCCGGCTCCTGAAATCCTCTGAAAATTCAGATCTTGGTTTGGGTTGGTGTCCAGCGTGTGTATTTTGAGAAAGTTCCCCAAATATGGGCAAGGCACACACTGGAAAAGCCCTAACACTTGCTAAGACAGAGGGTTTCACAGTCTGGTCCCTGGACCAGCAGCAGCAGCAGCTTCATTGGGGAGTTTATTAGAGACTTGATGATGACCCCACCCCAGGGCCATGGAACAGAAACTGACCCCTGGCCCTATGATCCTTTTTAATGGCCCTGTAGGCTTCCAGATAGCCTCCAGTACTGGAGAACAAAAGCTGAGAGCTGACCTAGAGTGTGGGCTGAGGTCCTGAGGGCCACCCACTCAGCCTCTTCCTTCCTGACATGGCTCTTACTATGAAAACCGCCCCTGGAAAGCCTTTGGGGGGTCATTTCAGTTTCCCCAGAGGGAAAAATTGCTTGATTAAACAAAAAGCCAGACCTTCAGTTTTCCCTTCTAAAAGATGTGATGGCAGGTGATGCGGCCTGTTCATCCCACAGAGCCAAAATAGCAAGGTGGCCCTGGTGACCTTGCACAGGCCCCCACACCTATCAGACCCTGCTCTACCCAACCCAGGGCCAAGCTACCAGGGAAGCAGGGGACCGGGGAGGGTGCCATAGTCTCTGTTCCTTGTCCAGTAGGCACAGCAGCCTCGAGTAATGACGCCGGGTCCTGACACTCTCTGAGGAGCCTTTTTGTCTGGAAGCCATGGCCAATACCTATAATTGATGTGGATCGCAGGGCTGCCACCCGCACCCGGCTGGCAATTAGCTCCCATGTTGGCGGCTGTCAGGACCTCCTGACACATGGGGGGAGTGAAGGCTTGTCAGGTCGCCAGGCCATGTGGCTCGTTATGCCAGAGGCACTGTTTCCCTGCCCCCACCCCCCTCTGATCCCCGTGGTGGAGAGGGCAGGTGAGCCGCCTTGTCATTTCTACTCTTTTCAAGAAGGTGGACAGAGGCTGCTGGTGACAGCTTCCCCGTCCCTTTCCCTGGGCCCTGCAGAGAGTGACCAATGGGAAGGGTTCTGTCAGGACTCACGGGACTCACGTGGAGCCAGAGGGAGGTGCAGCAGGGAAAGGCAGCTGGCCTGGGAGACTTGAGCTTGGGCCCTGCCCAGCCTGCAGCATGGGTGGCCATGCTGTGTGGGCTTTGGAAAGTCCCCTCATCAGAAAACAGAGCAGGTGGGCCAGATCTGAATTCTCCTCTACGGTGTCACATCTCCTTAGTGGACCATAAAACTAATTTTGTGCAGCAAGACAGCCTTTTTAAAATTAAGGATAGGATAGAATAGGAATGTTGTGGTTGTTAGGTGCCATCCAGTCATGTCTGACTTATAGCAGCTGTAGGTATAACAGAATGAAACATTCCTCGACATTCTGCCGTGCACACCATCTTTTTTATGCTTGGGTCCATTGTTGCAGCCTCTGTATTTCTTCTCATTTCAAGTCATGCCATTATCAGCAAATGGAGGTCCCAGGGGCTCTACTCCATTCCCGTCATTAAGGTCGACTCTACTTTGAGGAGATGACTCTTTAACCAATTGTCTTTTGAATTCCTTCCATCCCCGAGGGAGCTCATTTTCCTTTCCTGTATTTGTGCTTCTCTGCTCTTCCTAGGGTTTTCAAAGACTAATTGTTTCAGGAGTGGGCTGCCAGGTCCTTCTCCCTAGTCTGTTTTAGTCTGGAAGCTTAGCTGAAACCTGTCTATCATGGGTGGCCTTGCTGGTATCTAAGATACTGATGGCATAGCTTTCAGCACCACAGCAACACACAAGCTCCCATAGCACAACAAGCAGACAGAGAGGTGGGGGAGAATAGGAATAGAATGGAATAAAATCTCATGCATCACCTACATTAAAGGTTAATACAGTTTCCTTAAAATTTTGTACAAATTTTGCATGTGTACCATGTGGTGGGTACAAGAGCACACCACAGGAAGTTTTTCTTATCATCAGAAATAAAGTTCAAAGCTGCCCCGTGAGATGAGCCCCTTGTTCCTAGCACGGGGCTGCACACTCCCTCTCTTCCAGGTTTCATGAACCTGCCATTTGTAGACAATCCTGGAGAAGATGGGGACAAGGGAGGGCCCAGATGGCCTCTGAGAAGTTTTTGACTCATTGGAGTAACAGGCAACAAGGAGACTGGGAGGCCACATGGAGCTTAAAGGGCCACATCAGGTCTCATTCAATTCCCCATGTCTCTCACCTGCCCACCGTGGGGCAGAAGGGCCTCTACACACTCCATGGAGGGGAGCTACACACTACACATGGAGGGGAGCCTCCACTGACTCATTGCTGGGCGCCAGCCTCGCTGCCAGTTTCTTCTGAGCCCAGCCAGACTGAACAAGGGACGTCAAGGTTCAGTCCTGGTTCTGCACATCACCAATGGGGAGCACTACTGCCATATGTACGATGTCGTTCATGTGCAGATATTTACAGTGCACTCGATCAGAATCATGTTGCTGGAACCACACATAACCCAGAAAGAGAGAGAGAGAGAGAGAGAGAGAGAGAGAGAAGAGAAAAGAAAAAAGAAAATTCAGCAGGAACATTTACCAGCTAGGGCCATGTTCAGAAATGACCATTCACTAGCCATTCTCCTGCACTTTACAGTTTGCACAGCACTTCCTCATGCACCATCTCACGCAGTCCTCCCTGTGAGATCGGCACCCCACCCCAGGTCCTCCCTGGGCCAGCCTTGCCTCTCTCACGCCGTCCACCAGGCCTCCGCTCCCTGGCTGGTTTGTGATCTGTGCACATATTTTGGAAAATCTCTGCTGAGCCAAGTCAAGTTCAAAGAGGTCCAAAAACGGCTATTTTTCTCTTCGCTATTAACTTATATTTTATTTAAAAGGCTAAATCTCCACAAATTGCCGCTAAAGCAGTCTGCCCTATGCTGGCTAGGGCTCTCTCTGCCAACCTACCTCCTAGAGCATGCAGCAGCCCTGCCCCCCACTCAGGGACTGAGGATGTATTGGCACTTGTGACTATTATCTTGTGTCTGTCCTAAAAACCAGCCCCTCTTTGCAGACAAAAACACTCCACAACTCACATTTATCAGTTTTATTTCCTTAATGATTCAAACTTGTGCTGTGATGTGCTGCTCAGAACGGAGGATTTTATGGATTTAACAGTTTTATTAATTTAAGAGGTTTCCACTGAGCACCAGAATGGCTCAGTGTGACAAAAAAAAGGTATCATAAATGAATTGATTTGTCACGTATCAGAATGCGATCCAGCAGCGATTTCATTATTGGAGTTATTTTCCTTCAATTATCTGCAAACTTAAAATGCTAAAGAGCGACGCCCCCTCCACCCCTACCCCCAGCAGCAGCCGGCCCGGATCATTGGAGCAAGAAACAAATGCAAATGGATGGCCCAAATTTGCCCCCATTTGTGGAGGCTGCCCAGGCCTCCCTCTTCCCCTCCACCCCCAGCACTGAGAGAGCAGAGCTGTGGGGCGCAGGGCATCCCTGTGTATGCCCATGGCAGATACCACCTGCAGCCCGAGTGCTGTGTCCAGGGGAGTGGGTCTCATCTTCAGTGGTGTCACAGGGTCTTGGAACCCTGGCACCGTCCCTGAACCTAGCTCCCAGATGACCAGGAGAATGCATCTGGCCACAGCCTCTCCTGGCAGCCCAGGCTTTTGGACAATGAGTGGACAGTACAATGAGCACCGGCCAGGGAGCCTGACCCAATGAGCTTCTGCTCCTGGTGCCATCCACACCTCATTCTGGGCCATTCTAGACCCTCATAACCTCCACAGTACCCCAGTGTGGCAGCACCCTCTCACTTGCAGCTGCCAGATGTTCTTGCCAGACTAAAAGACATCTGCCTCCCCACCACCTTCTCCCCTGCCCTCCACCGCTCAGCCCAGCATCACGGCCCTCCACCTTCTCTCCATCCTCCAACCAGGCCGGGTCCCTCCCTCACTCCCGTGTTCCCCGGCCCTAGGACCCAATCCAGACTGTGCTGCTCTGGCCCAGACACCTCTCAGTTTCCTCCTCAGCAAAGTGAGGGCAGGAATGGACTGAGCCCCGGCCCCCCAGGGCTTGTAGTCTTCCCTGAAACCTTCACCACCATTGAATTTTTCTTTGCTCTCTCTGCAAACAACCACCAAGCGCCAAGCACCCATCAGGGTTGAGGAGAAAGTGATGAATCAGATACCGCCCTGCCTTCGGGGAGCCACTCCTGGTCCACACAGGGAGATCAGCAGGGCACTCACAGCCTAAAGGGGCCCATGGCCTCACCAGGCCCCCTCCAGCCCTGTAGGAATTTGGAGGGGGCCTGTGGCTGTAGTTCTCCCTGCCCCATGACCCACCCTGGCTCTGTGCTCCTGTGGGGCCATAAGTCTATGGCAAGAGGCTTAAATCATAGGGCTCAGGGCGACAGAGTGGGGACAAGGGGGTGACCAAGCCTGAGTGCTTGCAGGCAAACTAAATTCTCCCACCTACTGCCCTGGCAAAGGCCAGAGGCCTGGCCCCATCCACTCAGTCTCCAGGGGAATGACCAGCCTCCAGGGCCTCTGTGGGTGGCCCCTTTGCTGAGCGCCAGCATGCACATGGGCCCATCTGACTTCCTCCTGACTTGACTGCATCAGTGAAGAGAGGAAGGCCCAGAAAGAAAGGCAGTGCCCAAGGTCCACCATCCAAGCCCAACCCAGGTCTGTGATCCCGCAGAGCACTTCTGAAGATGCCATCCCTCTCTCTGCCACCTAGCTTGTGCCACAGTCAGCCACCATCAGCATCCACCAGGTGGAGATTCCAGAGGCTTCCAGAGAGGCAGAGAGGGGCCAGAACAGGGCTGTTCCCCAGAGGCATGCGGGGCTGTAGGCTGGACTCCATGCAGCTCCTTGATGGCTGCATCTCTCCATCTGTCCAGCAAGCTGAGGCCCTGCTGGGTCCCCTCAAGGCTCCTGAGCAAGTACGGGAGGAAGCCTGTGGTAGGCTGAGAAGTGCTGTACCTGTAAGCACCAGGGTGGCTCTGGGGGTGATGCAGGCCTGGGCAGCCAGAGGGCACTCTGCAGGTCAGCAGAATGCACCCTGGGAGTGCCCCTGCCTCCGCTCCCCCCTCAGGGTTCCTCCCTACAACCAGGCCCTTTGGAGCCTCTCCATACCCGCAGAGGGCAGAGGGGATCCCCACGCCCTTGTTTATCAGGGAAGCCACGAGCCTCACAGCCCCCACCAGACGGACAGGCTGTGGCAGTGGGAGGATGGAAGAGGACAGCCCCAGGGCTTTCTGATGCATCCACACTTAAGCCAGCAGCGGTGGAAGGGAGGAGCAGAATCCTCTGAGCGGTTCAGATTGTCCCAATCTAAGGGGACAGAGCTGGCCTGGGGGACCAAGACCTACTTGAGGCCCTACACAGTCCCACAAAGGGGACCTGGCCTCCTCTTCCATGGCTTCTGGGGAAGTAGCTGGCGGTCGTCAGTCTCTGGCCCCCTAGGTGATAGAGGCTGAGATGCGGGAGGAAAGGGATTTGCTCAGGCCATGAGGCCAGGCCAGATCCACGAGCAGAAGCAAGGTCTCCTGGATCCCCAGCCAGAGGTCAAGATTCCTGGGCTATGGAAGCTGAGAGTCCATCCACCAGCCTTGCAGTGCCCCTCCAAAGGGTCTCAGTAACAGAGCTCCCTGCTCCACGGGCAGCCTGTTCTCACTTCTTCCAGCTCAGTTAGAAAGCTCTTCGAAAATGTACGTACAAGAAACCCATTGACTTCTTACACGGACACATCCACCAATGAACTTGTACCATGCACACCCCTAAATGCCACACTCCCACACACCCATGACACACGTGCACACCAACCCCACCCAGTGTGCCAGATCAGATGCTCCCTGCAGACTGCCCTCAGTCCACCTGCCACCCTTCTCTGGAAAACCAGACTCCACAACCCATAGGCAGTGCCCAAAGGATGAGTTGATGCCACCGAAACACGGGTGAATTGAGCAGATCCCAGAAGAGGGCAGACTGTTTCCTGATACCTGCAGGACTTCAATACCCCCAACATCTGACTAAGAAAGGTGTCTGATTCATGTGATCCTAAAATAGCCACCTCATGTGTACCAAGCAAGCTCCTAAAATTAATGTGATGACCAGTCACAAGGGTCTCCATTAGCTAATCTCTGCATGCAGAAATTCTAATTTTCCCAGGGGGGCTAACATCTCCAAAGGTACCCTTCAGGGAAACTGATGGCCCAGGCTGCAGATAAGGGGCAATCTGGAAGACACCAGAAATTGTCACCAGGCCACTTCAGACACCTGTCAACCAGACACTCTGGATAACAGCTTTGACCAATGAGACCAGGAACTCCGTGGTTCCCTTCCTTGGCACTCAGAAGTGGTCACTCACCCATGCCCAGGTCTGGGGCTGGCTGCCCTGTGCTCAGGTGAGGACTTTGAAGTCAATGGTTTGACAAAGATAATCTATGGCTCTCCATGTTCCAGGGATTGTGCCGGCACTGGGGCAGGCACAAAGAATCATGGTCCTCCCAGGCCTACCATCTCTGGTGCCAGACTGACCAAGGCCTGGGCAAGGCAGACTGGGAGGCCCAAGGCATTCCTTAGCTAGGAGGGGTGAGAGGGTCATGGGTGCCCCCATGAGGTTATAACTTGCTGCTTCTAGGGAAGATCCACGAAGTCGTCTTGGAGGAGATGGTACATCACCCACCCTTATTTCATTGAGCATTTGCATAAACAAGGAAGGTAACTTTTTTTCTTTTTTTTAATGGTACTTGGGAGTTGAAACTAAGGCCTTGCACATATTTTGCAAGTATTCTACCTCTGGGCTGCACTCCTAGCCCTTTTTTTTTTTTTTTTTTTTTTAAGTCAGGGTCTTGCAATGTTATGCAGGCTGCCTCTGGCCCTGAATTCAGTCTTCCTGCCTCAGCCTCCAGAGTCACTGGAATCAGAGCCACATGCCACTGTGCCCGACTGAGAGGCAACATTTTCTCTGTTTGTTTTGGTGCTGGGGCTCAAACCCAGGACCTTGTACATGCTAAGCAAGGGCTCTACCACTGACCTAGGTCCCCAGCGCTAAAAGAGGCGAATTGAATAGGGCTATGAGCTTCACTTTTGCACTCTGCTGGCAACACTAACTTCTGGGATTTCTCCATAGATTCATCACTGCATCTAGGTGATTCTTCCAGCCTGAAGGCTTTTCTCTCCACCATCTAGACATACTGTCCTGGTCAACTTCTCCCTTGTACTGACACATACGGGACTTCCAATGAATGAGGCCTGAAGAACACTGGACCAGTTAGAGCCTTTCAGATGACTTCCTTCTACTCCCTGACCTCAACCCTGGACATCCTCCCTTCCTACTTGCACCTTCCTCCTTTCCTCCACCAGTCTCAGCTGGAAAGCTACCTTCTCCAGGAAGCCTTCCCTGATTGAAGTGCTTCTGCTGTATGCTCCCACAGCCCCTGGACTGGCCATGTCAGGGTCCCTACTTAGTGGGGTTTCCTCACCCAGCTACTCATCTGCCTTCCTACCAGACCATGAACTCAGTGAGGGCCGCAGCCAAGCCTACTCTTACCTCCAGCTCCCACAGTGATGGCTGGCACATAGCTCTCCAAATGTCCCTATAACTTCACCTCCATTATCCTGTTGGACTCTCCAACTGTCTCAGCAGGCAGAACGTTATTACTAAGATTCCCATTATACAGATAGCCTGCAGCCATAGCCCTGTGGCATCTGATCCCATCAGATCTCAGAAGCTAAGCAGGGTGGGGCCTGGTTAGTACCTGGATGGGAGACCGCCTGGGAACACCAGAATCTGTAGGCTTGGGAGAAGGACCTGGCTACCCCCTCCCCAAAATCAATCTGCCATTGAAAACCCTATGAACAGCAGAGAAGCACTGACAATAGTGTTTCCCCTGTTGTACAGAGGGTCGCTATGAGTCGGATACCGACTTGACAGCACCCAACAACAACAACAACAACAACATTATACAGATAAGGAAACCGAGGTCCCTAAAAGGAGGAGCAACTACCCAACATCACATGTCAGTAGCAACTGGCAGCTGGAGGGCTGTGATGAAGGTACCATCACTGGTGCCAAGTCTAAGTCTTCCCTGCGGTCCCATCTCTCCTTGAGATGGGGCTAAGTTTAAGACAAATTGCCACGTGGAGGACTTGGTTCGTCTTGCATCATCCTGCTAGATCCAACCCACTTTCTGAATAAATGCTGAGTGTAGGCGCCCCAGCTCCACAGACATGGCACGTCCTCCGCCTATGCAGCTGCAGAGCGAGTCCTGACAACAGAGAGACAGTGTGAGAAGCAGAGCATGGGCCTCTCCTGCTCCTTCTGCCACGAGCCCCCTACCAGGGGCCTCTGATTGCCCCCTAAGGGACACTCAGGCCACTTCCCCCTGCACCACACTCTCTGCTTCCTGGAGAGCCAACCTTCTGCCCACCCCTTATCTCCAGGCTGCATGGTGGCTTCAGCCAGTACCTGCCCATTCCCAACATGCTATCCCCCACACCCCCCAGGCTCTGAGCAGGGGCTTCTTCTCTGGGGCATTCCTCAGGCCACTTATCTGGGCTCAGCAAATCCAGCCCTGTGCACCCCCTTCCTGTGTAAACGCCCTCCGGCTCTTCCACCCTCCTGTGGTATTTCCCAGAATGTCCATACCATAGGACAGGAAGCATGGCCCCCCAGCTCTGCTTCCTCTCAGAAATCCCACAGGCACAGGGGATTGAGGTCGTGTAGTGCCTCAGGAAGTTCTCTGGCCACGATCATCCCAGTGACTTTCTTGCGTAGTCTATGGCAACAAACTCTCAATCATCCTTTAGCCAGGTGGTCACTTCCTCCAGGAAGCCTTCTCTGATTACTACCACCCTCTCCAATCAGGGAACATGTCTAGTTAAAGGACACGCTCAGGGATTTTGAACTTGGCCTTGAGGGCCATGGGGGCCACTGAGGAACTGTAAGAAGGAGAAAGAAGACCCTGCAGTGTGCAAGGAGAAGACGTGGTCAGAGGGAAGAGCAACTGGGCATGGGAGAAGCAGTTGGGAAACAATGTCTGTGTTCCCAGTTGGCAACAGGTGGTGGCAGCTGACAGGAAGGTAGAGCCATTGGGGTGAGAAGGAAGCAGGCAGGACCCAGAGGTATGAAGGAAGCAGGACCTTCAGGTGGCTGGTGAAATGAGAAGAGCTGGGAGGCAGGAAGCACCCCGCAGGCCCCCAGGATCTTGGCCAGGGACTGCGTGGGCAGTGGGGTGTCTCCAACCTGAGATACACTGAGGTAGGAGAGAATTCCGAGGCAGCCAGGGAAGCTCTGTGTAGATGCCACACTCCTACTCCAATAGAACTGGGGAGCTTTCTGTGGAGATTCCCACAGTGTGCAGGCCAGCCAGGGATACCCAGGAATCCCATCTCCCTCCTGAGCCCCCAAGCTGCCTGTCAGTCAGGGGTTCTGTCTTCCTGTTACAGGAAGGAGGTTAGCCTCGAAGCTCTTGGGACCTCTTCTCCTGCCTCTCCCCAGAGCACTCTCGGGCCAGAGCTTCAGACCTATCACCCCATCCCCATGCCCAGCTCTTCCCTACTGTCCAGTGACCCTTCAGGGAGCACCCTGGTGGCAGAGCGGAAGAGTGGCAGAGTCCCAGGCTCTGGGGCCAAGCCACAGAGTCCTGAGTCTGGACTCCTAGCTAATGCCACAAGTGATTGGCTCAACTTCCATGGGCCTCAGTTTCCCCTAAGTTTGAGAGGGGGATGTTAACAGTAGTAGCTGCCCAACTGTTGTCTGAGGCTCCCATGAGCGACTACAGGGCTATGGGTATTATGGGCACAGGTTTAGCCCTGTGCCTGGCCTATAGCAGGTGCCCAGTGAATAGCAGCAAGGATGGCTGTCATTTCCATGATACCCAAGGTGCCCCTCTGGCCTGGGGGAGCTGGGAGGGCAAGTCACTAAGCCCGGCCCCCATTCAAGGGCAGGGGTGACAAAGAATATATGAGCATACTATAAACGCTTTATATCGTGTCCTAATTGTCATTAACAATGGTGGCAGCTAAGAGTTAACTGTGAGCTGGCCTCAGCCCTGAGGACACCCTGGTAAGCAGAATCTCAGGGGCCATGCTAGGCCATGTGGGGAAAATCACTCATTTCTCTCTGACAGCAGCAGCCGGAACCCTGTTACTCTAGCACGTCCCGTGCCTGGCACCTCTTGGGAGCCAAACCAGCCTCCTCCCTCCCCTCAAGGGCTGGCTGTCGGCTGCCCTCACTGTCTGCTTGTGCCCAGAGCCCCCGCTCCAAGACCGAGAGGCGGCCTTGCCGGCTCTGCTGCCTATGACTGTGAAGAATGACTCGAGCCTGTTCAAGGGTGTGCACTAGCCCTTATCACGGGCGAGCGATGTCCGCGCACTGAGCCGGCAGATCCTGCCTGCCCGCTCAGCACTCTGCTGAGGGTCAGATGGCAACAGACAGAACTTGCACTTAACAAACCCTCCCTGTGGCTGGGCAGGCAGACAGGAGCGGAATGAAAGCAGGAGGGAGAGCAATTGGCCCCGCTTCCTGCCCAAGTGCTGAGTGGACACACAGGCTTTGGAAGAGAGAATCGAAGAGGGAGGACATTGGTGGCCTTGGCCATGAGGGGGATTGATTACCCAGGGACCTGCCCTACCCACCAAGGCTGGAGAAGTGGCCCATGTGGGCCCTGCTTCCTAGAGGACAAGGTGCCCCCAAGACTTCAGTTCATGAAGGTTCAATTAGCTAATAAGTGTGCTGGGTCAGGAGGAGGGTGGTCAAGGATTTGTGATTGTAAAAGCTGGAAGAGAGGGCTTTGGAGACCTGAGAGAGTCCAAACCTGACCTTGGGAATAGGGGAGCGAGAGGGAAATGCACCTTGGCTTTGGATTCAGATGGAGTTGAATTTCAATGACTTCTGCCCATAAGTCTCTGCCCCTCTACGAGACTCTGTTCCCCCATCTCTCAAATGAGAATAACAATCCCTTAGACTTACTGAGAGTATGACCCATGCCAGGATCTTTGCTACCTACCTTATGTGCACTGGGAGAAGGACCCGACAGCCCATTCCTGAAACAATTAGCCATTGAAAACTCTAAGAATAGCAAGGAGGCACCGTCAAATACAGTGCTGAAAAATGAGCCCCCCAGGCTGGAAGGCATTTAAGAAACAACTGGGGAAGAGTTGCCTCTGCAAAGTCGAGTTGACCTTAATGATGGAAACGGAGTAAAGCCCCTGGGACCTGACCTCCATTTGCTGATATGGCACAACTCAAAATGAGAAGAAACACAGTGGCTCCAACAATGGGCTCAAACAGAAAGATGGTGTGCATGGCACAGTGTTGGGTAGTGTTTCATTCTGTTGTACATAGGGTCACTCCGAGTCAGATCTGACTCTGCCACCTAACAACAACTTATGTGAATTAACCTAATCTCAGAAGTAATAATCTTAGGAGGTAGCTGTTATTATAAGCAGCCTTTTAGAGGTGGAAGAACTTAGGCACAGGAATTAAGTGCTTCCAGGTCCCATTGTGAGTTGACTACCAGGGCTCAAGCATAGGCAAGCAGCTTGTGCCCAAGCCCTTGGCCACTCCATGCTACTGCCTCTCCTGGGGCTGTGCACATGCAGCACCAAGGCTCTGTCAGGAGGGACTGAGATAAACTTGGTCTGCATGGTGACACCACAACAAGAACTTTCCCCAGGTTACCCCAGCTGCTTCTCACCATGAACCTGTACAGCAGGCTTGGTTGCAGTCTGCATTTGCAGATGAGGGGACTGAGGCACGGGCAGGCTGAGTCACTTCCCTAAGTCATCAATCTTTCAAGCAGCAGAGATGGGAATCAGCAAGGCAGTGTGTCTCCACAGCTCTGGGCTCTGCCCTCTGCAAAGGCATAGGAAGTGCCTGGCCTGGGCCCACGGCAGGAGGCAAACAATGAGGACTCACCATGTGCCCACGGCTCACTGGGTCCTGGGAAGTGCAGAGATGTGCCCCACGGCTGCACGCTGGGCTCCCAGCTTGGACATGGGCTGAGGCACACTCCAAAACATCCCTGATCTCCAGGAGATGGAGGGAATGTCGGGGCTGGGGGGAGCTTCTTGGACGAGGTAGGCTGATGGTTGGGCAGGAGGATGCAGGCTGGGGGAGATGTGTCCTGAGAGAGTAAGAGCGAGAGGGCACTGCTATTGAGCAATGTGGCTTAAACAACAGAGACCAAGGGAGAGGCCACCAGCCCAGCCAGGAAGCCTTAGGTAGCCAACAGATGGAAGGACTGTCAGGCTCTCCCACTCCACAATGTCCTGCCACACATGGGCAGGGAAGCATCACAGGGAGCAGCCAGTGGTGGACAGTGGAGCAGCCTGCTGTCCCTGCCCAGGGCTAGAACAAGGCTGCCCTGGCCCTGGCCAGGCAGGAACCCTAGGCCTCCTTCCTAGGCCTTGCCCTCCTCCCTCTAGCTTTTGCTCCCATCCCCTGGCCAACTGGGACCCCTCCCCTTAAGTCGTCACTGCAGGTGGCTAAGCTGGACATCCACAGGGCTCCTCCTCCCTCGGAGAGCATTCTCCTAGAAAGTCATAAAATAGCAGCACAGGTGGCAATTAGTGATTAGAGATGTTGGTCCCTCAACCTGTACCAGCCTGTGGGTTTCTGTCACGAAGACAGAGGCCACCATCCCCTCCATCCCCAGAGTGGAGCTAGGAGCTGTCCCCACCTGGCTCTTGCAGACACCACATGGACACTGTCGGCAAAGGTCACCCCACAGTCCCTCACCAGGGCTCCCAAGCTGCCTTCCCACCAAAATGCCCAGGCTGGTTCCTGACACCGGCCACCCACTTCTGTGCCTCTTGGTGAGCTGTGTTCCTCTCCAGAACACCCATCCTCATGCCCCATCCCACGCGCCCCTTCAGAGAGCCCTTCCTGACCACTCTGGGGACAGGACTCAGTCTCTGCTGGCCCCACAGGACCCCAACCCCTCAGACGGTGGGTGTCTCCCTGTGTATCCTGTTCCCTCAGCCAGGCTGGAGGCTCCCAGAAGACACCCAGTTGCTAGTCCCCCATCCTGCCCACCTCTCTCTTCATCCCTAACGTGGGACTAGGCTCCCAGGAGGTCCTCAGAAATGAACCATGACACCAGAGCTTCACTGCTGCAGGAGGACCTCCCTCCCATGTCTACACAGCCCTGTCCCCTGGGCATTTATTTCCACATGGCTCTCAGGCCCACCCAGGCTCCTTCTCATGGGAGCTCATGGTCCAGACAAGACCAAGGACCAGTCCCAACCTATTTGGAAAATGGAGACTGAGATGGGAAGTGAGGCATTCTTCAGCTTAGACAGCATCTGGCATGTCAGAGGCGGGACACTATGCAAGGTCTTCTGGGACCACAGGGGGTCTGGCTTCCCAGAAAATGTGTGCCACCCGAAGCCACTAGAAGAGGCCAGGAGGGAACCTGGGACCTAGGCTGGGGTCTGGCTCCACTACCTCTCCTTAGGTGGCCCTCTACATGGCCTTGACCTCCTGGGGCTTAGGATAAAGGTGCCAAGCACAACATAAACCACCCTGTGGTACAGTGCTCCAAGGTGAGCATCCAGGCCCAACTGCCCATCCAACCTAAACCAGGAAGGATCAGGGTTGCAGGAGGCTCCCAGGGCCCTGAGCCTGTGGAGATTCCATGGACATAGGTGTGGACGCGTTCGCTGTCTCTCATCCCATAGGGGCCATCTTATGGGCTGTCCATGGGCTATGGCTTCCCATGGTCCTCTCATCAAGAAGATGAGAGCCAAGCCAGTTCCCTAGACCCATGGCCTCCTGCACAATGGCATTCACCACCCAGGCCAGGACTCCTGGACTGAGCCAATTCCAGGAAGTAGCCTGCATGGCACAGATGGTTATCGAGTCTAAGCAGCCAGCCCCCACCCACTCATCACATACTGCTGCCCCTGCTCACCTGGGAGTCACCCAGATCCATGCATAAGGCCACCCAATCCAGCCCTGGAAGCCCTAGAGGCTTCCCCAAGATGTTCTGAGTGAGTGAACAAGGCACAGGACTGAGTGGATGGAGGAAGGTCTGAGATGTTTTTTCTGTTAAGAATCTGAAGAAATTGGTCCTCCAATTGCTTGTAATTCTTTTCTGGGAGGTGGATATGTGTGTTGTGTTAGTCAGTTTTCTGTTACTATAACAAATGTTGTTGTTAGGTGCCGTCAAGTTGGTATCCGACTCATAGAGACCCTACATACAACAGGCGAAACACTATTGTCAGTGCTACTTTGCTGTTCATGGGGTATTCCATGGCGGATTGATTTTCAAGAATGGGTTGCCAGGTCCATCTCCCAAGCCTACAGCACCTGGTGTTCACAGGTGGTCTCATATCCAAGTACTAACCAGGCCCAGCCCTGCTTACCTTCCAACATCTGGTGGAATCAGATGCCACAGGGCTATGGCTGCAGGCACTATAACAAATAGCTGAGATAAATCAACTTATAAAGAGAAAAAGGTTTATTTAGCCTCATGGTTTCGGAGGGTTCAGTCCATGATCAGTTGGCCCTATTGCTTTGAGAGAGGCAGCACACCATGGCAGCGAGTGTGATAGAGCAAGCCTTTTACCTCTTGGCAGCTGGGAAGCAAAAAGAGAAAAAGAGAACGGGTTGGGGTCCCAATATCCCCTTCAAGGACATGCCCCAATGACCTAATGTCCATCACTAGGTCCAGCCACCTCCCAATAGCACAATGGGCTAGGGGCCAAGCCTTTAATACATTGGCCTCTGGAGAACATTCAAAATCCAAACAATAGCTGAGATACCTTCAGAGCAGGAGGGACAAAGCAGGGACAGGAACCAAGACAGTAAGGAGAACATGGTGTGGCCACTTCCCGTGTATCAGAACTGTTCTAGAAGCTTCACGTGGATTGACTCATTCAGTCCCCAGATCAAACCTGTGCGGTTGGTACCAATTTACCCATTTTACAGACAAGGAAGGTGACATCCAAAGACAGTAAGTTATATGGCCAAGGTCACAGGGCTGGTGAAGCAGGACTTGAACCCAAACTTCCCAGACCTTCATGTCTTTATGGCCCACACACCCTGAATCACTGAGTGCGGCTGGTGTGAGCCTCGCTGGAAGTTCCCAGGGCAGCTTAGGGACAAGAGTGTCCCTGTCCGAGGAACAGGAGTGGGGATGTCATATTCAAACCAATCCTTTACCTCCACTGGGGGCAGCATAAAGTGCAGAACCCTCCACCGTGGGACCGCAGAGCCCCTGGCCCCAACATCACCAGGGAACTGCTACCTGCTGGCCTGACAGAGCTGGGCCTGAACTGCTTTGTTCAGTGGCCAGAGAGCCACAGTACAGGTGTATATGGTCACTGGACCCGGGGGCTATTCCACTACCACCCCCTCAGGTTCTCCAGCCCTGGCAGCCTCCTCTGAAGCCACTTGCTCCCAGGCAGTGTGCTCTCAGACCCATGTGCTGAATGTCTGTCAGCTCTTGACATTCATATTATTTAAAGCCCAAAGTCTAATGTAAGGCTTCCTTTTAGCAAGATTGTCTCATTTAATAAAACTCCCTGCCCGTGTCCCCTAGGTAATCACATTGATGATAGTGCATCCCCTGTGCTGTGATTTGATCTGGGAATAGAATGATCACACAGCCTTGCTTTGCTGTCAGATGTTTTATCTCCCCTGTGCCCCAGAATAAGTAAACAAGAGGTGTCCAGGCGAAAGATTCTGCCCACCTGGCACTTTCTATGGATACCCTCCTTCCTAGTTCACTCCCTGTCTTCAGGAGTCACTGGTTGACTCAATCAACAAACATTTCCTCAACGTCTGTGCCCTAGGCTGCTTCCGTGCCACCGTGCCTAGGCAAGTCCCCTGGTCTGCTTGCAGTTTCATTTATCAGTGGGAAAAAAGACATAATAAGCACAAGAGCCAAAGAGGATATGGGAGCCTGGTGCAATCCGCAGCTCTGACTCACTCCACTGTGGGACCTGGAGCAAGGCCCTTCACCTCCGAGGCTCAGTGTCATCAGCTAAGACATGATCTTCACCACAGGGATAGTGAGGACAGTGGAAAAGCAAGCAAAGGCCGCTGGCAGAACACACATTATACAGGTGTTCTCCCCAAGGTCCGTTGTGCTGGCAAGGCCCTGAAAGAGAGCTCTTCCCCAAATTTTGTGCACCCTTAAGAAGGAGAGGATGACCAATGTACAATGAAATGCATATATGGAAATGTCACAATGAAACCCATATCATAATGAAAACCATGGAGTTGTACATTAAAATTTTCCATTAAAAACAAAGAAGGAGGAGGAGAGCTGAGCATGGTGGCCCATGCTTACAATCCCAGCCACTAGGGAGATAGAGGCAGGAGGATCACGAGTTCAAGGCCAGAGGCAGCCTGAGAAACTTAGCAAGACTGTGTCTCAAAATAATTTAAAAAAAATAGTTTCTGGGACTGTGGGTCAGTGGTAGAGCACTTGCCTATCACGTGTGAGACCACAGATTCAACCCTTCAGTACCATGAAGAAGGAAGAAGAAAGAAGAGGAAGAAGAGGAAGAGGAGGGAGAGGAAGAGGAGGAGGAGAAGGAGAAGAAGTAGAGGTGTAGGGGGAAAAGGAGAAGAAGAGGAAAAGAAGGAAGAGGAGGGAGGGGGAACCAGCATGCAATCAGATATAACATATGTCAAGTGCTTGCCACACAGTAAATGCTAAGCAAGCTGCTGCTCTCACCATCACCATCAGTTACGACCACCATCATCACCATCACCATCACCATCTTCACCACTACCACCACCATCATCGCCATCATAATTTCCGTCACCAGCATTATCATCATTATTATTACTCTTCATCAAATGAGAAGTGGAAGCCTCGAAGGGGCTGGTCTGATGGTATGCAGCATGAATACCAGGCTTGAAATTCTTATCCCACATGCTGTGTGGCCATGGGCTCATCCCTTTGCCTCTCTGGCCTAAGTTTCCAGCCGTGCCCAGCATTCTTAAACCTGGTGACCCATGTTCTTGTGAGCAGGTAGGAAAGCACATCACTCACCCCACCCTGCGGTCCATCCCTGAGCTAGTGGACCCAAGGAGGACTGGGGGCCTGGTAGACCTGGTGTTATGGGGCTAGTTTCTCGGAGTTGGACATGGGCTGGACATGATGATGGTCATCTTACCCATCTTGATGCAGAACACCTAGAATGACCTTCGGGGGACCATAGGCCTATAACCATGGCAATGAAATGGGAAAACACAATACAACATGTCTAGGTTTATTGTGATGGTGATGAGCAATCAGTGCCCCAGCAAGTGGTCTGTCTACATTCTCTTCTGCTTCGAAACAACACCCAGGAAGTTCCCCAGCCGGCAGATGGCACACATGAGGGCCAGTATCGGAGCCCAGCAGGCAGCAAGGGTGGTTGAAGTCTCCAGGGGAACCAGCCTCGGAACTCAGTTCAACTCAACTGGATTCTGCTTTGTTTTGGGATTGTTTTGGAAGTGGGTTCCCAGGTTCTCTCTTATTTTTGTAGTGCTGGGAATCCAACCCAGGGCCTTAGAGTGCACAGAGCAAGCACTCTATCAATTGAGCTAAAGGCACAGGACATGCAACCAGGAGAGTGGGATTGGAATCATGCCTTCTCTGGGCATTCACTGGGGGCACTTGGGCACTCTGAGCCCAGGTTCCCTCTGTGTCATAGGGTATACCATGACAGTCCTGGCAGGGAACAGCCACTCCAGTGACAAAAGGGTTTAATGAAGGGACTTTTAAATTAAAGTATGGGCAGGGTTAAAAGACACCAGAAAGGGGTGGTGGGACCCAATTGAGCCCCCTAGGATGGAAGGCATTCCAAAGATGACTGGGGAACTGTTGCCTCCTCAAAGTAAAGTCTACCTTATTGACAGAAATCCCTTAATGTCTACCTTAAGTCCTTTAAGTCTACCTTAATGACAGTAAATCCCCATAGCCCTCCATTTGTTGATGTGACACTACTCAAAATGAGGAGAAACAACTGTAAATGTCCTTTAATAATTAGAACATGAAATGTACATAGTATGAATCTAGGAAAATTAGAAATTGTAAAAAGAAATGGAGCTCATAAACATCAACATTCTATGTATCAGTGAGCTAAAATGGACTGGCAAGGGCCATTTTGAATCAGATAATCATATGGTCTACTCTGCTGGGAGTGAAAAGAGAAATGGGGTTGCATTCATCATCAAAAAAGACATCTCAAGATCTGTCCTAACGTACAATACTGTCAGTGATGGAATAATATCCATGTATCTACAATGTAGGCCAGTTAAAATGACTATTATTCAAATTTATGCACCAACCAGTAAGGTTACAAGGGAAGATAGGGAACACTTTTACCAGCTCTTCCAATCTGAAATAGATTGAACATGCAATCCAGATGTACTGATAATTACTGTTGACTGGAATGCAAAAGTTAGAAACAAAGAAGGCGGCTCGGTTGTTGGAAAATATGGCCTTGGTGACAGAAACAATGCTGAAGATCGCATGATAGGATTCTGTCAGACGAATGAACTTTTCATAGCAAATACAATTTTTCACCAATATAAACAACCACTACACACATGGAATTCACCAGATGGAACATGCAGGGACCAAACTGACTACATTTGTTGAAAGAGATGATGGAAAAGCTCAATATCAAATGTCAGAACAAGACCAGGTGTTAATTGTGGATCAGATTATTAACTGCTCATATGCAACTTCAAACTAAAACTGAAGAAAATTAGAACAAATATATAACAGCCAAAGTATGATCTTGACTTTATTCCACCTGAGTTCAGAGACCATCTCAAGAACAGGTCAGATGTGCTAGATACCAATGATAGAAGACCAGCTGAGTTGTGGCATGGCATCAAAGACATCATTGATGAGAAAAGCAAAAGGTTATTAAAAAGACATGAAAAAAAGAAAAGACCAAATTTCTTGTCAAAAGAGACTCTGAACCTTGCTCTTGAATGTCAAGCAGCTAAAGTAAAAGGAAGACAGGATGAAATTTAAAAAGTAAACAGAAGTTTTAAAGGGCAGCTCAAGAAGACAAAATCAACTATTATAATGACTTGTGCAAAGAGCTGGAGATAGAAAACCAAAATGGAAGAACATGCTGTTTTTCTCAAGCTTAAGGAATTGAAGAAAAAATTCAAGACTCGAGAGGCAATGGTGAGGGGTTCTACATGGAAAATGTCAAACAATGCAGGAAACATCAAAAGAAGATGGGAGGGATCCTAAGGGTCATTATACCAAAAAGAATTGGTGGATGACCAACCATTCTAAGAGACTGTATATGATCAGGAACCAATGGTACTGAAGGATGAAGTGGAAGTAGTCTTGAAGGAATTGGTGAAACACAAGGCTCCAGGAATTGATGGAATACCAATTGAGAAGTTTCAACAAACTGGAGGTACTCACTTGTTTATGCCAAGATATTTGGAAAACAACTACTTGGCCAACTGACTGAAAGAGATTGATGTTTGTGCCTATTCCTGAGAGAAAAGGTCCAACCAAATGTGGAGACTATCAAACAATATCATTAATATCACATGCAGTCAAAATTTTGCTAAAGATCAATCAGAAGTGATTGCAGCAGTATATAGACAGGAAACTGCCAGAAAATCAAGCCAGATTCAGAAAAGGGCATGGAACCAGTGAATGCAAAGAATACCAGAAAGATGTCTACCTATGTTCTATTGATTGGGCAAAGGCATTTGACTGTGTGAATCATAACAAATTATGGATAACATTGTGAAGAATGGGAATATCAGACCACTTAATTGTACTCATGAAGAATCTGTACACGAAGCAGGAGGCAGTCGTTTGAGCAGAACAAGGAAACACTGCTTGTTTTAAAATAGAAAATGTGTGCATCAGGGCTGTATCCTTTCACCATACCTCTTCAATCTCTATGCTGAGTAAATAATCTGAGAAGTTGGACTTTCTGAACAAGAATGTGGCATCAAGACTCATTAACAACCTGCATTATACAGATGACACAACTCTGCTTGCTAAAAGTGAAGAGGATATGAAACATTTACTGGTGAAGATCAAAGAACACAACCTTCAGCATGGATTGCACCTCAACATCAATAAAACAAAAATCCTTACAAGTGGGTCAGTAAGCAACTTCATGATACACGAAGAAAAGATTGATGTTGTCCAAGATTTTGCTTTAGTTTATTCTACAGTCCACACCCACGGAAGCAGTAGTCAAGAAATTAAAAGACACATTGCATTGGGAAAAGCTGTTGCAAAAGATCTCTTTAAAGTGTTGAAAAGTAAAGATGTCACATCAAAAACGAAGCTGCACCTGACTCAGGCCATGGTATTTTCAGTCACATCATATGGTTGTGAAAGCTGAACAGTGACTAAGGGAGACAGGAGAAGAATTGATGCTTTTGAATTATGGTGCTGGAAATGAGTATTAAATATACCATGGACTGCCAAAAGAACCAACGGGTCTGTCATAGAAGAAATGCAACCAGAGTGCTCCTTGGAAGCAAGGATGGCTAGACTGTGACTTATGTATTTTGCACATGTAGTCATGGTCAATCCCTGGAGAAAGACATCATGTTTGGGAGAGTGGCAGGCCAATGAAAAAAAGGAAAACCCTCAACTAGATGGATTGACACAGTGTCTACAACAATGGGTTTGAAAATAAAAAAGATTGTGTGCCTGGCACAGAATCGAAAAGTGTTTAATTCTGTTGTACATAGGGTCGTTATGAGTTGAACCTGACTCAACTGCACCTAACAACAACAACATAGTGAGTCATGCATAAATAGTAGCAACCATACATCGCACTGGTTGAATCCTGCCAGAAGCCAGGAAACAAATGAACTGTTTGCTTCAACCCATAGGGACCAGCCTCCCAGAACACACAGCAGGTGAAGGAGGGTGGAGAATGAACATAAGGGACAGATGATAAGACCCACCTCATATAGGGAACATACAGGGCAAGGATTTTAGGAAGCAGGACCTGGGGGGGTGCTCCTTGCAGTCTGACTGAATCCAGAGGCCCATTCTTACACCAAAGGTGGGTCCTCCCACCTGCACGGTTGCCCTGGCTCCCTAAGTAGCCTTTAGCCTTGCCTCCTGCCTTCCCCCCTCACCCAGCCCAGGCTAGCCCATGCTGCCAAAGAACCAGTACACTCCCTGTCTGTTTGCCTTGACCTCTGGGCCTGCACTGCTTCCCAAACCCCACCTCAAACACCTTGGCCAGTGGAGGCTGTGCCCTGGGAGCATGAGGGGAGATGAGAGTCTCACGGTCAGAGGGACTGACCTCACTCTGCTCTATTCACACCAGACACCTGCCCTCCCTCACTCTCTTATGTGGAATTTTCTCCTTGCCAAGTATCCACAGCCACCTCCATCACGAACCCCCCCGCAAAGAATTAACCCATCACTGCCCTTTGCAGTTCTCTGAACCCCATCTAAAGATACAGATGCCGTTGGAAAACTTTCCAGAAAATGCCAACGGGAGAAACTGAGGCAATACGTGACTAGGAGAGCTAGTGTATACAAGATTTGTCTCCCCTGAACCCCAGCAAGGGCGTCTCTAAAATCCACATGTGCTTTCCTCTGGCAGTCCTGGGCACGAATCACTGCTATGCAAACAAGTCGTTACAGATTCCAAGAAGGTCCCCTGGCCCCATGTGCCCATGGTATCAAAGGCACACTTCCCTCCCCGTCCTGAACTCCCAGGATCATAACTAATCACTTATTGAACTGTGACTGTAGCAGAAGCAGGGTCTGCATCTTCTTATTGTTCTAAATAGAACCATACCACACTTGGTATTTCAGTCACTGTTAATAAAAATCTTTGCATTTTCTCATTATGAGCCTCAGTTTCCTCATTTGTCAGGAGGTGCTTATGCTGCCCACTTGGTATAAATGTCCATCTTCAGGACACACAGGACACCCGACGCTGAGAGAGGAGAGGTGAGTTGCCCAAGGTCACCCAGATGGTGAGGAGCAGAGCCAGGTCTGCCTGAGTCAGACACCAGAACTCTCCCCACAGAATGGGTTTTCATGTCTCCAGCTCTGGCACTCAGCACGGGGCCACGGGGCTGAGCAGTGAGCAGACACTTAGGAAATACTTGGGAAACTGCAGAAAACCTTAGCTGATTCTCACTGCATGATTAAAGCTCTGATCCAGCATAGAAACCAACCCATCTCAGTGATTTCCAATTCAAATGCCACCATCCACTTGAATTCTGATGCACTGATATCTTTTGCCTTTTGGAGATGTTTTGTTGCTTTTAGGAGTGAGAGGTGGCACCATGAGGTACAGAGAGCTGTCCTGGAGAATAGGTTCGGCATAGCATTTCAGACGCAAGTTGGGGAGCATTTTAGAACAATTAGATATTAGATCTCACACTACCAAGAGGGAGATGGGCAAGAACTTGCATACCGTTTAACAGATGAAAACCTCAGGACCCCAGAGTCAAGTGACATGTTTAAAGTCACTCAGACAAGGACTGACATGGGCTGTCTTCATGCCCAGGCCGGGGATGGGGGGAGGGGTTCTTGAAAATCCCCCGCTTCCATCCTCCAAAGTGACCTGCTCTAAACTCCACAGTCTCATAGAGAGGACAGAGGGCACAGCTCTAAGGGAAATGTGTGGCTGTGTCACTTGATCAGAAGGCCCAGTTCTGAGAGCAGGCAAAGACCCAAAAGGAGCCTCCAGAGACAGAAGGCTCATTGTCCCCTATCCTCAAACACCCCTTCCCATTTCCCCCTCCCATTTCTGCATGCAGCAGGCAGATAATCAGAGCACGTGGCCAGAATGCCCTTCTCACGCCATGCTTTGCAGAAGAAAAGGAGGGAACTAGCCTGTTCGCATGCCTTCTTGGCAACACCGAGTTGGTGACAGTGGCTGTGTATAGAGTTCCCAAAGGATTGCAGCCCTCACATGGCCCTCCCACCAGGAAGTGACAGGAAACTCCCCTACCTCCCCTACCTCATCCTCTGAGATGGAAAGGCCTGTGACAGAGTGGACGCAGCACAAAGCCAAAAGCTAAAGCCCTCTTGTCCTTCAACCTTGTGAGCTTGGACAAGCCACATCTCTCTGAGCCTCAGTTTTCTCATTTGTCAGGAGGTGCGTACGCTGCCCACTTGGTGTAAATATCCATCTTCAGAGATCAAACTATGGTGCTTACCATTCGCCCTGCTTTATCACAGCTGCACTTTCTTTATTATGACTCAACCTCACCCCTGCCCTTGCTCGCAGCCCCCGCTCCTGACTCCAGTTACCCAGGGCCAGTCCTCAGTGCTGGCGCTCCACCACCCAGGCCCAGGCCACAGAAAAGCCAGTGGGCCAGCCTGCATGGCCAAGGGTGGTTGCCCACAGCAACTGGAATCAGACCACATCCACAGACAACAAGGTCAAGTCTTAGCTGAGCAGGGAGCTGAGCCAGTTTTTCAGGAGCAACAACACAGAGGGGAGCTGGGGCAGGGGTCAGGAGCCAGACCGAGGCTGGGCAGGATGCTGGCCACAGGGTGGTAAGGCTGGAGGTGTGGGAGGGGGCCTTGAACCCCTTCTTGTCAGGGGATGGCCACCCATTGCAAGGCCTAGCAGGCCACAGAGCACAGACCAGGCTGCCAGGGGTCTGTGCAGCCAGGGCTTGGAGCAGACAGACCTCTGTAGCCACGAGCAGGCCCAGCACTCTCCAGCTACTCAGCTGAGCCCCGCGTCAGCTCAGGAATACTGTAGTGAGATACTTTGTGTGTCCACTTAATTATATCTTGCTTTGTTTCCCTGTCTATCAAAATGACTTAGATCATACCGAAATCCATAAAGGATGTATGTGTTATTGTTAGGTGCTGTCAAGTCAGGTCCAACTCATAGCGGCCCCATGTACAACAGAACAAAACACTCCCCAACACTGTGCCATGCCCAGCACTATGTCAGTGCTTCTCTGCTATTCATAGAGTTTTTAATGGCTGATTGCTTGGGGGATTGTTTTCAGGAGTGGGTTGCCAGGCCCTTCTCCCATTTTTGTGGTGGTGGGAATCGAACCCAGGGCCTCAGAGAGTGCAGAGCAGCACTCTACCAACTGAGCTAAACCCCAGCCCTTAAAGGATGTATAAGGATATGTAAAGTACCACAATAAAACCAATTAGAAATGGATAAGAATGTAAGAATGAAACAGAGGCAGGTCATTAAGTGGACAAAACAGTCAGGCTAATTCAGAAATGAAAACTATAAGTCCTACATGTTGTTTAAAAGAGTCAAAGATCATAGGCCTCAGCTTCCTAGAAGCAAGTGCAAAATGGGAAACCTAATCAGTTACATCATGTCCATGACATAAAATAAATAATTCTATAAAGCCTCATGCTTAGGAAAATCATAACTATTTTAGATTGTAAAGCAAGCATTTTTCCTGGCAGTCCTCATCACAAAATTCTCAGACTAGACATAAAGACAAGTCTGATGGGGGTGTGTTTTGGGGAATGACATCACCAACTAACCACTCAGTAAAAGAAGTCCTATAGAGACCAGAATTCCATGCTATGGAACTGATCCTTTCCTGGGCTAGCTTAAGGCATGGGTAGATGAGGCTGGGATGTTTTAAATGGGGAGCATTATTGCTCTTGTTATTACTTGTTTATTTCCCAAAAATTTATTTGTGCAACCTGTGCTCGGTGAGCAAGCACTCAATTAGTGCCAGCGTTGTGTGGCACATTGGGAAAGCAGAGACAAGCAGGGCAGGCATGGGCCTTGCCCTCCTGAGGCTGAAGGCCCAAGGCCTTAATAGAGGAAAGCTACACGTAACCAGGCAGTTATAGACAGACTGCAATTGAACCAGGTCCTGGCAGGAAGCCCAAAGCACCGTAGGAGGAACCAGGGAAGGTGCCACAGGGCACAACGGGGAAGACTGCCTGGAGGAAACAGGACCTGATGTCAGCCTGAAGAACAGGTGGTGCTGGCCAGGTGACCAGCAAGGGCTGGACCACCACAAGCCAGGATGCTGATGAGCCCGTTGCTGTCCACAGTCACCACGGAGACCCCAGCCTGGAGAGGGGCCTCAGCGGCCAGTGTAGGCCCATCATCTGACCACACTGTCAGTACCATCCTGAGGTGAAATGGAGTGACTGCCCTGCACTTCTCAGCGAGTGGCCCTCCTGTCCCTGAGTCAGGGAAATGGGCCCTCTGCATTATTCCCAGCAGGCTCCACTGGGAGAGGAGCAATGAGTGTTCTCGCACAAGCCACTCTCAGATATGAAAGGTGGCCCAAGTGTCTTAGAGCCCAAAGGGCCCTTAGACATCAGCCATCCAACTCCCTCATCTTACAGTTGGGGAACCTGAGATCAGAGAGAAGGGAGTTACCCAAAGTGACCCAGGCTAAGGCTCCAGAGATCCAGAAGCAGAGCGAGCGGAAGAAAAGAAGACACCAGGCATGGCACCCAGGGGATCTGGGAGATCCTGGAGAAAGGTCTCAGAAGATGCTGTACCCCAAGCACAGGATCCACAGCTGAGACCCTGGGTGCAGGGCCACATTCCCAGTTTGCAATTTCCTCTTCTATTCAGTGGATGACACTGACCTGCCCCACAGGGCTACCAGGAGGAATAGATTTGTCCTCCTACTTCACAGACCACAGACTCTAAGTTCAGTAACCTGCCCAAGACTTCCATCTAAGAGGAGGTAGAGTGGGAATAAGGGCTCTAAGTCAAACATTGGTGTGTGTGGGGGGAGGACCTGAGGCAGACCCAGAAAAGGAAGCTCTACTCTTGGATGAGCCTCGCCAATCCTTGGGAGACACAGAGCCCCAATCTCACTCCCATGGCCTCCCCTTTAAGCAACGCTTAGCACTGAGAGTGTGAGTCCAGCCAGACTTCCAGGATTGTGGGAAAGATGGTCCAGGTAGGACTTCTGTAATGACCTCGTGGTGCTTTGCATCTGCCATACGTGTTCTGGTTATCTGCAGCATTACAAATCACCCAAATTCTCAGTCCACAAAACAATTTTATTATGTGCCCTGATTCCTTGGGCAGGGGCCTCAGACAGCATAGCAGGGATGAGGTGGCTCTGCAACTCAGTTGGGGAAACTCAAACAGCAAGAGAGGATAGATGGTTGAACTCATCTGAGATTGCCAACCGCAATGTCTACCATGGCCTCGCTGTGCACCCTGAGCTTCCTCACAACATGGCAGCCCTGGAAATACTCTTCCCTCTTATGTGATGGCTTGGGGTTCCAAGAGGAAGTGTGCTAGTGACAATGTGGAAGCTACATGGTCTTTATTGACATAGGTCTCTTCTGTCACACTCCATGGGTGAAAAAGTCATAAATATGCTCCAATTCAAAGGGAGAGGACAGAGACTCAATCTCTCCATGGGAAGAATGTCAAAGAATTTGCTGCCATGTTTTAAAACTAACACAATTGACAAGCATTTCCCAGCAGCCTAGCAGGGCTTCATAGCAGGGACCCACGCCTCTGTGGAAAAGCCAAAAGGCCAAAGGAAGTCACAGTCCATTAAGACAGACCCAGGACCCACCCAGGCCCCTGCTGCTTGTGCCCTCGGCCTCTTGCAACACACTTCTCACTCGGATAACCTCCCATAGAATGACCAGGAGGTTAGAACAGACACTAAGGCAGGGCCCAGGTCTGTGGCAGGATGGCCTTGAGCGAGCCACGTGGCCCCATTGGCCTTGCACTCTGTACCTTCCTGACAGTGGGGGTTTCGTCCCTTATAAGGCTCTAAGGAGGGACAGAGGAGAAAATGTATGTGAAACCCAGACACCATGGAGCTCTTAATTTCCTTCCTAGGGCTGGGATGGGATGAAATTGCCACATGCAGAGAGCAGACCTGATCCTGACTCACTGGGTCGTCTCCCAGGTCCTCGCTGCAGTGGCGGGTCTGCACTTGAAGCTGTGGCAAGCACCTCCCAGGCCTGCGGCCCCAGCTCGGTTACAGCTTCCGGGACATGTTTCCTGCCCAGGAGCTGACAGGTTCCCCTCAGAGTAGCCACAGGATACAAGCAGCTGGCTGCATAGCCTCCATCCATGGGGCAGTGACCCAGAAGGACGGCAGAAGCCCTTCAAAGGTCACCTTGTCTCAATCCTGCCCCCCTATATCAGGATTCCCAGTCTCTACTTGCATAGCTCCAGAGACAGGCAACTCACCACCTTCCAGCCACCCACTCATCTCCAGGCCTGCCCTTTAACTTACAGCTGTCCACCTCTAGGGCCACCAAGAAGAAAGTGACATAAAACAGAAAAAAGGGCACAGCCTCTGGGGCCAGGAGGATCTGGTTTTTGCTCCTAGATTTGACTCTGCCCTTTTTAGGCTCTGCAACCTAGGTCTCTGTGAGACTCCATTTCTTCTTCTGGAGAGGGAGAATAATGAAAGGGAGGTTGGGAAGGTAAAATGCCATAGCTCGTGTGAAACACCTGGCATACAACAGATACCAGGTGTGTGCTGTTTCACCTGCCTTCCCCTTACCCTTGGACACATTGCACGGTGGTGGCCTCCCAGGAAAGTGGCATGCTCAGATGCATGTAAGAGACCAGCCTGAAGCACCACTGGTCCCCTTATACAATCAAGTAGGCAAGAGGCCATCTCCTCTGCCACACAGAGGCACCTCCCGGTAAGCTGGGGAGTAGGGGTCCAGCATTCCCATTTCAACTTCTAGGCACACTTCCGGTCCACTGAATGAAAACAGGTGTGTGAGTAGATGGATGGATGGACAAGAAAATAGCTTAATTAGGTTTCTAAATCCCATCAGGAAATGCCCCTCTTTTATTCCAGCCCTATTGAATGTCATCTTTGCATTGAGAAGTAGCGCAAAGCGATGATGCTTAAACTTTTATAAGCATCAGAAGAGGGCTTGTAAAACTCAGATTGCAGACCCCACCTGCAGAGATTTTGACACCAGGTCTCAGTGGGCCTGAGACTCTGCATTTATAACCAGCTCCAGTTGCAGCTGTGTTTCTGCTCCACAAGCCACATATGAAGTCATTCTTGGAGGACAGTAGAACAGATGGCTTCCAACAGCCTTTGCCAAACAAGCCCACAGCCAAGATGGTGGCACCTGGGCTGGGAGATGTCAGCAGGAGGGGGAGAAATGTGGACCTCCAGCCCTGAGGTCCAAAGGGGCACGACTCTGCCCCTACCCTAACCTCTGCTAGCCTCCTGTGCACCATCTTTAGTCAGGCTCTTGTAAAAGTCTGGGCAGAACCACAATGGTTCAAATTGCAGACAGGGCTCTGGTCTGGAAGAGGCCACTTCTCTGTGACAATTCAGGCTGCACAGAAATCCCAATTGGTAGGACAAGGTATGTATAGGGCCTGAGAGGCCACTCACCCACAACAAGGCTTCCAACAAGGAGAAGCAACCCTAGGAAGAAGGGTCCCCTGGCTTTCCAGACACTTGTGCACATGCACACACACGTACACGTCCTGGAGGTGCCAAAAAAATGTCTATGCATTTGAAGAGATGTTACCTACATATTACTTTTCAAAGTTGAATTGAATTACAGTGGCGATGTGTAGTATGATGTTCACTCAAAAGAGGGTGTCAATCAAATGAATGCTAGGACCCCACGTGACAGGCAGGACAGTCAGAACATGGCGGAAGCATGGTTGTCATTTAAGTAGCAAAAGGCCATTTTGAAATGGTATTTGAAATTTGAGAATGTCGTGGAAGTACAACAAAGGAGATGTGAGTATGCAACAGAAATTCCACCATGCCTCACAATTGCATGCGCCTGTGATAAGTCTGAGATGCGTGCTACTGTGTGTGATGTGCATAACAGAAGATCTGGGAGGCCTCGCATGACAAGTCCTGCTTCTTCTGCTATGGCGATCACTTTGAGCACCTCTTGTAACTGTAGAAGTCAAACGTGACTTGTGTTCATCTTTTGTTATTGGCACATATGGAGTGTTACAATTGTAATACAGTGTTTTTTCCTTTCTTAAAATTTGCATAGATTTTTTTGGCATCTTCTGTGTATGGGAGCCTGGAGGAGGGCCCAACCCCTTACCCTAGACACCCGCTAGACATCCACTTCTTTGCAGTGGATTTCATGGCTGATGGTAGCAGAGTCTCAGTTCAGGATTCAGCTCAGGCACTTGGGCTATGACCTTAACACATCCTTTCCCCTCTGGGTCTTAGTTTCTCCATCTGTAAAATGAAGTCGCTGGACCAGGCCCTGCCTTGGGAAGGGACTGGCATCATCTGAGGTGCAGCTGTCTTAATTTTTACATTCTTTCATCCAACTGGTATTTGTCAGGACCTGATCTACAGCAGTGAACAGGGGAGAAGAACAGAATTCGGGCCTTGTGGAGCTGGCCCCGTTCCTGCACCCCATACCTTATCCTTACCTCATTCTGCTTTCACTGTTCCTAGCTACAGGAGTGGGCAGTCATCAACCCCACATTATAGACAAGGAAGAGCTGGGGTTCAGACGTTCAGCTGTTCCCCTGTGGAGAGACCTCCACCCAAGCAAGCACATATCTGTGCTGAGCTGGGATCATCCCTTCCTGAGCATCCTCCAGTTGCCCCCCAATATCCATGTTCCACAAGGATGAGGAAAGATCAGAGGCTACGGAAAAAACTGTTGTCAATGGCTCCCTGTCCACAGATGGGGGATCCAGGCTGTACCAGGGCTTCTACCCTGTGCCCAGGCTGCTCAGACACTTCCTCAACGTGCCTGCATCATGGGCACTCTAGCAGTACCTGTAGGTCTTTCTCAGGTCCCCCATATCCCCATATGCCCTGCTCATCACTCACCTCAACTGCCCACATACAACCCAAGAGGAAAAACCAGCCCACACCTTGGCACTTACACAGCCAAGTACCAGGAAAGAAGGTGCGTTCTGCCTCTGTACACTTAGCCATGATTTTGCAATCCAAAAATCAGGCAGGTGCTATTTTAACTCCAACACACAAGGATGCTTAGGGTCACTATGGAAAAGCCACTTTATGCTGAGTTATACAGGGTGGCACCATGACTTTGTCAGTGCTTGGGGGACCTGCAGATCTTACCTAGCCTTGGCCCTGTGCCTCTCCTTGCTCTTTTGAAGATGCACCTAGTCTCTTCCTACAGCCTAGAAAATGTCCTCTCTTTTTTCCACCTCCTCAAACCCGCTCACCTGTCGTGGCTCTTTTCCTATGCATCCTCTGGGAAGCTGCGTGCAACCCCAGTGGCCTGATCCCCTTCACAGATGCCAGCCTTGACTGCCGAGCTCTGGAACCCAGATCTTACCTCCGTCAGTTTACAGAGTTCCTATGACATTTGTCAGTTCGAGAAGGGCCGTGGCACACACAAGAGGCCCTGCAAGTATATAGGGCACCGTCTAAGAACCTGGGTCTTTATGGGGATCTGGAAGTTAGAAGGTGTTATTTACCTTTTACTCCCCTTTGGCAAGCATACAGTGGGAACTTCTAGGAGCTCCATGAGGCGGGACACCTCAGCAGGTTAGACAGGGAAGCAGGCATGAAAGCCCAGCTGTCTCCTCCTCAGTGAATTACTAAAGAGATTCACAAAATGTAAAGTGATGCCACTCAGGTTACTTTGTTTCAGAAGTTATTTTGTGTGTGTGAAAATAAATCATGTGATTACTTACTCTTAAAGAAATAGTATTTTACAATTTCTCAGTTTCACTTTCTAATATGATAAATATAAAGAGACATAACAACATCAACAAAAGCTCTTTTGGTTCCTCAATAGGTTTAAACAGTGAAACAAACAAGCTAAAAGAGTGAAACAGAATCCCTAGGCCTGGTTTTAGAATGTCCTATGGATGGAAGCGCCCTGCCTATCACAGCTGATTGGATGAGGGGTAAAGCCTGACTGATGGGCAGAGAGGCTGGGCATGAGGCTTACTGAGAGAGCGCTTGCCTAGCACGCACAAGGTCCTTGGTTCAATCCCAGCCCCATAAGAAAATAAAACAAACAAACAAACAAAAAACCTTGTCTTCCCAACAGGAAGCCAGTCCAGAGGCAGATGGTGGCAGGTCTTTTCACCAGTGGGGTGGAAAGACCATCTGGACTGTGGATCAGATGTTGGGCTGGCAGCCAAGCAAGAAGACCTGCAAGGGGGCCTGGAGAAAAGGCAAGGGGATGGTTGGGGCCATAGGGCAGCTACACATCTATGAGGAGCAGAGGCTGAGGTCCAGGCCAGACCTCAGAGAGGAAGAGGGGAATGCAGGGGTTGGCATGGGACAGAAAGAAGTAGGGAGGAGGGGACATGGAGGTAATGCTGCATGATGCATGACCAGTGGCTCCCATGCAGGACTTTCTCCCAATGCCCCAGGTGCTCCCTGGCTCCTGAAAGTTCCATGCCACACACCCAGTTCTACCTGCCACCTGCTGGCTTGATTCACCCAGGTGTCCACGGTGGACTTTTCCTTCAGTCCCTCATCTCTTGAAGTCAGCTGAGCCCTTGCCATCTTCAGAGCTCAATCAAAACAGCTTTGACTTTGGCCTGGCTCTGGGCCTGGGACAAGCAGCTGAGCCTCAGTTTCCTTGTCACCCTCACAGAACTGAGGAGCACAGCCCAGAAACAGTGGAGGACTCAAGAGGCCTGATGTCATCACACACAGAAGGGTTGGCCCGGCTAGCCCTTGACAGGTGCAGCTAATATTAGGATGCTTGCTCCTGCCTCAACTGCTACTGTTATTATTAGTGGTGGTATTAATATCACAGCAGGAAATGGTCTTCAAGGTCATAGAGCTCCAGTGCTCAAGTTTATTGAGGGGTAAACAGGAAGGCCGGGAGCAGGTCAGAAGCAGAGCACAGTCAGAGCTGGCTCTCCTGTGCCACCCAACAGCTCTCCATGAGACTGTAAGCTCCCTGGCGACAGGGAACGTCCAGCATCTGGGGACAGGGCGTCCACTCTCATGCGCCCATCCATCCCTTCTTTCTGCAGTTATTTCTTTGGCCATTTCCTGTGGACCAGGCACAACGCCAAGTGCTGGCTGCCCACAACAGGGCTCAGCCCTAAATTGGTTCAATGTTTGTGGATGGATTCTTGGCCTCTCCCATCTGTATGGACCCTGGGAACCCAGGGCAGGGGAGGAGGCTGGAAAGGGGTCCATGCACCAGCCCCCTGACCACTAGGAGCAGAAATACAACTATTGCTCCCAGTGGTTCTCATCCCCATTGTCTGCTCTTGAGTTTCTCCGGGGTGAGCAAGGCCTGGTTCCTCATCTCTTTAGCAAGAGAGAACACAAGACCACAAGAGATTTAGAGCCCATCTCCAGACACACAGCCAGACTGGGAGGACAGGTCTCTCAGTGCTCGTTCCAGATTCTAGAACGGGACCAGCTCACTCAAGTGGACACATGTCAGAATGTGGCTAAGAATGAGGAGTTGATAGCAGAGTCGCAAGGGTCTTTGTGAGCAGAGGGAGGGTGGAGGGGAAGGCATCCCTAATGACATGGGCATTGCAGAAACCAAGGGCCTGGAATGGCCACTTCTACTCCACTCAACTGAGCAGCTCCAGCCTCAGATACTTCAGCTCAAACGGCTGCACATCCATGCTGTCTGCGAAGGAAGAAAGGGGGACCCGGGGGACTTGCAGAGCTGCCATCCTCAGCAGGATGGACATTGGAGGAGAGGTGGTGGCAATCCCAGAGCTCCAGGACAGCTCCCTGGGAGGGGCAGGAGAGGCCAGCCAAAGGGCAGAGGACTCCTGCCGAAGGGGCAGCTGGAGCCAAAGATGGGGGCCACAGGCCAGGCAGGACACTGGAGCCCAGAAGTCTGGGTGGGGACGAGGCTGGTTGGACACAGGGACTGTGCCAACACTCTTCCCACTGGCACCTCACAGTCCCGGCAGAGGCACTGTGTGGCCCCCGGCTGCCTGAAGTACTTGCTCCCTGCAGAACCTCTGCGGACTGGGTGGCTGGAGATGCCAGCTCCCACCGGGGCCCAGGAGTGCTCTGAAAGACAAGCCCCTCACACAGGAGAGTCGCCGCCCCTGGGACACCACAGGCCCAGCCTTGGGTTCCTGATGTTTTGGGTGTTGCGAGCCAATGGAAAAGCAGGTGCAGGGGGCAGAGCCTGGACTGGAGCACTCCCTCCTCCCCCAACTGATGACTCAACAGAGGAGGGAACAACAAGACCCAAGTGGGGGTCAGCCTCCCACCCCCCTGCAGTAGAAGCTTCTGGGTCCAGGGACCCCTGCCACTCCACAACAGGGTGACACCCCAAGGCTGAGCTTTGGCTCCCTATCGAGCTGGCTGTTTGGGCCAGCTTGGCAGAGAGCAGAGGTTAGGAACCCACGATTTCATCAAGCCTTAGGAAGGGGCCCAGCTACTGGGGCCAGGGCCTGTCTCACGCTGCTCAAGGGCAGCTCCTCTGCAATGTCCCAGGTACGGGTCCAGCACGTAGCACTTCCTCTCCCTGTTGTCCTCCAGCAAGACAGCACCCCACTGTCTCTGAAGCTGCTGAGGGGGCTCTGCCATGGGAGAGACCCAGGACAAGGTCTCTGCCTCCCCAGTCCCACCATGCACACGGTGCCCACACACCCCATAAGGCAACCCATGCAGGCAGAGCCCTGCTGTAGGAAGCCTGCAGGCAGCCGGGCAGCAGGCCCGCAGCAGAGCCCCTGACAAAGGCAGGGTGCTGGTAGCTGGCTGGGGAGGGCTGGGGAGGTGGCTCAGAGCCTAACAGGCCACCAGCAGCCGCAGCATCTGCTTTTTCTCACCTCTAAAGGGAATCGATTTGTCTCTGACTGATTTCCCTGACGTCTAGTTTTCTTCTCCACCCGGCTGTCAGCCCAGCCACGGTGCGCAGGAAGGGGGGCCGGCTGCCAGCCGCCCTCTCACTCCCTACGCCGCCCGCCCGCCGGTATGCACCGCCAGGAGCCCACACTGCCACTGGAGCTCCACCCACAGCCCACCTGCCTCAAAGCACACACACAGCAAGCACACAGCACAAGCCACATGCCACAGACCTATGCAGACATGCCACACAACACAGACACATCACACAGCAGGCACATAGACACACCATACAGCACACACCGCAGAAACACCATACACCACGCACCACAAACATAACACACCACACACCACAGACACCACACACCACAGACACACTATACACCACATAACACAGACACATAGACACACCACACAACTCACAACATAGACACATAGACACACCACACAACACAGATACACAGACACACCACACAACACACTCAGACACACACACACACCACAGACACACAGACACACCACACAACAGATACAGCACACCCTCCCATCCCCATAGCACACAAATACACACCATACAACACAAACACACAGACCCACCACACTGCCCCCCCATAGGCCTGCTGCCTGCAGCACAGACACACTTGCACACACACCACACGATGGACACTATACAGAATACAAACACACAAACACACATAGCACACATAATACAAACACACGATGGACAGGCACACAGACACACCTGGCATCCCCAGTCCTATCCAAAGGCACTACAAAAGTACCCCCACCACACACCCCACCTGCTTCCAGGGTCCAGCACACTCACCCCCTCACCAGACACCAGGCCACCCTCAGACTCCAGCATGACCCTTGCACACGCAGCCCTCACAACCCCCAACAGCACAACATTCACCCCACACATCACTCGGACCTCCCCAGGGCACTATCCCCTCTGGCATGCTGACCCCCCATGATACCCCTGGTCTCACTGACAACACTTACCCTCCCCCAGCACCCACCCGCCCCCATGGCTCCTGAGGGCTCTCCTGGGCCCTGTGTGGTGCCCAAACCTCTGGCTGTCCAGCCCTCTGTGCAGCAGGAGAGGCTGTTGGGAGAGGGAGCACAGCAGCACTTGTGCCCTAAGTTTAAAGCCTTGGTAGGGGTCTGTGGGTGGCCAGGGAAGTGGCCAGAGCCCCACTGGGCACTGAGGGCATCACAGGCCCCTTGCTGGGCAGCCTGTTGCCATGTAGCCTGAAGACATGCAGGGTCTTGGTGGGGCTCCAGTGACTCAGGCAGGAATAGGGGGTGTCCTGTCTGCAACACCCCAGGATCAGGCCCAGGCCTCCTGACCACAAGCACCTAGGCGGGGAGCCCTGAGGGGCCAGCTGTCAACAGTTGCGATGCAGCAAACAGAATGAGTCCTACAAACTGCCCCTGGTGGTGTCCACAAAGCAGTCTCAGGGCCGGGGAGGTATTGCCTGGGGTCCTGGCACACTCATGCACTTGGCAGTATCCCCACCTGGATGATAAGAAAGCAGCAGTCTGAACTGGGACAGGGACTTGTGCAGGGTCTCATACGATCAGTGAATTTAGACCTGGGCCTGGAAGTCAGGTTTCCTGATTTCACAGCCAAAAATTCAGAGTAAGCCCACAGGCTCCACATAATGGTCCACCTGTCCAAAGGAACTGCATAAGGCTGCCCAGGCTGCCCCCATGCTCACCTCAGGGAACAAGAGGGCGGCCTCATCCTGGGGGCTGGCAGGGCCTGAGTGTGCGCAAGGGTGTGCAGAGGTGGGCGGAGGTATGTGAGTGTCAAGATGTGGGACAGGATGTGCAGGTGGGCAGGCGGTGGGAAGTCGGGCAGGGAGCAGACTCTTGGGCTGCTGTGGGACCCATGTGTCTCTGTAGGGTATGTGTGACTGCATAGGTGAGGGACCAAGGTGTGGTGGTGGGCTCACGTGCATGGGAGGAGATGGGATGGGAAGGGCTGGGTGAGGGAGAGGCTGGGTGATGCATGTGCCCTGAGACGTGCACCCTGGTGTGAATGTGAGTGGGTTCCCTCTCCAGATCAGGAGCGGGCTCCCCTCCCAAGCTCTGTATCCCACTGGCGTTTCCTTCCCTTCCCTCCCCACCCTCCCCTCCGGGCTTTATCTGTCTAGGCAGCTCTGCTCTTGGCTCAGGCAGCAGATAATTGATTAATAGAACTGGTTCCTGGCTTTCCAAGGTCTGGCTGGAGATAAGGGGAGACGGGAGTACCAGCGTAGTGGGGTCGCCCTGGATTCCAAAGCTGACCTCTGAGGCTGCAGGCCACAGGCTCCCCTGTCCCCAGGCCTTCCCTCTCCTTCCCCTGATACCAGGGGTCCTCACTTTTGCCAGGGTAACAGTTGCAAGGCAGATGCCACACACTGAGCCCCTGGAGGGCAGGGGCCGGGCAGAGGCCATCTCCATGCCTCCTGGGTGTAGAGGCCATGTGGAGCCATACAGATAAACAGATGCCCTCCCAGCTGCGCATCCATCCATTCATTCCACCACCTGAGCCAGCACCTACCAGGTAGTCAGCTGAGGATGGCTCCTGGAACCCCAGAAGCCAACTGACATGCCCTGCCTTGGGGACAGTACAGCCTCTGGGACCTCCAAGACCCTTCAGGCCAGCAAGGCAGATGAAGAGACAGCAACACCAACCCCAAAGCCCAGTTGCAGGAAAGGCCACAAACTCAGACCTGCAGCTATTTGGGACCAGGGTCCCCGGCAGATGCCTGAACAGGGCTGGGACAGGAAAAAGAATACCCTCGCTGCTCTGTCCAGGAGCAAGCTGATAGGGAGGGAGTGGCCCCCCCTTACTTTCTGTGGTGTGCTAGACGCTGTGTGGCTAGGCGGTGAGAGGGACTATCATGCTACCTGCCAATGGCCTTGTGGGCAAGTCCCAGTGCCATTTGTGTTGAGCATCTCCTCCGTGACATGTGAGAGAAATGAAGCAGGTGTGCAGATGAGGTTTTAGGAAGACACACTCTCACCCCTAAGGGTACAAGAAAAAGACACCAGGATTGGCAATAGGGGACACCCAGCTCTTTATGGGCTCCTTCCAAGCAGCTAGCAGATCCCCCACTTCCTCTTTCTTTTTCCTTTTTCCTCTTCCTCCTTCTTCCTTCTCCACCCTCTTGCTTACGTGTAGCAACAAAACATCCTCCAGTCCAGGATTAGAGAATTTCTCGGTGTGAGGGAAGCGTTGGCAGCCCTGCCCCTTGTCAGTGCTAGCCAGAAGAATAGCCCCAAAGATGGACATGTGGGAAGGGGAATTCAGGTTGCAGAGGGAATCACGGCTGCTAAGCAGCTGACCCCGAGGTGGGGAGGGTGTCCTGGTTATCTGCTGGGTTCAGTGTCATCACGAGATACATGCAATGAAAGAGGGAGGCAGAAAGGGAGAGAACCAAAGAGGTGGCAGGGTGGGAGGGACCCGATCTGACATCGGTGGCTTTGAAGATGAAAAAGAGGCCATAAGCCACCGACACCTGGATTTTAGCCCAGGGAGGGCTATTTTGGAGTTTTGGCCTCCAGAACTGTTAGACAATAAATTCACATTGTTTCAGATCACATTTGTGGCCACTTGTTTCAACAGTTGAAGAAAAGTAATACACCACCCCTTGCTCCCCAGCGCCCTCCAAGCATGGGCCTCCAGTGAGAGGGGCTCCTTTCAGCCTCTGCCAACTCCACTGTTGGCAAATCCATCCTCGTGGGACCCTAAGTTGCCAAGTTGTCGCTTCTGAGACTATTTCCAGTGTATCAGCTCTGTCCCCCTGGGCATCCCAAGCATCACTGCCTTTCTGATGTTTAAAGACAGCTATCATGGAAAGAGCCCCTTGCCAATCTTTTCTTCTCTTTGCCTGGCATTGCTCAGAATTCCCTTCTCATTGCACCTCCAGAAACTCCTCTCAGAGAAATCTGATTCCCTGCTCCCAGCTTCCCATGGGTTCTGGGGCCACTCATGCCCAGGTCACAGTTCTCATGAGCACAGCCTCAGCCCTCCTACCAGGGAGGCGCTAGAGTAGGATGGAAGCATGCTTTCAGCTGGCTGTGTGATCTTAGACAAATCTACACCCTCTCTGGGCCCTGATGCCCCTTCTGTATAACAGGATGGAATCCCATGGGTTCTGCAAGGGCCACAGGGCAGATAAAACTCACGTTTTATCCTCCTTGATTCCTTTGCCAACACAACTCTCAAGGCTCTGCCTTCTTGCCATGTTGCTTGTCATTAGAAGGAGAAGAGAAGGGAAGGATAGAGAAGAGGGGAGAGGTGGGGAGGGGTGAGCAGAGAGGAGAGGAAGGAGAGGGGAGACATTCGTCCCTACAGAAATTGTATTCAAATGTTTTATTATGTGCTCTGGCTCGGGCAGCACCTTAGTTAATGGTGTGTCAGATGATGGTACAAATTTATAGCTGAAGGTTTACATCACAGACAGCTGGAATGGATGACAATAAATTAATTTAAAGTGCTACCAAAGTGTTCCCCAAAGTATATGTGCTTATGAGCTCTGGGCTAATAATTTATAAATGCATGCCTTTTATAATCCCAGTCTTAAGTCTTGAAAGTAGCTAGTTAAAAAGCAGTCACATGACATAAATTATTTTTATTAATATCACAAGTGCATGATTAGGGTGGTGGGAATGATGGTCACCAGTCCATGGTTTCTGCAGCGACCATCTCTCCTCACAACCTGTCCTCTCATCCTGAGAGGCTTGGGCCTCGCAGGCACAGGCTCCATGCCAGCCTAGGACCCCCTCAGGTTGCCAGGACCAAGTATGCACCCCCAATCTGACTCCCTTTCCTGGGGAGTGCAGTGAAATTCTCATCCATTATGGGGGCTCACCTTGAAGGAGTTATTGACACATCTTCCTGCTCCTCAAGGAAAAGAGAGCAAACATCTTTTATGTAGAGACAAGCATCACAGACATTGACATGGGGGAGGGGGGAGAAAGAGGGAGAAAGAGAGACTTTCATTGAGCCTCGGTTGCTTCACCTATAAAATGAGCATCACAACATAGACTTCATAGGGCCATTGGGAGAATTGATTAAGGCCACATATTAGCACTCAATAAAGTGCATCGTTACTAGCAACTATTTCCACTACCTACCCTACAAAGGGAAGGCCAAGTTCAAAGCTCTTTATACCACTGGCAACCTTATCTTACGGTGGTTGACTTGCTCAGATCTTCCTGGAACCCCATCCACACCCTCTTCTCTCTGAAGCCAAGCCCCACACATGCGCGTACTGCCATTGTCTCAGTGGATCACTCCCATGTAGGCTCACTCTCTCTCGTGTTACATTAGAGATCATCCAAATGCTTGGCAACAACTCCGTCCAAGAGACGGAGTCTATTCTCACATCTCTTCACGGAGGCTGGCCTGTGACTTGCTTTGACCTACAGAATGTAGTGGCCATGCCACTGTATAATTGCCACTACTAGCTGTCTGTAGCATCTGCTTTTGAGCATTTAAAATAGTCCCTCTGGGACCCCAACCATTTTTTCAGGAGAAACCCAAACAAAGTAGAAGGGCCATGCAGAAGAGAACCAGAACCTTTAAGTTGGCAGCCGCATGAGCCAGTGGCTGCATGTTCTGGTCCAACCCCGAGATGCCTGCAGTCGGGGCCTACAGCTCATGAGCCAGAGGGGCAGCCAGAGAAGCCCAGTCCATCCAAGAGCTGAGTGGCCACAAGGCTGTCACCTTAAAGTCCAAGGTTAGGGTGGCTTGCTCCACAGCAGGAGACACTCAGAATGTCCCTCTCTACTGGTTGCTTCACCTCAGCCTCTTGACCTGCCCTGGCCTCTCCCATCTAAAGCCTTCCTGCACCCAGCGTCCCCACCAACTCCCACTTAAAGCCTACTGCCCGAGTTGCCACGGAATTGCACGGGAAAGAAGCACTTCCATATCCACTCCCTTCAGCCCTCAGCAGCAGGCACCGGCACCCATTCCTCTCCCGCCATGCTCTCCCCCAGCTCCGTAGCACGGCCCTGTTGGTCCTCAGCTCTGCTGTCCCCCACCAGTCCCATTGGTGTGGCTTACATGTGCCTCTTCCTCCACTTGCAATCCTGGAGCTCCTCAGGTCTTCGTCTCGAGCCTCATCTTCCTCCACTCCCCTCATTTCCAGGCAGGCTCATCCTGCCCTCTTGTACCTACCTCACAGCCTCCTGATTCTGAATGTCCAGTCTCACCTGCCCAGGCCAAATGCCCACCTGCCCCTGGACTTGCCTTTGAAGGCTTTGCAGCCATATTAATGGGCACAGTTCCCACATTCGCTTTTGGTCCACACACTCCTACCCCTCCTTACCCACTCCCCACCAGTGATTGTACTGCCATCTACTCTGCTCCCCAAGTCCCAAATCTAGGATCTAGTCTGAGTTCACTGTGCCCCATACCACACAAAATCAGCCCCTGGACACTGGCATGGCAACCTCTAAATTGACCTAAAATCTATTGTTCTATTGCCATTGTCCTTTCCCAGGGCACCCACCACCTTACCTGGAAGAACCTCCACACACCCTGGCCCCTACTCTTTCACACACACTCAGTCCTTTCCCCCAATTAAAAGTAGAGAAACCCTAATTATATCGCTTTCCAAATTAAATGCCTCTAATTCTCTTCCTAACAAGAGCCACACTTGATGTGACTTATAGGCTCTCCACATCCATTCCGTAGCCCTGTGGCATCCAATCCTGACAGATCTCAGAAGCTAAGCAGGGTCAGGCCTGGTTAGTGCTTGGATGGGAGACCGCCAGGGAACACCAGGTGCTATAGGCTTGGGAGACGGACCCAGCAACCCACTCCCCAAAATCAATCCACCATTGAAAACCCTATGAATAGCAGAGAAACACTGAAAATAAGGTTTCCCCTGTTGTATGTAGGGTAACTATGAGTTGGATACCAACTCGACCAGACCTAACAACAACAACATCTGTTCCAAGACCACATCTCCAGCTCCAAACCTGGCTGCTCCCCCTGTGCATAGTGGGCTTCCTCCTCTAATCTGCCATGGGTTCCACCCATGGGCCTTCACACTGCTATTCCTTCTGCTGGGACAACCTTCCCTCCTCCAGAGGCCACCAGACACCCCTCCTGCAAGCCCTGGCCTCCCCAGGGAAACCCATCTGACCCTCTATCCTTTTCTCCCCCACTCTACTATCACTTGCCCCCCATGGCTCACCTGTGTGCTGCTGTGCCCCTCCCTCCTGCCGCCACTTACCTGCCTGCACAGTGATGCTTGGTGAGTTATTGTCTCTCAGCTGAATAGTCAGCTTAGGATGGGCAGAAACCATCAACTCCAACCCTGTCCAACAGCAGGCATGAAGTAGAAATACTTGGAATTGATGAGTGATAAATGCCATTACCTTGCCTCTTCCAACCCCATCAAAACTGTTCTAACAGCTGATAAAGGACTCTCAGCCTATGCCCTTCCTTTGCCCACTTATCCACTTGGCACCCATCTATTGAGTGCTCGCCCTGGGCCAGCATGGAATGGACAAATGAATGACAGATGAGTGGATTAAAAGAACTCCTCAGATATCTAAAGAACCAAACCGATGAGACCCGCTGCTGCGTGGGTGCCTCTCTAATATGCCAAAGAAAAGAAGCCAAACATTAGATGCCTCCACTTATGTGACAGTCAAGAAAAGGCAATCTATAGGGATAGAAAACAGATCGGGGCTCCCAAGGCTTGAGTCTCAAGGGAAAGAGTCAGGTGGGAGCCAAGTTGCCTTGTAAAATCCAGCCTCAGAAGTCGCCAAGCATGGAGCCTGCAGCTGTAGCCCTATGGCATCCCATCCCATCAGAAGTCGCCAAGCATCTCTTCTGCCTCTTTCTACCTGTTGGGAGCCAGTCACTAAAGCCAGCCCACGCTGAAGGAGAAGGGAATTATAGGCTACTATCTGAGGAGAAGTGTCAAAGAATGTGAGGATGTGTTCTTAAACCATCTGAGATACCGCTGACTGCCGGGCACTGCCATGGCTCCTAGCCACTATGAATGAGTGCCCCAGACACTGTGGCCATGCATGTGCACCAATACAACCAGGCTCTATAGGCAACATTATCATTATAATGCTAACAGAGTAGGAAGAAAAGAAATTGTTACTAATTGCTACTTATTCTCTGTGTGACTATATCATTTGCCTTCTCTGTGCCTCAGTTTCCTGATCTGTAAAACAGATATAACTAAAATCCTTAAAAGATAGTGTCATTGTGACAATTAAATGAGATAATTATATAATGTGCATAGAAAAGTGCACAGGACATGGTAATTCCCAATAACCCTATAGTGGCTCATGAATTGGCTGGAAAAAATGCATGAGAAAATTTATTAAGAGAGCTTAGAGCAGTACCTGCTACATGAAAATTAATCAGTTACATGTTATGTTATAGTTATAATAATAATTGCTAGTTACATTCTCTCTGAGACATCCAGGATAATGTGCAACATCCTAGATTTCCAGTCAAGGTCCTTTGCAAACACATCCCTGCCTGTCCCCCTGGTTCATTTCTAACTCTTCCCTACACATTTCCTCACACATGCATCACATTCATCATCCTTCAATGTGCCTTGGACACACAGTATCCCCCCTATGCAGCCCTTTCTCCTAAGATACCCTTGTCTGTGCCTCTTCCTGTACTTTTGCTCATCATCAACAAGGAACTGGGCATGAAAAGGAGATAGTCAATGACATCCACTTCTTGCCATGCTAAAGTATCTGGTGGTTAGTCTAGCCCTACCACCATTTTAAAAATGAAAAAGCATAGAATCACCTGTTTCACATAGAAGCATAGGTCACTTGTTCTTGAGGGAAGGAAAACAGATAAAACAGACTCTATGATTGTCTCAATTTTCTAACTAGAGGCACATTCCAGACAACTAAACAAAGCAAGTCTACAGCCATACCACCCTGGCATCTGCTCTCATCAGATCTCGGAAGCTAAACAGGATCGGGCTTGGTTAGTCTTTGGATGGGAGACTGCTTGGGAATACCAGGGGCTGTAGGCTTGGGAGAAGGACCTGACAGCCCACTCCAGAAATAATCAGCCACTGAAAACCTTATGAATAGCGGAGAAGCACTGATATAATGCCAGGCATGGCACAATGTTGGAAAGTGTTTATTTCTGTTGTACAGAGGGTCGCTATGAGTCACACCCAACTTGACAGCACCTAACAACAACAGCAAACAAAGGGAAGTTGTCTATGTGAAGCCCAACAGTCTCAACGAGCTGAAGAGACCAAAATCAGAGTGGAGTACTGGGAGGCAGAGCATGCTGAAAGCTCAGGGCAGAGCACTAGAGAAGAGGGAACTAGGCTGAGAAAGATCTCTAGAAATCTGCATTGGTGTCTTCATGAGCCTTTGGCTAAAAAATAAGCTGTGCATAGGCAGGGTGAGGTTCGGTGAGGCCAGGCAAAACCCAACTCTCAGGGACAATGACTATCAAGGTAAGATGGCTACTCAGGCTCACACAGACCCAGAAGACTTTGACTCTCAACCAGAGAAGAGAAGCCTCATGGATCAGCTCAATAAAGCTGAAAAATTAGCCTCCAGAGGATCAACTTTACCCCCAAGTAAACCAACTGCCTGCCACAGCAACATCTTTAATTCTTTTTAATGGAAGGCCACAGTAGCTAAATACTCGGCAATATAATATCACAATGTTCAGCATTCAAATAAAAATTACCAGACACAGAAGAAGGCAGGACAATGTAACCCAAAACTAGAAGAAAAAGAATTCAATAAAAGTAGATCTTGATGATAGAAATTATGTATCAGTAAACAAATACAATAAAATAGTTGTTATAAAAATACCTAATGACTTAGTAAGATGTGAAATGGAAATCTCACAGGAAAGAATTTATAGCAGAATGAAACATGCTGCAGAATGAAAGATCTATGAATTTAGAGAAATCATGAGAGAAATTACAAAATATATTGAACTGAGAGCAAAAATGACAACACAATGTATCCACCAGATGCTAAAAGGATAGTTGGTGAAAATATACAGCTTTAAATCTTTGTATTAGACAAAATGACAATTTAGAAACATCTATGCTAAAGAGAGTTAACAGAGCAGACCTGAGACTGCTGGTCATAGAAAATCTTGCATACAAGTTGGTCCTTGGCTGGTGTATGGCAACTTGGATTTTAGGAAGTTTCTTTTGATTCCCTGATAAGTTATGCTTCATGCTGAACACTGCTTTCTTTCTAGGAGTCTGGAATGTCATGCAGAAGGAGCCTAAGTAGCGGTGGTGGCAATGTTGTTGTTAGTATGGTGAGCTCCCAATAAAAACCTCAAGTATGGAGTCTCTAACAAACTTCTCAAGCAGACGGCATTTCATCTGTGTTGTCACAACTCCTGGCTGGGATAATTAAGCACATCCTCTGCCACTCCACCCTAAGCTGACTCTTAAAGGCAGAGTCTAGTTTCCTTCAAGCTTCTCTGCATATGCTTTTTCCCTTTGCAATTTTGCTTTGTGTCTTTTACAGGAACAAATCTGAATAATGAGTGTGACTTTATGCTGAATCCTGTCAGTCTTCCTGGAAAATCACTGGACTCGGTAATGGTCTTGGGGACTCCCAATACACGATTGATTCACCTAAGGAAGTGTGAAGAAAGAAAACCAAATTAAAACCAAATTAAGTAGAAGGATGGAAACAATAAAGAATAGAAATCAATGAACTAGAAAATGAACATACACTAAAGAAACTCAATGAAACCAACAGCTTATACTTTTGAAAAGATCAGAAAAAAAAATCAATGAATCCCTACCTAAACTGATTAAGAAAAAAGAAATAAAACACAAATTACCAATACCAAGAATCAAAATGAGTTTATCACTAAAAATCTTAGAGATATCCAAAGGATTATAAAAGAATATTGTGAACAACTTCAAGACAGTAACTTTGGCAATTTAAATAGACAAATTCCTTGTTGTTGGTGCCGTTGAGTTGGGTCTGACTCATAGCAACCCTATGTACAGCAGAACGAAACACTCCCCAATTCTGTTCCAGACGCTCAATCTTTTTTATGTTTAAGCCCATTGTTGTAGTCACTGTCTCAATTCATCTAGTGGAGGGATTTGTTTTTTTATGTTGACCTGCCACTCTCCCAAAGATGATGTCCTTCTCCAGGGACTGGTCTGTTCTGACTACATGTCCAAAATACATAGAACACAGTCTAGCCATCCTTGCTTCCAAGAGGCACACTGGTTGCTCCTCTTCTAGGACAAATCTGTTGGTTCTTTCGGCTGTCTATGGTATATTCAATAATCATCTCCAGCACCATAATTCAAAAGCATCAATTCTTTCTTCCTTTGTTCAATGTCCAGCTTTCACAACCATATGATGCAACTGAAAATACCATGACATGAGTCAGGTAGTCCTTTGTCTTCAATGTGACATCTTTACCTTTCAATACTGAAAAGAGGTCTTTTGCCACAGCTTTTCCCAAAACAATGCACCTTTTGATTTCTTCACTGCTACTTCCACAGGTGTTAATTGTAGAAACAAGTAAAGCAAAATGTTGGACAACCTCAATCTTTTCACAATAAATATTGTGAAGTTGCATACAGACCCAGTTTGTAAGGATTTTTGTTTTGTTGATGTTGAGTCGCAATCCATACTGAAGGCTAAGTTCTTTGATCTTCATCAATAAATGTTTCAAATCTTCTTTACTTTCAGCAGGTAGAGTTGTGCTGTCTGTATAACAAATTCCTTAAAAGACACAAAACGCCAAAATTTATACAAGAAAAAAACATAAATACCTCCATATCTACTACAGAAATTGGATTCCAGGTCTATACAGCTTCATAGTGAATTTTATCAAACATTCACATAATAAATAATCCCAAGCAAAGACAAAACCCTTTCAAACCACAGAGCAGGTGGGAGGCTTCCCAGCTTGGTTCATGAGGTAGCATCATCCTGATACTTACATCAGAAAATACCTTACGAGAAAACTATAAACCAATGAAAAATCCTAGAAGGCATTTTTAAAGTAATTTTTTAGTTGGTGTACAACTTAATTGGTTTCATTATGACATTTCCATACATCCAGCAGACATTTTTAAAGACAGAAATTGATAAGCTATTATAAAATGTACCTGAAAATGAAAAGGACCTCCTAGAATATCCAAAACAATGGTTTAGAAAAAATTGGAGGGCTTACTCTGCTTGATCTCAAGACTTACTACACAGCTACAATAATCAGTAGAGTTTACTTGTATAAAAAAAGATGTATCAATGGAATAGAATAATAAAGTCAAAAAATAGGCACACATATCTATGCAACTGATTTTTACAAAACTGATAAGGATATTCAGTGAATAAAGGATTATATTTATAAGAAAAAGTGCTAAAGCAAATGGATATCAGACTATCAGTTTCCATTCTACCATGTAAGTTTGGGAGTTGTTGCTCCCAGATTCACAATTAGAAAACTGAAAATGAACAACTTTTCTTAGATCCATCAGAGCATTGAAGTCATACAGCAAACCCTTGTCCCCTAAATTGGAAAGACAAACAGAAGGATACAGAGAATCACAATTCACCAGGGCAGATACCAATGAAGAAAAAATTTTGTGAGAGCCAGCACCAGGTTCCTTTACCCAATATATCAAGTCCAGCTTTCAATAAAAAATTTACAAGGTGTTAAAAAAAGCCAAAACATACAAAACACACACACATACATACACATACACAAGCACTCACACACACTTTGAAGATATGGAGCAAGCATCAGAATCAGACTCAGATATGACAGGGATATTGGAATTATCAGACTATAAATTTTAAATCTTTAGCAATTAATATCACACACAACATCAATGAAACAAAAATCCGTACAATTGGCCAGTACATAACTTCATGATAAATGGAGAAAAAACTGAAGTTGTCCAAGGTTTTCTTTACTTGGTACTACAATCAACACCCACAGAAGCAGTGGTCAAGAAATCAAAAGATGCATTGCATTGAGAAAAGCTGTTGCAAAAGACCTCTTTAAAGTGTTGAAAAATGAAGATGTCACATTGAAGACGAAGATGCACCTGACTCATGCCATGGTATTTTCAGTCACATCATACAGTTGTGAAAGTTGGATATTGAATAAGGGAGACAGGAGAAAAACTGATGCTTTTGAATTGTGGTGCTGGGGATGAATATTGAATATACCATGGACTGCCAAAAGAACCAATAGATCTGTCCTAGATGAAGTGCTCCTTGAAAGCAAGGATGGCTAGACTACATCTTATGTATTTTGGACATATTATGGGGAGGGACCAATCCCTCCACATATTTTCTGATGTTAGTATCAGGGTGATGCTACCTCATGAACCAAGCTGGACCAATCCCTGGAGAAAGACATCATGTCTGGGAGAGTGGCAGGTCAATGAAAAAATAGGAAAACCCTCAACTAAATGGATTGAGACAGTGGCTGCAACAATGGGCTTAAGCATAAAAACGATTGTGTGTCTGGCATAGAATCGAGACATATGTAATTCTGTTGTACATAGGGTTGCTATGAGCCTGACCCGACTCAGTGGTACCTAACAACAACAAAAAAGAAAGAAGAAAGAAAAAACACTTAAAATAACTATGGTTATTTTAAGGGTCCTAAGAAAAAAAGTAGATAGCATGCAAGAACAGAGAAAGAGATGGAAGTTATAATAAGGAATCCAAAAGAAATGCTAGAAATTGAAAATACTGTAATAGAAATGAAGAATGTCTATGATGGACTTATTAGTAGACTGGAGAAGGCTGAGGAAAGAATCTCTGGGCTTGAGGTAATGATAATTGAAACTTCTAAAACTGAAAGCAAAGATGAAAAAGACTAAAAAAGACTGAAAAAAGACTGAAACAGAATATCCAAGAACTTTAGGACTACAAAATTTATAATATATGTGTAATGAGAATATCAGAAGGAGAAGAAAAAGAGAAAGAAACAGAAATATTTGAAGTAATACTGACTGAGAATTTCCCAGAATGAAAGCCAAACACCAAATACAGATCCATGAAGCTCAAAGGACATCAAGTTGAATAAATCCCAAAAGGCCACATTGTCATTTTCAAACTATAGAGAATCAAAGATAAAGAAAAATCTGGAAATAAGCCAGAAGATAAAAGGAAAATTATGTATAAAGGAGGAAGGAAAAGAATTACATTACCTTTCTCAGAAACCATACATGAAGAAAGAGAGAGGGATGAAATATTGAGAATGTTGAAAGAAAAAAAACCAATCTAGAATTCTGTGTCCTGACAAATTATACTTAAAAAGTAAATAAGAAATAAAGACTTTCGTGAACAAAAGTTGAAGGACTTTGGCTCCAGTTGACCTTCCTTGCAAGATACATTAAAAGTTCTTCAGAGAGAAGGAAAATGAAATAGGTCCAAAACTCAGAACTTCATAAAGAAAGGAAGAGCATCAGAGAAGCAATAAATGAAAGTAAAATAAAAATTTTAATTTTTCCTATTCATAGATGATACACCAGATAACTGCTTGTTCAAAATAAGAACAACAATGTATTCAAAATTATACTTTGGGGGTAGATGAAAATAAGATATCAATGATACAAGATAGGAGAGAGGTGCTAGGAATACTTTGTTATTATAAGGAATTTGCACTACCCATGAAACAATGTAGTATTACTAGAAAATGGCATCAGATTCACTATAAACATACATTGTCTGCCAAGAGCAGGCACTTGGAGCCTCTGCTACTTGGGACCCCAGGAGTTTGAGGACAACCTAGGCAACATAATGAGACCCTGTCTCTTAAAAAAAATTATATTGCGAACTTCAGGGCAACCACTAAAAAAAGGAAGTGTAATTGATATTCTAGGAAAGAAGAAAAAATGGAATCAAATAACATGATTAATTAAAGGCACAAAAGGCAGAAAAAAAACAGAAGGCAAAACCAAGAACAAAGAACAAAGACAACTATCAAAAAAAAGAACAAGTGTAGTCAATAAAACATATGGCTTTTCATGTGAGCCTCAACTCTACTTCACACCATTCACAGAAACAAACTCAAAATGAACCATACATCCCAATGTAAAAAGCTAAAATTATAAAACATCAAAAAGCTAAAATTATAAAACATCTAGGAGAAAATCTTTGTAACCTTATTAGCAGACAAAGATTTCTTAGGCAAATCATGAAGAGTACTAACAACACAGGCAAAACCTCATCAGTTGGACCTTTACCGTTCAGATGATACCATGAGGAAAAGGAGAAGGCGAGCCTCAGACTGTGGGAAAATGTTGGTAATACATAGATCTGACAAAGAACCTGTATCAAGAACTTATATGAAGAATGCTTACAACTCAGTAATAACAAAACCAACAACCCAATAAAATTGGGGCAAAAAATTCGAATAGATGCTTCATCAAAGAAGATACATTCATCTAAGAAGACACTCAGCATCTTCAACACCATTAGTCATCTAGGGATTGCAAATTAAAACAGCAGAGGGTTCCTGGTAAATAATCACTAGAATGGCTCAAAGGAAGATTACAATAGCAATACTGATAAGGATAAGGGGAATTCTCAGATATGCAGCTGAAATGGTACAAACACTTTGGCAAAGAGTTTGCCAGTTTCTTATAAAGTGAAAAATATACTTACCATTGTTGTTATTAGGTGCTGTCGAGTCGGCATCCAAATCATAGTGACCCTACATACAATGGGTGAAACAGTATTGTCATGCTTCTCTGCTATTCATAGGGGTTTCAGTGGCTGATTGGTTTTTTGTTGTTGTTGTTTTGTTTTGTTTTTTTCCTTTGCGGAGGGGGGAAGGGGTTGCCGGGTCCTTCTCCCAAGCCTACAGTACCTGGTGTTCCCAGGTGGTCTCCCATCCAAGTACCAACCAGGTTCGACCCTGCTTAGCTTCCGAGATCTGATAGGGTCAGACACCACAGTGGTATGGCTGCGGGCATATTTACCATAAAATTCAACAATTCCACTTCTAATAATGACCTAAGAGAAATGAGAAGAAAGTGGCACAAGTGTGTTTAAGTTTTTCATTCATGTAATGCTAAAAATGGAAACAACCCAAATGTATGTTTATTGATGAGTGGGTAAGTAAACTATAGTATGTCCATTCACTGGACTACTACTCAGCACTAGGAAGGGCCAAACTACTCGTGCATGATACAATATGGATGGATTTACACAAAAGAATACATACTGTTTAACTACATTTATAGAAAGATCTAGAACATGCAAAACTAATCTTTAGCCAGGTGAGGTGTCACACTTCTGTAATCCCAGCACTCAGGAGGTAGAGGCAGGATGATCATATGTTTGAGGCCAGGCTTGGCTACATAGAGAGCTCAAGGTCGGCTTGAGCTATACCGCAAGACCCTTGGTTTCAAAAAACCAGGGTTTGGGATGTAGCTGATTGGTATAGCACTTGCCTAGCATGTACAGGCCCTGGGTTTGAGTCCCACCACTGGGGGGAGAGGGTAGAAGAAAGGAAAGAAAACAAAAACTAATCTACAATACTAGAAGTCAAATCAAAAGTTGCCTATGTGGAAGCTGGAGGTGACTGACTAGGAAGGGGCACCAGGAAATGTTATAAGATGATGGAAATGTGTTACATCTCAACAGTGATGAGGTTTGTCACAACTATCAAAACTCACTGAATGGGGGCTGGGGCTGTAGCTCAGTGGCAGATCACTTGCCTAGCATGTGCGAGGCCCTGGGTTCAATCTCCAGGACCCAAAAACAAACACATAAACGAAACCTCGCTGACCTATATAGTTAAATAACTGGTGCAGTTTCTAAATTATTCCTCAACAACATTGACTTAAATTAAAAAATGAAAAGGAAAAAAAAGAATGATTGGCAGGAAAAAATGTAGTAATCAGCCTGGGAGATTGCAGGAGCTGCTGGGATGGGTTTGTCCACCTACAAGTACCCAAGTCATCTCTTCTTGCCTTAACAGGGGCAGCCATGAAGACAACAAGGCTCAGGCCACAAGACCTAAAAATCTGATCCCTTTATGCATCTTTCTCTTTCCGTGCAATTTATCAATTACTTACTGAGCATCTACTATGTACCACCTCCCATGTGCCAGGAGATTTGCTCACATTCTCTCTTATGCATTCTAAAGTCTGGCTTCCTATATCCTACTCCTGGCTCCTGCCTAAACAGCCGTGTGACTTTGCCCAAGTTCCTCAGCTTTCCTCAGTTTCCTTCTTTGTAAGGCAGAGATAATTCCTAGGTCTCCTGGCAGTTTGGTCCCAGGGATCTGAAACTGTGTGGACACGGTCATCTGTGATGTCCTGCTTTACTGGGAAGAGGCCGGAGCCAAGCGTCAGAATGACCTCCCAAGCACAGCAGAGGCCAAGTCATGCCCCAGGCCAGGGGCCCAGAGCAGGCTGTGGACCCTCAGTTATCAGCCTCCTTCCCTGTCTGCCTCTCCTCCACTCTCAGCCCCCAGAGGCTCCCGGGGCACCTCCTTCCCCAAAGGTGATGCCTCACCTGGCAGTGTCCTGTCTAAGATGAAGAGAAAACCCAAAGTTTAGAGCAGTTTCTACTACAGCCCCTGAACCTCAAAGTAAAGAAATGCAAAGGTTTTTGCACACAGTGGTACAAGGCTGTAATCCCAGTGCAGTAGATGGAAGCAGAAAGATTTCAAGTATGAGGCCAGTCCAGGAACAACAGCAAGATCCCATGTCAAAGATTAAAAGAGAGAGAATGAGAGAAGAAAAGAGGAGGAAAAGGAGGAAGAGAAGAAGGAGGAAGGGAAAGGGAGGAAGGGAGGAAGGAAAGAAGGCAGGCAGGCAGGAAGGAAGGCAGGAAAGAAGGAAGGGAGGGAGGGAGAGAGGGGTAGATAGATATGTAAAGCCTGCTCAGCAGGGAAATAGCCAGTACAAGCTGAGCATTCCTAACCTGAAAATCCAGAATCCAAAACTTTTTGAGTGTCAACATGTCGTCACAAGTGCAAAATGCCACATCATGAGCATTTGTTCTTACACTGGAGTATTTCAAATATTTTAACTTCAGACTATATGTACAAGATATATATATATATACAGAAGGAAGCAAAAAGTTCTTAAAAAGACAAGAAAAAAAGAAAAGACCAAATTACATGTCCAAAGAGACACTGGACCTTGCCCTTGAACGTCAAGCAGCTAAAGCAAAAGGAAGACATGATGAAGTTAAGGAACTAAACAGAAGATTTCAGAAGGCAGCTCGAGAAGACAAAAACAAATATTATAATGACATGTGCAA